>JAIGNY010001047.1:377500-485000 GCA_020152595.1 Chiridota heheva | reverse complement strand
GGATGTGATTGCATATAAACATAGGGAAGTATGTCATGTGGGACATGGATGGAGGCCATGAGGGACATATGATATAATATTTACCATGTTGTATACACCAAGGGCTATATCAGGCATAATTATTTGACTCCACCTTTTTTTCTTATTCAACAAGTCATTTGCATATAAGTTATTATATGAACTGACACTTTGGTACATAGTATGCTCAATCAGCGACTGTGATAGCTAGGATGAGACTTCTTATGGAGCTTATGGGACGTCATGTGAGACATAGGGTGGGATGACATGTGGGATGCCATGTGGGACATGGGGTGGGATACCATATGGGACATGGGGTGGGATGCCATGTGGATCAGGGTGGAATGCCATGTAGGATATGTGGTGGAATGCCATGCAGGTCATAGGGTGGAATGTCATGTGGGACATGGGATGATATGGGATGTCATGTGGGACATGGCATCCCATCCCATTTCAACAAGTCATTTGCATATAAGTTATTATATGACCTGACACTTTCATACATAGTATGCTCAATCAGTGACTGATAGCTAGGATGATACTTTTTGTGGAGCCTATGGGATGTCATGTGGGACATGGGGTGGGATGCCATGTGGAACATGGGGTGGGATGCCATATGGAACAGGGTAGAATGCCATGTGGGACATGGTGGGATGCCAAGAGTAACACAGAGTGTGACATAGGTTGTGATGCCATGTGTGACATAAGGTAGGATGCCATGTGTGACAAAAGGTAGGATGCCATGTGTGACATAGGGTAGGAGGCTATGTGGGACATAGGGTGGGAGGCCATGAGAACATGGGCTGTGATGCCATGTGGTACATAAAGTAGGATGTCATTGGGACATTGGAAGGGATACCATGTGGGACATATGGTGGGATGCCATGTGGGACATCAGGTGGGAAGCCACTGATGCAGGACACAGGGAGGGTTGCCATGTGGGACATAGGGAGGGATGCCATGTGGTACATATGGTTGGATTAATGTGGGACACACATGTAGGATGAGATCCATGTGGGTCATAGCATGGGATGCCATGTGGGACATATGGTGGAATGTCATGTGGGACATATGGTGAAATATGCCTTGTGAGGCACTGTGTGGTGGAATGCCATGTGGGAGATATGGTGGAATGCCCTGTGGAACATATGATGGAATGCCATGTGGGACATGGGATGTCATGTGGGACATGGGGTGGGATGCCATGTGGGAGATATGGTGGAATGCCATGTGGGACATGGGGTGGGATGCCGTGTGGGAGATATGGTGGAATGCCATGTGGGACATGGGATGGGATGTCGTGTGGGACATGGGGTAGGATGCCATGTGGGACATGGGGTGGGATGCCATGAAATGCTGGAATTTGTTTCTGTTGCTTCTTCAGTCCATACTCTTTCAATTGTAATTAATATCTTAGAATTTTAAGGACATTTTTCTCATTTCATTGACGCCGCCAGTGTCCCCCTCCCCTACCTCACTATATTAATTGTCCTCCCCTCTCTCCCCCTACCCATTCAATGTTGGCCGTTGTTACTGTTTTTCCTGGATATGACATTAAAAACTAAATAGAATCAACATTGAAAGGAAATGGGGAGGGAGGAGGGGGGGAGGGTTTTACAGTTCTCTATCAAAATAATATTAAGGGAAAATAACACTATGACATATGTAGTTCGTAAAAAGCTGAAGTGTTCCAACAGTTTTGTCCAAGATTGTCTTGAGAAAAGAATGTCAATTTTCCGCTCAGATAGCATGCATTATTTCTCGATAGCAAATGTTTTGAGTGCCTAGGGTAAAATTAGCGATATACATTTCAAAGACAATAAGTTATATGATGAATAAGAATCGACTTGAAGATTGGAATAAAAACAAGTTCAAAGTAAACTATTTTATGTGTTTTTGAAGGTTGCAAATACCTGAGAATTTGTTCCCTTTTCGGGGATTGAATAAAGAAAACTAAATGACGATAAAACGCTGTGGTTAATCAAAGCACATGTATACAAATTATTCAATAAATTAAAATTGAGGAAATAAAAGGGAATGTTGACCCTCATGTAATCGACAGAATTCGAACCCATGTTCCAATGATTTGAAATCCATCTGATTATCTGCTACCCCACCACGATGCTCGCAATATGGGATTGAAAAAGAAATGGCATCCATTCTTGAAATAAAATGGTCGAGCTCCGAATTATGTGAATTCTTTATACAAATCAACACAAGTAAAGTTGTTTAATCAATCATCTCTTAGTTTCTTTCCAACTTCCAATATCATCATACAGTTTTATTTTCACCGATTGCGTAATACACCGATATTTGTAAAAAGATGCATGCTAAAACGGTCTACCGTTGTTTTCTTAAAGTTTGAATCTTCAATACGATTTCCCCTGACTTTTAGGGTAGACCGTGGAGCTCTTTCATATTAAAATAATATACAAAAATGATCCCCTATCCTACTTCAATGTATTTACCACCCCCACCCTTCCCCCCTGCCCTCCCCTCTTAACACTGACTGACCAATTAGCGGTGCGCGCTCATGTAGTCAATGTAATTTACTGCACAAAACAAATTTCTGCACAAACAGACTGAGTGATGGCAAAATGGTGAACATAAATTGCTGCGTCCTTTGTAAATCTGATTGCTGTTGTCCAGAACAGTTAGCAAACTGAATTTGGTTTATCCTATTTGCTAAAACTCTAAAGATCTGGAAAAGTGCCATAAATTATTCAAAGCTTGCGGCAGGCCTCGCGAACATCTAAATGCCAATGCATTGATAATGCATGATTGTGGATTTGAGGTTTGTTTGCCCCACCTAGTTACCGTGTTGCTATGGTGGGTGTGGCTTATTTTGTAACTCAAAGACGTTAATTCATAAACCATCAACAGTCAGAAGTATGTAAGATAAGATAAGTATGTCATGTAGGTCATCTTGCAACTTCCCATCACAACAGCTGAACGCAGGCTCAACAGACGGACATACAGTATGCAAAGCTTTTGGAGTTAGGCGCTCGAGTGCCTTATGAGCACAAGCCTCAATACTTGAACAAAATATCGAAAGTTAAGACAGAAGGTTACTTATTACAAAGTCAAATACACGTCTCTTGATCAGTTAATCAAACAGCCATAGATTCTTAGGGAATGTATGGGGTCGAGTTGAATAATTCATTGATGTTCTAGATTATGTGAATAGTAATCAGTTTTATTTAGGTTTTGTAGGTTGCTTTTAGATGATAACTCTTTGATTAAAGGAGCTCAGCGGTCGAGCAACTTCATCTTATATGAAAGAGGACTTCGAAGAGAACGAAAAGGTGAAAATAGTATTCTGAAATATTATTCAATTATTGAGATATTTAAGCATTGAATTTAAGTATCATTTGTGCCAAAATGATTGAAATCAGACTGGTGCACATCCCCAGATTTCTGAGTCTCTTCGATTTTGTGGCTTAAACCAACCTAAATATTTCAGAAAAATAGTAAAACAAAAACTAGTAAGGGTAATTAAGAAATTTTGAAGAACATAATTTAAATAGTAAAAGAGATGAATAATTATTCTTTAAAATACATAAACAATTGTTAAGAAAGTGAGGATGAAGGTGCTGCAACCTTCTACGGAAGATTAACTACACCAGCCTTTTCTACACAGATGAGACAGACATTTAAACCTGAATATCTTCTTAACAGTAGTTTCTTCAACAGTTTTTTTAATTTTAAAGTCCTCTTTCATATGATTTGAACTTGCGTGACCCCTGAACTATTCCTCGAAGATGTTGCCTCTTCATTGTAGAATGCGTTTGCCAGCAGCAAATCTTGGACAGTTTTCAAAGAAAGTAGAAACACTGTGTAAACCTTGTAGTTTTAATTCTCCGATGGTGATAGTTTGGCCATGTTCCCCGTTGGTGTCACCCCTGACTGGAGGAACCTTAACCAATACCTATATATAATTCCATACCTTTAGTCACATTAATTTGCCCTTGGTTGAATCTGCGGAGATATCATAGTAAAAACTATGGTACATGAAATATGTATTTGAGTTGTAAATATACCTTTTAGTTCTATAATTAACCAATTTGAAGAAAAACTATAATACTGGGAATATTTTTCGTGAAATTTAGTGGGATATATGCGTTCTCCTAGGACTTATTTCACTGTGAGTGACGTGTACAGAGTCTCTGTGGGATTTTCTGATTTGATTTGACTTTTAAAAATCTTTTCTCTATCGATTTCTCCTGCTGAAATTTCTTCAGGAAGTTTTTAGAAGTCATTCGCATACATTCTATGTTTAGATAAATCTGTCTGATTATTTACGGATAGACAAAATGTGTTTAATTTGTGTAACGTTTTAATATGTTTTTTTTTGTAATGTAGTATATGCAATCTTGAAGTATTAGGCCTAGTAGGTCACCACAATGGGGTCTGGGTTGTAAGTTTTGAGAACATTTGGGATAAATGCCCATGTGATATATATTAATTGAGTCTGCTATTTTACTTTCTTGCCAAAGGACGGTAAAAACAGTACGCTTGTTTATGTTGTGACTTTTTATCTCATCTGCACATTAAGCTCCCCTGTATTTCACAACTATACTTAGTTATCGCCTTATCAGATACATAGTGAGGCAAATTTTCCAGTGGTTGAAAAGCAATTTGAAATTAGGGAAGATCTTATCTGATTCCAAGATTGATTTATATCTTACTTTATGGTATTATAATATATCTGATAGTCAAATATCATGCAAGGGAGAAGCCAGACATTAGGGAATCCCAATGTCACTGTAGTGACAGTAAACAGTGCTGCTTTCAGAAAACACAACCAAACTGCAGGAAAGTAGATCACAGCTATTTTAGCTTTGAAATGAGATATGGTAGAAGCCATCGTAACTTACTTTCTCCATCTCTGATACTTTGAATCTAACTTCCTTGACTTGACAACATTCATCTGGGATTTCATCATCTGATAACACTTCTCATTATCAGGCTAAAGTATTTACAAAAGGCAGTTTTTCATTAAATGTTGAAGGAACCTAATTAAAAGTAATGAACAATTATATCATAGGTCCTGTGGGGTTAGTCACTACTTAATAGGCTGTGAGGCGGCCCCTATTTGCAGTGTATTGGCATAAAGACATCCGACAGTGTCAAGACGTTTAGGAAAAGCTCTTTTTTATTTATAAAAAAAAAGATTTAAAGTCTTGGAACAGTGACAAAATGTCATGGCTCCATACTTCTTGTTAGAATTCGTCACTTTGCATAATGTATTATTTCTTAAGCAGGTTTTGTACTTTCCATATCAATGTATAAAGGATTCTTTCCTGGTATTCATATGAACAGTATTAATGTTGTTAATGCCTTGAAATAGTTGGGCTAAAATGAAAAGAAAAAAACAAAACAAACAAACAAACAAGCAACCAAGCAAACAAACAAACAACCAACCAAGCAGGCAGGCAACCAAGCAAACAACCAAGCAAGCAAGCAAACAAACAAACGACCAAGGAAACAAACAAACAAACAACCAATCAAACAAACACACAAGCAAACAACCAATCAAACAAACACACCGGGAAACAAACAAACAAACCAACCAAGCAAGCAGGCAAATAAACCAAAAACAACCAAAAACAATTAACCAAGCAAGCAAGCAAACAAGCAAACAAACAACCAAGGAAACAAACAAACAAACAACCCAAACAAACAAACAAACAAACAAACAACCAACCAGGCAAGCAGGCAACCAAGCAAACAACCAAGCAATTAACCAAGCAAGCAAGCAAGCAAACAAACAACCAAGGAAACAAACAAACAAACAACCAAACAAACAAACAACCAATCAAACAAACAAACAAGCAAACAAACAAACAACCAAGCAAACAAACAAACAAGCAAACAAACAAACAAACAAACAAACAAACAAACAAACAAACAAACAAACAAACAAACAAGCAAACAAACAAACAAGCAAACAAACAAACAAACAAACAAGCAACCAAGCAAACAAACAACCAAGCAAATAAACAAACAAACAACCACGCAAACAGACAAATAACCAAGCAAACAAGAAATCAAAAACAAACAAACAAACAAACAAACAAACAAACAACCAAGCAAACAAACAACCAAGCAAACAAACAACCAAGCAAACAAACAAACAAACAACCAATCAAACAAACAAACAAGCAAACAAACAAACAACCAAGCAAACAAACAATCAAAGAACAACCAAACAAACAAACAATTGTAGATTATAGTCTGGAACATTCACTAGTTTATGTTAAATATCGCCCTCCAATTTTGAAATTTTCTATTTATTCTCCTATATTTCTTCTTTTTGTCACTCCAGTGGAAACTGTCATTTTAAGGATTATACATTATTCCCTACTTTTAAGGATTGTAGAAACATGTACTTGCTAAGAGTTAAGACCAGACGTGCATATGTAAACTACAGTGATGTACATGGTTTAGTGTAGAAAACTTATTAGGCCAAAAGAGATATTTTGCATAGCGAATCTAGCTATTTGATCCAGTCTCTTCTCCAGATCCCCCATTGCGTTGGGCATTTTTTATTTCTTATTTTGATTGTCTGTAATATTTTCTACAACCTTTTGAACTGTATAAACAGCTTCTATTTTCAAAATGGATTTCTATTGTCAAAATGGACTGGAGTAAAGCCTTCAAATGACCATTATACTCCTTTTTTTAGTACTTTATAAAATAAAAAAATTGTACCAGAATAGCTAACAAAAATTGTTGTAAGCTATTGTGGTATAAATACTTTATCAAAAAAAGAGTATAATGGTAATGTGAAGGCTTTATTCCAGTCCATTTTGACAATAGAAATCCATTTTGAAAATAGAAGCTGTTTATATATGCTGTTTGGTGCATCATGGGTATTGTAGCTTAATGTTGAACTCCTTATTGCATTAAAACTTAAATGTGCATGATTTAAGTGATCTTTCTAATTTAAGCTTTTAAGCCATGTCTCTTTAATGTGCTGAAATTAAAACAATGAAAATAAACGAACTGTATTGTCATTTACCAGTTTTTTTAAAAATTAAATTCAGGTTTATTTTGTATTTACAGATATATAAAGATTCTTTCCTTTTCTGATTGGAGCCATTGTTTATAAATTCCATTACAATGGCTTGGAGAGGAGCAATATAATAAGAATTTAAAATTGCTTCATCCCCTATCATCTCATTTGCAGGAAGATCTAAGCACTTACATATAGTTCTAAAGCCTCTTTAAGAGATGTCAGCATGTTGCACGCTCCTAATTCAGAAAGTTAATAATAAGCTTTTTGTTACTCAAACTATAAAACAAAAAATAAATAAATAATGATATTTATTATAATCATAAATATATTAATATTAATCATTATAATTATACTACTACTACTACTACTACTACTACTACTACTACTACTACTACTACTACTACTACTACTACTACTGCTACTGCTACTACTACTAATACCTATACTACTACTACTACGACTGCGAATACGAATACGAATGATATTAAAGTAATTATAATAACAATAATAATAAGTATAATAAATATAATAATTATAATAATTATAATTATAATTATAATAATAATATGTCATCTCAAGTTTCTAGTTGTCAATAGATAATATAAATGGATGCTTATTATCAGCAGTGTTTTTGAAATATTATCATCCTATTAAGCCTTTACTAGACAGTTGGAAGAGGCATTTCATAGAATATTAATCGATGGAGTAATCCTTAGAAAAGTAACAGACCATTGACAATCACAAATCATGCATAAGACAAGTTTGCCACTAATTCCTGCACATTCCTCCCTCCCTCCCTCTGGGAGAGCTAGGCTTTTAGGCGGGAAACGGCCATTTTGAAAATTCATATGTTTTTTTAACACAATGACTGTTAATAACTTTAAGTACATCAATTAGAAACTATGACATTTTATAGCAACATCTGAACAATATGGCTGCATGACTTCAAAATTCTCATGTGTTATAAATGTACGTATTATTAGGCATGCCCAGGACTGAACAATATGGCTGCATGACTTCAATATTTTTCTGTGTTATAAATGTTCCTAATAATTGGCATCCTGCCGGACGAAACAATATAGCATAGCATAGCAAGGTTTAACATCCCGGAAGCATCCAGTGCTAGACATTATATCAAGACGCCATGGCCTTTGATGACCAGTTGTGAACTTACTGGTTGCAGACCCACCAGGATACGAACAGGGGACGTGCGGATGAGAGGACAAAGCACTAACCACTACACTACGGAGGTTGGCTGTATATGGCTGCATGACATCAATATTCATGTTCTTATCAATATGCATGTTTCCGAACTGAACAAAATGGCTGCATGACTTCAATATTCTCATGTGTTATAAATGTTCCTATTAATAGGCATGCTGCCGGACTGAACAATATGGCTGCATGACATCAATATTCTCCTGTGTTATAAATGTTCTTATTAATACTGTAGGCATGCTGCTGGACTGAACAATATGGCTGCATGACATCAATATTCTCATGTGTTATAAATGTTCCTATTAATAGGCCTACTGCCAGACTGAACAATGTGGCTGCATGACTTCAATATTCTTGTGTGTTATAAATGTTCCTATTAATAGGAATAGGCATACTGCCAGACTGAACAATATGGCTGCATGACATCAATATTCTCGTGTGTTATAAATGTTCCTATTAATAGGCATACTGCCAGACTGAACACAATGGCTGCATGACTTCAATATTCTTGTGTGTTATAAATGTTCCTATTAATAGGAATAGGCATGCTGCTGGACTGAACAATATGGCTGCATGACATCAATATTCTCCCGTGTTATAAATGTTCCTATTAATAGGCATGCTGCCGGACTGAACACAATGGCTGCATGACTTCAATATTCTCGTGTGTATAAATGTTCCTATTAATAGGCATGCTTCCAGACTGAACAATATGGCTGCGTGACTTCAATATTCTTGTGTCTTATAAATCTTCCTATTAATAGGCATGCTGCCGGACTAAACAATGTTAGGGAGAAGAGCAGCCCAATGAGGCTAATCATTTCTCAATATTGCTACATCCCCTATCATTTTATTTTGACAGGAACATTTAAGCACTCACGTACCGTACAATATTTTCCAAAGCTTTTTTGAAACATGTCGATCAGCACGTTGCACGTTTAAAACTAAAAAAAAACATTAAGCTATTTGCCACTTCAAATTTAAAGAGTGTTTTATTCATAATTATATCATCTTAAGTTTCTAGTTGTCATAGATACTAGAAGTTGATGGTTCCTATCAGCAATTTTTGGAATTAATATCATACCTTTTACTAGAATACTGGAAGATTTGTTTCGTAGAATATTAATCGATGAGACAAAATGTAAGCAGGAAATCTTCATGAATACATTACAGGGATCATTGTCAGTTATATGTTGCAACATACATTTGTCTCGTTCATTAACAAGACGTTGACAGTTTAGGAACCGCTTTCTACAAAATAAACTGACTGGAAATCATTATTGTATAAATCATCTTAATCGGTGAAGGAAGTGAGTCTTACAAAAATGTTTTTTGACTTGGTTTTTTTCTTCATGTCATTTAAGCAAGAGACAAGACGAATGTGAATTTGTGTTTCCATGACAGATTTTTCATATTCAAATAAAATAATCTCAGCTTGATTTCCTAAATTCAGCACAGTGTCATTTTCTAGTGTGGAATCTGCAAAATGTTGCCAGTAAATTTTTGATAATTGTTTATTATTGAAATTTTGACCACATGCTGGTCATATTCATCCTGTATTCTCTTCCCAGTGTAAGAGAGTGGTTCTCGCTCTATTATATTTTTGTCCCCGGCCAGTATGGTGTGCGATCTCTGAAATATTGAAAGTGACATGCAACATGTCACTGTTTCTGAAGGAAAATGCCCAACCAATCAGTTTTTAGGAAAATGCCCAACTAATCAGTTGCCAGGAAAATGCCCAACTAAACAGTTTCTAGAAAAATGCCCAACTAATCAGTTTTCAGGGAAATGCCCAACTAATCAGTTACCAGGAAAATGCCCAAATAATCAGTTTTCAGGAAATTGTCCAACTAATCAGTTTCCAGGAAAATGGCCAACTAATCAGTTTCCAGGAAAATGCCCCCAACTAAACAGTTTCCAGGAAAATGCCCAACTAATCAGTTTCCAGAAAAATGCCCAACTAATCAGTTTCCAGAAAAATGCCCAACTAATCACTTCTCAGAAAAATGCCCAACTAATCAGTTTCCAGAAAAATGCCCAACTAATCAGTTTCCAGAAAAATGCCCAACTAATCACTTCTCAGAAAAATGCCCAACTAAACAGTTTCCAGGAAAATGCCCAACTAATCAGTTTCCAGAAAAATGCCCAACTAATCAGTTTCCAGAAAAATGCCCAACTAATCACTTCTCAGAAAAATGCCCAACTAATCAGTTTCCAGAAAAATGCCCAACTAATCACTTCTCAGAAAAATGCCCAACTAATCAGTTTCCAGGAAAATGCCCAACTAAACAGTTTTCAGAAAAATGCCCAACTAATCAGTTTTCAGGAAAATGTCCAACTAATCAGTTTCCAGGAAAATGGCAAACTAATCAGTTTCCAGGAAAATGCCCAACCAAACAGTTTCCAGGAAAATGCCCAACTAATCAGTTTCCAGAAAAATGCCCAACTAATGAGTTTCCAAAAAAATGCCCAACTAATCACTTCTCAGGAAAATGCCCTACTAATCAGTTTTCAGGCAAATGCCCCGTTAATCAGTTTCCAAGAAAATGCCCAATTTCCTTGTCTCCATTCAAAAATAATGTATCAGGATTTCACCATCTGACTATGGTAATGTACATATTTAGAATTAACTTACTGGATCTTTAAATTTGTATTTCAACAATCTTCTCTTTTTTGCCCACTATTCTTTTCAACAAATTTCCTTCCTAGCATGTGATCTCTAAAATGAAATGTTGGAAGGGAACTTTCTGTCATTATAAGGTAACGGGGAACTAAATTTCTGTACTTTTCGAACATATTGAATTCTTACTACGGAACAACTGATGTTTAATTAGTGATCGCATTTGTTCATGATATGTGAAATAGGACATCAAAGGAACTATATGGTGTGCAAGAGACCTATTCTGTTTAGAGATATTAACTTTTAAGTTTTTTGGATTCCAATTAAAAACATTGAATTAATCAAATAACGAATACTCCTGAGGTATAAACTGTATAAATGATGTTTTCCTGTTATAGTCAGAAAAAGAATTGTTTTAATTTTTTGTATATTGTTTTTTTCAGACACTGAAGATGTGTGGTCACTCTCCTAGAGTAGTCTTTCCACACCAATCAATATTTGAAACTAACTACCTCCCCAATAGATCAAGTCACAGATAAGTGTTTCTCCAAGGCCTTTATTATACAAGGTATTCATTTCTGACATCTCAACAAATCCTTTGAGAACTGATTCACTATTGTTTATTCCAGCAGGGTTTTTCTTCTTCTTTTTTTTCTTTGCATAATCTTTGAATGTTGAAAGCAATTATGTAAATAATCGGACAGTTGTTTACCGGATCTGTCAATCTCGGCTTAAAGTTGACTTCAACCTTCAGAAAAAAGGTCTATCTAATGCAAATGAATCTCGTTAGCTGTTACAGTAATTTTGCTAACATATATATCAATCTCTTGGATTGTAAATTCCGGTAATATAAAACATCTCTTTAAGTTCTAACATCCATCAACAATCCAGAATGTAACTAATTCCGACAATATTTCCTTTTTCTTAATTTTATTTTATTTTTCCACACCAAATTTATTTTCATAGAAGAAGTACCAGCTTAAGAATGCATTTGAAAACACAGTTAACATTCCCATCATTACTGCTGAAAATGGTCTATTTTCCAGCCTTTTTTTCAGGTCTTGAACATCTTTTTAAAAATTCATTAACAAATGTTGGCCCTTAGACCCCTCCGACCCAACACCCCCTATTTTCTCAAAATCAGGGGTAATCCACACTATTCAACCCGAGAGACTCTTCACAATTCATTGACTAGCTTCCAGATTGTGTTACACCATACACAACACAGGGGTAATCTATACCTTCTTAACTGACAACATCTTCATAGCCTACTCACAATTCACTTGTTAGCAACCAGCTACTGTTACATTGTACACAATAGGTCATTCATCTTGGGCTCAAGCCACATAACTGCTGTTCAGTCATGCAAATAAGATTAGTCCTTGGCAGAGCCTAAATAAAAGTATACATTATATGCTTGGAAGGACTTTGTGCAAAACCCATGAATGATTGATGGACCATTTTTAATAAGGATGGTTATTTCATCATGAATGCAAACTTTTAATTTGGATTGATGCATTGTGGGATTCTTCTGTAAAGGATACCCCGATTGGGAGAACAAACTTGTTCTCCTGATCAGGGGTACGAACTGGACTGTGCTTTTTTAATTTTCAAAACATTTCACCACAAGATTCAAAATATCTTTGTGTTTTCCTAGATATTTTAAGACAAACAAAAGCTTAAGGTTACCTCACTCATTAACTCAGAAACATGTAAAAGCTAGCAAGCAGTCTTTATAACTACATCACCTCTTTTAGTTCTATCAATTGAATAGCAAAGACAGGAGAGGCCCTTACTTGCCTATGTCAATGAAAGAATTCCCTATCCAGATACATAAGGATTGCCTAAACTGTTCCTTTTTTTATCATTAAAAATGTTCAGTGTTATACTTTTCAAATTACACAAAGACATCACTTAAAGTATTAGTTCATTGGTCAACCATTATGTTCAAGAGGACTTTAAAAGAAACAGAATGGTAAATAAAGCGTTCAAAAATCTTATTCCGTTAAGGAGATATTTAGGTTTAGTGTCTTATCTGTGTTCAAATGGCTGGTGTAGTAAGTCTGCTATGGAGAGTATGCGCCTTCATTCTCACATTCTTAACAATTGGTAATGTATTTTAAGGAAAGTTGATTTCATTTTTTTCACTATTTAAATTCTTTTTTTCTCGAACTCGTAGTGAAACTTCAGTTTTACTACTTTTTATTGTTTTTAAGTTATAAAATATTACAGAACAAAGCATGATAGAATACATGATGAAATTCCTCTCTATTTCCTTTTGACCAAATTTTTAAGAAACGGTTATGCAAAGTATATGTTATACCCCATCTCATTAATTAAAACAAATATTTCCAAGTACTTAGTAAGAGTTAATTAATAGAGACATTCCATGATGACATCACTGTTTTGTTTTGGAGGTTTAATCAATGCAAATTAAGATACAAATGTATAGGGAAAACATGAAGAAATTCCTCTCTACAGGAGAATTGGTCAAAATTGCCTGAAGCATCCACACTGTCAATTTTACATCCACTCTTGACAGACCAGTGTGCAACCCAATCCCCTGCTCATCATCATCACTCATTTACCTTGTGCATGGGTGCATGCAATCCAATCCTCTGTTCATTGTCCTCATTTATTCACTTCTGCTTGGGTGCACTTTCAATATGTGGCCACACAACACTGTGACTGTGTATGGTCTTCATCACTGAAAATTACATACAGGTCTTAATGATAACAGAAAGGTTCTTTGTTATAAGTGTAAACAAGCTGGTGATACCGGAAGTCAGTCTAGGGTATCATTATACCAGACTTTTTATATGAAAAGCTTGGTGTCAGTACGGAAAGCTGTATAGAAAAAACTTTTTGGCATGACATAAAGACTGAGGAATCTGAGGCTATGACATTACAACTAGACTGATTTCAGTTGTTTCTACATAAATGGTACCAAACTTTAAAGTAAGACAGTCTGGGAGCAGCCCAGAAAATAGGGTACTTTAAAATAACCCCAAATAGGGCCTTTTTTACAGGCACGTACATCACGTGACGTCATTCGTACATGCACTAAAGCTTATGGGTGTTTACATTTTCTTCTCCGGATTGCTCGAATTTCCATTGGCTGCTGTAAAATTTTGGCTATTGGTAGGAGATGAATATTCAAAACTTTTGACCTCTTTTTTTCTTAATTAAGCTTCAACTTTTGTTTATAATTGAGATAATAAAAAAGGTGAGATTAAACATTATAACAGGCGACGGCCAAAAGTTTTGAATATTCATATTCTACCAGTAGTCAAAATTTTACAGTTGCCTATGGAAATTTGAACTAGGGCCCTATTTGGTTTTTTTTTAAGTACCCTATTTTGTGGGTCACTCCCGGACTTAGATATCCCCCTAAAGGAATAAGATTTTTAATTCTTTTCTTCACCATTTTGTTTCTTTTGAAGTCCTCTTTCAAATTACCCCTTAATCTATGAGAGGTAAATGAAATTTGTTTTCAAAGTATCTGCCACAAGCACTCATTTGAAGACAGTGTTTTGGTATATTACAGTATTTTTGTTATTACAAACCAGCAGCAGGTGCTACTGAGCATTGGAAAACAAATTTGCACTTTTTTGTCTGTGAAGGAAATTGATTATAAAATTGTTTTTCTGTTATTCAATTCTGTCAGTAAATATTATGGGTGAAAAGTACAGTTCCATGCAACTCGATCACTTTGAAATCATGCAGATAGATCAATTAAATGACGATCTTATTCGAGTTACCCAATTTTTTTTCAAAGAAAATAAAATTTAATGTCAATTTCTCCATTCGTCAAATTGAGAAGTTACTGAGTAAACAATGATCTGCTTAGTATTGAACGGAGGATGTGACTCGTATCTCGTTACACACGGAGTTACCAATAATTAATAGACTTATCTCTGTCCAGCTTAAACCATCATGACCTCATATGATGCATTCCCCCTAGGAGACAAATGTTTTGCGTGGAATCTTCCACCTTCACATTTCAAATACGATGAAGTGACAACAAAAGCCTCCCATTTCTTTTATACATTCTGCTAGTTGTTTTGTTTATTACAAATTCTGAAGAATATATACATGTAAGGTCAGGATGCTTGCGTACTACAGTAGGGTGTTGCATTTGTAATCTAGCTGGGGCCACCATTTTCTTCTCTCAATTGCTGGAGTGAGTTCATATCATTGCTTGTTACTTATTCTTAGCAGCCCAGAAGGACTGAAGTAAATATTAATAGGACACGTTGCAAGTTCTTTACATCTCTGTAAGGTGTGTTGTTTGGTATTGTACTCGAATGGGCTTCCTAAAAAAGAAAGAAAAAAAAGCAGTTGAACGTAGCATGACAAGAGATGACCATACATGATTGGTCGAAAATTAACACAACCTTGATACAACAAGAGCGCAATGTGGATCAAAAGACAGCGATTCGTCTCCAAATTGCACCCAGTATTAAAAGCTATCGATTGGAGTGTAAGCTCACGGACAGGTGTGCTCGTATTTACTTATTTTTTGGCACTTTATTGGCCAACTTGGATACCAAATAGTCGAAAGAAAACAACAAAGTTCACTGGAAGGTCTGACATTTCAAGTGCGACGCAGATGGTGTTTTCGTCAGCTTAATTTCTTTCAGGTGGCATTGAATATACTGAGAATGACTAGGGTTTTTAAACCTTACAATGTTCTGTGTGTAATGCACACTGCAAAGTATTTTCTCAAAATAAATGATTGTAAATGCATGTGATATGCTTTTGTATTAGTATTCCTTTTAGAAGGGCACTTACCGGGCCTGCGTTTCTTTTTCGAATTTTGATTCCAAACAACTATAACTCTTATCGTATCATAGACACTATATATTAATGCATTTTATATATTACTCTTAACACCAATATTGCTCCAACAAACAAACTGTGACTGTTTTCATAATACTATCTCCTACTATTAGTCCCGGGTTCCTTTTTCCTTGATAGAGCAAAATGCTGCGACGATTTCGGAGCACAACTTGTCTGTCCACACATGTGCATTGTTGTCACAAATATTGATTAATAAAAAGGACGAAAGTAATCATGGTACATTTAGAGTAGGCACTGGAATAAATGACCGTACGTGAATATTAAGGTTACATTACATGTTTTTCTAATTTTAAGAGGTTTCAAAGGGAAAATATGTTGATTAAGAAAACAGCGTTTTTTTTAATCAAGGTACTGTAGATACTGTAATAATTTAGTAGACACTCTTGAGAGTGTATTTTGAAGGCTATCTACACATGATGAAAAGGAGTTTCATATTCATGTACAATGTTTCGAAGGTTTTCAGCCTCTGTTTTGTCTCATTCATATACTTTTTGAGAGGTTTCAAGTTTTTCTTTCTTTTTCAAGAAGGAAAGGAGAAAAGAAAATACTGTAGGATAACTTTCACAACAAAATGACCATTACTGTCATTAAAAATACATACAATGATCCGTAAATACATTGTATAGAAATTCCCGAATCAGCCCCCTCCCTTTCCCCACACACACACACTTCAGAAAGAAAACAAAAATCACAAATTCAGTACATTTAGGGGGATATTTGCCTCTTCCCCAACTTTTTAGATATTTGCCTCTTCTCCCTCTTTTTGGATAAGAGACAATACCCCCACCCCTTCCACACTCACTTTCTACACATGCGTAGTTAAGCTTGAATAAATAAAAGAAGCATCTCGTTTTGTATGTTCATTTGAATTTCTTCATTTTATTTACACAAGTGAAAATATAAAACTGGATTATTGCCATTTATGATAATGTTATTCAGCTTGAAAAAAGTTCTGGAACCAAATTTCAAAATGGCTGTTTGTTTTATAAAGTATGTTCAAATACTGTACAACTATACCAAATGGTAAAATACACTTACAAGTCTGGCACTTTTCTTAGAATTTCTCGAAGAATTTCACTGTAAAATTGAAAAACAAATGGTAAAAAAAAAAAATCATATCTTAGTATTTTATTTCATGATGAAAAACAATTGCAGCATTTTCATTTCTTAAGTTCCTGAGCTCTAAGTTTGTCTGGTTCTTGTATGCACAATTTGAATCTGGATAGGTGCATTGTGGGGTATTTCCATGAAGATTTCTTTCTGATCGTGAATGCAAATCTGACTGTCGAATAGGTAGTTGTTCAGCTGCTATGTGTACTGAACAAAATGCCTGAAATTTGATTAAACTGTTCCATATTGTTGCAGATTGTCTTTTATTTTTGGGGGAACTTTGAGGGACCCGAAAGTCGTTGCCCTATATCATTCCAACCATGTCTATTTCAAACTTTAAATTCCTCCAAAAAATACATATGGATATAGAATCTTAAAGGCCAGTTGTCGTTTCTAATGTACGAGGTAAATGAAATTCAAATCCTGTGTTTTGATTGGTTGAAACACAATGATATAGTGTGCACTTACAGTGCTAGGCCAATCAGTATCGTTTTGAAATAAATTGTATGCTGCCACATCTTAATCACAATAGATGGCCTTTAAAGCAAACAGTATCTTCAGTAGAGGTAGAAAGATCTGCGAAAAGTCCCTTGAACCCAAGCTATGAATTCGATTCCATAATTTTGGGATTCCATTCATTTTACAAAAAAAACCATTAATCTTATATTCATGTCCATGTTTCCCGAGTTATAAAACGACATTACTCTTTTGACCAGAATTTAAGAGTGATGTTTTTGCACCTTTACATGACTTGTCCTTCTCCTTAAAAATTTGTTCCAGCAAATCATAACCACAAACTTACTGTAGCAAATAGTGAGACCACTTTATCTTAATTAAAATAATTACACAATAAGGACTTCATCCATTGCTAATATGATACTCAGCACCAACTTCCACAACAACTAAGGTTTTTAGAATAAAGAAAATAAAGAGGAAAAATCTGACCCAACCTGGTTATGTATCAGGCTGGGTCTGACTATTTAAAACTTTAAGGAGCAGAACAACTCATGTATGACCCATGCTTTCCTAGGCTATTCCTATACTAAATGAGGAATATATCTATTTCCAAGGAAATATGATTACGATCAAAGTATTTCAAAGTTTTTTACTGTATATTCTTTTTGAAATATATTGCTGAAAAATGTAAGTATACTGCAAAATATCTGTTTATCAACAATTTTGTTCAATTGATTATTTGTGCATTATATGTACTTATTTCTTTAGTCTTCTGCCCCACATCTAAAGTTATATATCTGTGTCATTACAATTTTGCCCATATTACGCTTCTGAAATTTGTGTGTTGCTTTGTGTAAAGGAGATTGAGCTTGTTAAATTTAAAAGTTTGTAAATATGTGTTGGGATTACCCCGCAGTCCGGCAAACGCACCTGCAATAGGTGAATTAGGCGTTCCTTTCGCAATATATTCCTTTGTTATGCACAAGAAAATTAAGTATTGGTTAAGGATTCTGAAGAATGATAATCATAGATTTACCTCTATTTGTTATAAACACATGTTAAGCATGGCTGGTAATGATATACCATGCTGGGCCACAGATATTAAACATATACTTTTATCTACACTGAGGTTTTGGGGATATCTGATTAAATCAAGGTGTTAATAATGATTCTCTCTTTTTACCAAGTTTCCTGCAAAGAATTATTGATATAAATAACCAGACTTGGAAAACGAAAATTACTTCTATGAATAGTCTTTGCTTATATAATAAAAGCAAAACTCATCAATAATGAATTTGAATTTTACATTATGCATTTAATATGCTCATCCAGTCTAACAAATTACGCTTATTGCTATCCAAGTTTCGATGTGGTTGTCTAAATCTGAAAACACATAAGGCTGTCGTAACAAAATTCCACTTGAAAATTGCATTTACACATTATGTAACATGCACGAACTCTTTGAAGAGAAGTCAAATTTTGCTCAAATGCCCATGCTTTTCTGCAATAAGATCATTGTATATTCCAAAGTATTTTTATGTTAATCCATCACTTCAGCATTCCATTTTATGTTACGCACAAAAAGCAAATCCATTTTATTTAAAGGCTGGTGTGTTATCAAGTAAATAAACTGAATTGAATTGAATTGTACTGCAGTTTATCGTCACCACAAAAGTCGACATCCTCAGACCTGTTTGAAGAAAAAGAGGAGGACATTGAGGATATTTTCGGAGAAGATTATGGAAACAAGACAAAGGGGGAGGACATTGATGATCTTTTTGGTGAAATTGGTTCCAACGGCAACATTCCGTCTAATGTGGGTAAGTTATTTAGTAATGTTATCGTAAAAAGTTAAGACGAGCGACGTTATTTTTCCGACGGAATTTAGATATGTTGATGTCAGGTGAATACAAACTTTTTGTGTACGAATATCAGCTTTCCTCTACCAAGACAAAAATGTTGCGCCATAGTGACATAATGTGCGATATTATGGCAGCCATTTTGGCTGCACACATATGTGGGATAATTTTTGTTGATGCGTACTCAATATGTGCAGCACCTTTCGACTAAGGAGCCACATAGAATTTGTGTGCGATATTATGGCAACCATTTTGTCTGCACAGACATCAGAGATGTTTGACCCATCATACCGAACCTTTCGATAAAGGATAAGTTACTGCATGTAATTAGTCACCGAAGGACTACTGCAGACATGTTACAGCATGGTTTGTTGGATATTGTTTTTTATTCTGCATTGTTCTATATATATATGTAATATTTATACATATATATTATATGTATATATATATAGTTATATATATAAATCTATATATATATATATATATATATATATATATATATATATATATATATATATATATATATATACACACATATATATACATCTATACATATATAATACATATTTATATATATATACATATACATATATATATATATATATACATATATATACACATATATATATACACATATCTACATATACATACATGTATATATATACATTTACATATATATATATAGATATATATATATATAAATATATATATCTATATATATATATATACATATATATATATATATATATATATATTTATACATAAATTATATATATATATATATAAATATAGATGTATATATATATATATATATTTATATATATATATATATATATATATACACATATGTATATACATATCTACATACACATACATATGTGTATATATATATATATATATATATATATGTATATATATATATATGTATACACACATTTATATATATATATTTAAATATATATATTTATATATATATATATATGTATATATATATATATATATACATATATACATATACATATACATATATGTATACATATATATATATATACATATAAACATACTGTATACAAATATATATATATATATATATATATATATATATATATATATATATATATATATATATATATATATATATATATATATATATATATATATATATATATATATATATACATACATATATATAACCGTTTGAGATGTGTTTTTACCTGTACTTATCGCATTGACATTTGTTTCTCAAAGATTTAAAGACTGAATAAATCACTAGATGGAAAGTTTTGATGTAGTTATAGTATAATCAAAATGTTGTTTATTTAATTTTTTGATAAAATCCCACACATATGTTATGTTCCCATCAATCTTTGCCACGTCGTGAAGCAAATATCTTTAAATATTGATATATCTATATGTCAACCACAACTGGTTTATACGTAAATGATGTTAAAGTGTTAAAAACGATAATTAACAACAGTTAAATCTTTTCTTTGTACCAATGCCCTAAACACCATGTCTGTCAGTTATTAATAGTCTCTGTGGGTCACGCGAGTCAATCACTATTCCGTCAAAAGGACGCCTTGGCATCGCTCGTACTCATTGTAACTGAATAGAATGAAGGAGTTGTCTAATTCAATGGCACAACATGGACTTGTGCCTTGAAATTGAATCCAGTACCATTTTACCCACTATACCATTCTGATCACAGAGTCACACTTACCAGCTCACATGTTCTCGAAAAACTAATATGTAACGAGGTGGAGGGAAAAGTAATCTTAAACTAATTTGACATGTATCTATAGTATCATCAATCGATCAGGCAAATGTGCAAGTTCTTAGAAGATGAAAAGTAAGTATTAACAATACATTATTCGTGTTATGTGATTGTTTATTTTTAGGGTGTGATCATAATTTAATTCTTACTGCTGGTTCCATAAAATCAATTTACATTGCACCCTCATCTTTTGCTTAGTATTATGCAAATCATCCACATCAAAGTATGGTACTCTTAACAAATGTGTATAAATTATCAGGACATATGTAAGAATGATCATTTCGTTTTCTATGGTCAATGCTGTTTAGTTTAGGAGCAGTAATGTAAAACTATACATCTTGGCTAACAATGTTTGTAACCACACTGTCCATCAAGGTTTCGTAATTTGACTGCAGTTGGACCTGACTGTCTAATACAGTAATCATTTAAAGACATTTCTGCTAAATACACTTTAAGCCTGAATTTTAATGTTACTATACTGTATATGTTTAGTAATAAAACCAGACACAGAATTATGGATTGTTGTTTGGCCTTCAAAACATTCTCAAGTCTTGGCTGTCAAGGACAAACTCATGGGTGGAAAGCTGACATATAGGCCTATATACATTCAGTCTACCATGTGCTTGATAGTCATCTAAACTTGCAGAAGAAAGAAAAAAAAAAAGGTAAACATTTCTGAGTACATGAATGTCGTTTCATTCTTTGAAATACAAAATTTTGCTCAAAATCTGAACCATCGGATCGATGGCCCATTTTATTCCATGGTCCAAAACAGAACCAAACATGGAAATTGAAAATCTAAGACCCATCAAAATCTGACTAAAATGTGACTGAACATTTGTTGTTGTTTTTGTCGAGAAATCGCAGTAATTTGAAATGGTAAAAAAATAAAACAATGTGGAAATCATTCAGATGAAAACATATCTTTTTCGTGTAAAGTGTATTTTCATTTGTTTGGGTTATAACAGTATTGCATCAAAAGTTATCATACAATAACAAAAAGATGTGAAAATGTAAAGAAGTTACTCAAATGTTATAGGCCTATGTAGCTGCAATCAATAAGATCACCAGGTAGCCATTATTTTAGTATGGTGACAGCAATCTTATATTAAACACTATTTGATTTGGGAGGAATTCAGAAGTGGATTTTCATGGCTAGTTACAAATGATACAATTTCCATACTGATGGATAAAATGATAAAACTTTCTAAATATAAATGGTGGGGATTTATTAATGTTAATGATAAAGAAAAACAGTTTAGAAAATTCATGCGAGTTTGAGTTTGTGACGGCCATCTCGTAAACGCAATATCTCAAGGATGGGAATGGTCTGTACATATTGTCTAACGTTGTGGTAGTGAAGTCATGAATATTGATGAGTAGGCCGGGCATACTGACTAATTCTTGAAATAGGATAAATATATATTGTCTAATGTTGTGGTAGTGAAGTCATGAATATTGATGAGTAGGCCAGGCTTACTGACTAATTTTGAAATTGATAAATGAACAATCATTTTTGCATCGTGCTTGCTTTGATGATGTTGTTAATTATTGTGCAAATGCTAATGTTGTCAACATTTTATTGGTCTGCATGGTGGGTGTGGCTTATGGATGAATATCATGGAACAAATATTTCATGATATGCAATGACATGACAGTTAGTACAAATTTTGCAAAACAATCAGCTTATGAAAAAGCATCGGAACCACAAACCTTTTAATTCTGTTGTCACTTATACCCGGATTTGTCCAGAGCTTGGGTTTAGCATAAGCCATATAAAAAGAGATAATTTTGTTTGGAAAACGCCGGAACGTAATACTAAAACAATCCAGTGGAATTCTTGCTGATTATGCCAAATTTGGATCATGAAATTGTTTACATGCAGACAAGTTTCTCTTTAAGCCTACCTGCACCCGGCACCTGAGTTTATCCTGAAAACTCAGGTATGAAAATTACCAACCGGACTTCCTGTTCAGTGTATTGTGTTTCCACTCAAACAATGATTGTTTATCTGCCATTCCCATGCACACCACAGCCAAGTAGCCCAAGGATATTTGTGTGTTTAATATTACAGAAATCCAGTGCTGAATACACAGGACACTTTTGTGATTGAAATCACTCACCTCTGTTAGGTATCTTAGTGGGAGAAATTTGTTTTCAAACTGGTGATAAAATTTGTTGTGTATCATATGCCTAAGGTGATTTGTGAAGAAACTGTGAATGATTGACGTGCCATTTCTCCTAATTAAGGAAAGATATTGCTTCATGTATCCGATATCAGAATTTGACTCCAAGTTGATCAGACTTTCTTTAAAATAACATTTTGCAAAATTGAAAAATAAACATTACTTTTGATTTTTAAAAATACTATATTCAACCTCCATTTCAGTGTCCTGTGTTTCCCATCTGTACTACTCACACGTAGAACCATTGCAATGTTATTATTACCTCTTAATACTTTTTTAATAGAAAATTAAAGAAAAGGATAGAACTGGAAACCTACCACATGACCAAAAACACTCCAGCTTCATAAAACTATCAAAGAAAAGCAATGCGCAAGAGCATTAGAAATGGCTTTGCTTATAACCAGGAACACTTCGACCGGCTCTCATAAAGAGCAGCATTAGAAATGGCTCTGCTTAAAACCAGGAACATCTCAACCTTCCCTCAAATGGAGCAGAGCCAGTTGAAGAAAAAGTTATATATTTCTTTGTTTCCCAAACCACAAAACTGTATACATTTCACCTCTCCAAGGCTCCTTCAAGATAACAACTACTCCCACTGGTGTTACATGGTTTTTTAGTGACACACATCTGAATATAATGGTAAACCTTTGTAATAAAAGTAGTAACCGTAATCAATGCTGGCATTGTTTGTCTTTGCTCTTGGGAAAACTTTAAGTGAAATGAACTATGAGCATAGACCTAATTATACCTAAATGTTATGATGCACAATTAATCTTGTGTAATGATGTGGTTAATTTGTTGCTTCAAAATTGCAGGCCAAATTTTTAAGCAGTGCCTTTATTAATGGGACCGATTGGAAGTAAAAGTTATCTTTTTCTTTATTTCCCAAAACCACAAAACTGTAATTTGGTCAATTCCATGCAAGCTGTTCAATGAACCATGTCTTTGTTTTCTACTCAACACAATAGTTTTTATTAAGGGCAGCAGCATTTTTCAAGGAGTATGAAATGTCCTTTGAAGCAAAGTTAATCTTGTGGAATGATGTAATATGAAGTCTGAAAGTTGCACAAGTTTTTATGCAGTGTCTGAACTAATGAGTGCACAGAACACCAAAACTAATGAGTCACACAGTCGAGGAGCAACACGAAAAACTGGGTACTTTGAAATACCCCAAAATTGGGTATTTTTATATCGCATAAGCCTACACATTCGACTAGCCCACAATAAATGTATGGAGTTTCTCATTTCCCGCTGCAGATTGTCTAAAATGTCACTGGATATCCTAAAATTTTGGAGATGGATAGTAAATAGATATTTAAAACTGTTTGCTGCTGCTCTTTGAAACTCATCTTTGCCTTTTTGAGAAAATGACCCAACAGACTGTCCATAATCTGTTTTATTGATTTTCTCGTAAAGCGACTATGAATTTCAAAAGCTGTGGCAAACAGTTTTGAATATCTATTTTCTTTCCGTGTCCAAACTTTCAGGATATCCTATGAAATTTTGGACAATCTGCAGAGCGGAAAATGAGAAACCTCATGTGTTTAGTGTGGGCTAGTCAACTGTGTAGGTTGATACAATGGCGTAATACATAAATGTACCCAATTTTTGGGGTATTTCAAAGTACCCAGTTTTTCGGGCTGCTCCCAAACTGTCACATGATAAAGATAATATCAAGGATCATTTTGGAACATAATGAAAGTAAGATTGAAAGGATACACACAATCGGGTTTTAGAGTCGGAATTGGAACCAGGGAAGGAATTCTGAACATAAGAATATTCCTGGATAAATACTACGAAGTTGGAACAGACATACATATCTGCTATGTAGATTCATAGACTCTGCTACATAATCTCTACTGGAACCAAACTGCAAGTATCAAATTAGATGATCAAGAGTGCAATAGTTTTGACATTAAAAGGGGTTGTACACCAAGGATGCATCCTCTCACCAAAAGTGTTCATTTTGTACACAGAAGGGATTTGCTCCTGAACTGTCACATGATAAAGATAATATCAAGGATCATTTTAGAACATAATGAAAGTAAGATTGAAAGGGAGGTAGGATACACACGATTGGGTTTTAGAGCCGGAATTGGAACCAGGGAAGGAATTCTGAACTTAAGATAATTCCTGGATAAATACCATGAAGTTGGAACAGACATATATATCTGCTACGTAGATTCATAGGTTCTGCTACATAATATCTACTGGAACCAAACTACAAGTATCAAATTAGATGATCAAGAGTTCAATAGTTTTGACATTAAAAGGGGTTGTACATAAGGGATGCATCCTTTCACCAAAACTGTTCATTTTGTACACAGAAGGTATTTTTAGGAAAGCAAATGAAGGAGCAGGAATTAGCATTGGTTGCAACAAGATAACAAACATGCGCTATGCAGACGACACCGCCCTTGTTGCCAAGTCAGAAGCATCACTACAAAAGAATGTCAACATAGTACTTGAAGAAATAGAAGAGAGACTTGAAGATAAATGTCAAGCCGCCAAAAACAATTGTGGTCAGTACAGCAGTGGTGAACCCGAAGGTTAACATTGTGGCAAAGGGAATGTGCTTAGAACAGGTTAAGACGTTCAAGTGCTTACTGTAGGTCAATCAATTACAGAGGATGGAGCAACAGACACAAGAGATAACAACAAGAATCGAAATAGCCAGGCAAATATTCATCAACATGAAAGACATTTTAACTTCTAAATCAGTAAAAATAGCAGCTAGATGCTGTTTTGTCAACTTTCCTATATTCTAGTGCAATTGACTTTAAATCCACCTATCATGAAGAAGATTGATGCTTTTGAAATGTGGCTTCATAGTAAAATGATTTAAGTCCCATACACAACACATTTGAGTAACAAAGATGTCTTAATCAAAGTAAAGAGAAAATGCTTAAACCTCAAAGAAAACACACTTATTTTAGGCCATGCTGTAAGGGGAGACAAACTTCAGAAGCTACTCATTACGTGGAAGGTGAACTGTAGACGGGCTCGAGGCAGAACACAGAAGACCTAACTGATTGACATAAAAAAAAATATATAAACAAAATTGACAGGTCTCTACCTTGAGGAGTGTGTGAGATGTGCAGATGACTGCTTCTACTGAAAACAGATGACTGCACATCTACCTCCGGTAGTTGCGACCTGGTAACTGGTAATACTTTCTTATAACCACTTGAATAAGATATTGTGATTTTGTTTATATTTTAGACAAACCCTTCATTTGCAACATCTGATGAATTTCAATAGTAGCGTATTTAGTAGTTATTGGCGAAATTAAATCTTTTGATTGGTTTTCCTGAGGCTATTTTGACAGGTTAAGTTGCAATTGTCACAACAACTTATGCTCAGTTGACAGCATATTGATACAGTGACTGGGATTTAAAATTTAGCACATTCATGGTTTCATATTCATATATATATGTATATACATATATATATATATATATATATATATATATATATATATATATATATATATATATATATATATATATATATATATATATATATATATATATATATATATATATATATATATATATATATATATATATATATATATATATATATATATATATACATATATATATACATATAATATTTCATATTCATATATATATATATATATACATATATATATATATGTATATATATATATATATATATATATAAATATATATATATATATATATATATATATATATATATATATATATATATATATATATATATATATATATATATATATATATATATATATATATATATATATATATAATATATATATATATATATATACATTAATGGAGGTGAGGTGGATTTTGCAAGCCAATACAATCGTTTGTCCCTGATCCACAGATAAATAACTAAACCTAGGTTATTAATCCTGGCAAGATATATGGCAGGCTTTGCTACCATGCAAGCAATGCATATGGGTAGTATATCATTTGCCACATTGATTTTAAGTCGTATATTTACTTTTTGCCTAAGCTTTATGGAATCCAGGGTGTTAGCAATATTCATTTATATTTATTTCTGTCGCTTACGGCTTCCTCAAATTGCAATCGTAAACATATATATTTCAGAACAACGAATACCATGAATTTATTTTCTGATGCACAACTAAGTTAGACAACTACTATATTTCTTATACCAAAGAAAATTTTGATTCAAAATTACTTTGTAAATTATTTTATCAGTTCTATTCCGAAATACAGATTTGCAAAGCTAACATGATAATTTACCTAAGTTGGGATATGTGTCTTTACAGAGATCAATCAAATTCAGCAGTGTTTAGTTTAGCTCCTTCAACATAAATTTAAGTTCTGTGCTTAGCTTTCAAATGTGTCAATTGCCATGCACCTACATATCTCAAAGAAATGTTCATCAATACAAACACTAGTCAATATACCCTACGATCAAATTGCCAAAATTTTTTCAAGATACCATCCACGAACTGTGTACAACTGGGTGATCACTTGTTTGCAGTTGATGCACCAAAGCAATGGAATACCATTCCCAGTCAAGAGCAAAAATGTGCAAAGTTTAATTCCTTTAAACGGAAATTAAAAACTCATTTATTTTTTCATGCTTCCTGTGAAAAGCGCCATTGAATGTATGTTTACGTACAAATATGTGCACCATCTAAATTCCTTAATAAGTAAACAGAATACACTTTTATTGGTGAGTTCAACCTTTACAAAGATACTGTAAACGATAACCTAAATAATATAGTACAAAAAAGAAAAGAGAGACGGGGAACCCGGTATACCCTCCCAGACGAAAACTATATATTGCAGCTCTTTCAAACGAAAGGTATTTCATAATAAGTTTGTCAGAATGCGACACTGCTTACTAGACCATTAACATTGTTGTATGTTTTTCAATCCGAAAGTATGCTTATTAATAGGAAAATGTATAACACAGGAGAATACTGGAGTCAAACGGATCGTTCAGATATTACGATAAAACGTCATGGTTTCTAATTTGTATACTTAAAATATTTATATAAAAAATGAATTTTCAAAATGGCTGTTTCGCGCCTAAAAGCTTAGCTGTATTGTCTATTATTTCTAATATTTAGAAAACGGTGCGGTAAACATATCAAATGGCAGTGGATAATAGTTAGCCATGACAGTAATGAAAGTGAATATGTAATATTGCATAAGGCTTTAACGTTAGGATAGCAAGGATTATGGGAAATATCAAAATGGCGGCTTCCATGTAGGACAAAAATTATTATTATTATTTTTCTTTTTAGAAATATATGTTTTCCCATTATTAGCATGCTCCAGGACTGTCTTAAAAGATCAGTTTGGTTGTGTTTCATGTTTGAAAGAGATGTGACTATAAACACCAACGGAATGGCAGAGGAAAAAAAAAAAAAAAAATCTTATGTATTTAAGAATTAAAGTTATGTCTCATTTGTGTACAAGTGATTAAAGTGAAACTATTTTTTCTTGATTGATTGATTCATCAATGCAAAATAAGAATACAATTATAAAATTATTTTCTTTGTATACAGCAAAATCCGCAAAATTGTATACTTAAACATAAGCATAAGAACAGGTTGGCAGACTGAAAGACCTTACTACTGGAAGCATGCAGTACTGCATACATTTTAAGTATGAGTAGCTTTATGTGTGTGAATTCATGGGGAAATAACACATCTAACTAATATCAAACTAGTCAGAGCGTCACATTCACATATTCCATAGCAACAGCTTCTACTTTTGAAATGAATTTCTATTGTCGAAATCGACTGGAATAAAGCCTTTACATGCATTACTGTTATATTCCTTTTTTGGTACTTATTAATACACTCTGTATTAGAATAGCGAACAAAAAGTATTCTGGTACAGAGTTTTCTTTTAACTGCCAATAAAGGAGTATAATGACAATGGGAAGGCTTTATTTCTGTCCATTTTGACAATAGAAATCTATTTTGAAATTACAAGCTGTTTAGCATACTATATGTATTCAAGATATTCTATTATAATATCTCCTGAAATATTTCGGCTCCAAAACCATTGGTCATGTCCTTACTGCAGTAAAGCAGAATCTTATGGTAGTTATAATTGTGAAGGTAAATTGATTTTCTTTAGAGTACAGGAACAACAATTGTTGAGAAAGTGTAGTTCATGGGTGCCACACTTCTGTAGTATAATTTCCATACCAGTCATTTCTACACAAATAAGACAGAAATTTAAGTAAAATGTAATGGAATAGCTTAGAACAGAACATATTAACAAAACATAACTTTGAACTTGAATTTCTGTACCATTATGTTCCTTTAAAGTCATATGTCATAAAAAATTATTTTCCTTGATCACTGAATTAATCTTTTAACATTCTTCAAACACCGTTAATGGGTTTTGTGTTTTAAGTTGGCAGTAATGTATTCCACGTAGTGTAATCTGTAAGGTCATTAAAGTCACTACTGGCTTATTTTGGATCACCATAGCAATTAAAACTTAATTTATGTATGCAAAGGAACATAAATCAACATAAATGTTTTGGTAAATTTCACCAAGAATAACATTTCTGAAAACATTGTTTTCAAATAACATTAGTCAGTTAATCAACAAAATATAAAAACCTGTTTTACACAATCCTTACATTATGTGATAGAATTAAGAAAAATGTGACACAAGTTTCACAGTTCAGAAAGCAATCTTAACATATTTTTGGTAATTATTAAACACATTAATTCCACATTGGAGCAACACTAATTGACGATGGAGGATGGGCTAAGGATATTTACAACAGAATGGCAGAAGCGGGGCTTTCCTTAGATTAAGTAAGGTATGGAGTTCCGCAAGCATAAGAAGAAAGGTGAGAATCAAGTTGTACAGGATGTTGGTACCGCCCGTGCTATTATACGGATATGAAACACGGAAGCTAACAAAGGGAGATGAACAGAATCTGGACACCTTCCAGTTCAAATGTTTAGGGAAGATTTTGAAAATCAGAAGTCACCAAATGGTGACGAACAAACGAGTGATAGAGATAGCAGAGATACAAAGAGTAAGTGATGAAATAAGAAGAAGATGATGAAACTGGATTGGACATGTTTCAAGAAGAGAAATAGATGATGATTGCGCCATAACTTTGGGGTGGAAACCAGAAGGGGCATAGGAACATGGGAAGATCTAGGACATGGGTGAGAATGGTTGAGAAGGAGAGAGGCAGAGCAGAGTGAAGATCGTGGACTTATGTAAGAAGGAGAGCAGATGAAAGAAAGTGAATGGAAAGTTGATGGCGCGGAGAGAATTAAGGTTAATTCCACCACTATGGGAGCAGCCATTTAAATTTTAACCCAGAAGGATATCGGAATGTTATTTATTTCTTTATAATATATCTTAAGTTTTCTGGCTGATGAAAAATTGTTTTTCTTTGTTATTGGTCAAGGACATTTTTGTATTTGCAAGTGTTATCAAAACAAGCTATTAAATGTTTTGTCACACCATTTTGAAACAATTTCTTAATAGAAATTTAAATGGAATACATTACATTTCATTGCTGTGCTGGGTTAAATTCATGTTTAACAAGATTTTAAGATGAAATTGAGCGAAAGGAAAGCTTCCATGTGTCAATTTTAAATGTGAATGTCTCGAGATATGAATAAGCTTTTGACTTGCTAGTTTCGGTTAGTTTATTTTCCAATTCTCTGTCAACTGAAATGAGGAATATTTCAGACTTTATATCTTTAAACAAGAATCACAGAGCATGTCACTCTCTATATGTATAAGACAACAAAAACATAGTAACGTATCAAATGCATCAAGACACAACTGACATTAATGTCTCATTATATGCTAATACAAAGTGTCAAGAACAGCTGTGGGGATAAACAAAAAATCCCGACTAAAAGGTTTTTGTTCATACTAATACATTCAATTCAAAATCTAGCTGGGATAATTATTCCAATTTGATTCGATTGGATTTATTTCATAAACATTTATTCAACTCTGCCCACGTTTACATTAAGATATATAAACACATTACAAAAATACCTAGTACGACACGAGAGGCTTAGCAGAATGCACCGGACTGCCGGAGTTACGAAGCTTACGTTGGACGTCTTTTATAGTCACGTCTCGTTTCAAGTGTCTATACTTGAAATAGCGAATCTAAAACAAAACATTCACTTACCAACAATGAAAGAAAAGATCAATAAGCCATGAAATAATGAATATATTAGCTTTAGCACGCTAAGGAAAATGTATAATTTTGTTAAAGAAAAGAAAACGAAAACGTGTAATAATAACTATAAACCAAGTAAAAAAAAAAACGAATATATTGGCGGATTCTTCGATGTATGTAATGCTTGAGATTTGGGAACGAAATTACATAAGATGCTGTGTAGATTTCACAGTCGTATTTTACTTATCTTATATCTTTTCCTATATATTAAGTCCAAAAATGGTCAACCACATCTTCATACTGCCGGTTTTAAAATACTATTGAAAATCGTGAGAACTTAATTAGGTTATTAATCTGTAGTTTTCCTTCGATTTTTGTGGAAACGTTTGACAAGTATATATTAAGAGAGCATCAACGATATATAAAGGAAGATTTAAGATATCTGAAAAACGGTCGACTTTGTCTCATCAAGTTTACTTTGTCTCATTAATTTTACTTTGTCTCATCAATTCTACTTTGTCTCATCAATTTTACTTTGTCTCATCAATTTTACTTTGTCTAATGAATTTTACTTTGTCTCATGATTTGTCTTTGTTTCATCAATTTTACTTTGTCTCAATCTTTCTTTGTCTCATCAATCTTACTTTGTCTCATTAATTTTACTTTGTCTCATCAATTTTACTTGGTCTCATCAAGTTTACTTTGTCTTAATAATGTTACTTTGTCTCATTATTTACTTTGCCTTATCAATTTTACTTTGTCTCATCAATATTACGTTGCTATGATTGCTCTTGAATTGTTTCCACATGCTCGGAAAATGTGTGTTCAAAAATGCAAGGATATCCACTAAGGTTGTTTGTAAAATAACGACCAAATGTGAAAATGCGATTAAGCTGAGCCCTGTAAAATATAACATCCTCCTCGCCTCGAATAATATGATATGTCCAGCAAGTGCCTTGCTAATAATATTTTGTCTGTTTTTGTCACTTATTTTGTTACTTTGATCGTAATTGCTTCCTGAAGTAAGCATACTACCAAACTTACTGTTTCTTGATTGTTTGGCATTGTGCATTTGTGTGTTCACCATGAGCACTAAGTACCGCAGCACGTTTGTTCCCCAAGTTCACAATCGTTTAACCTATGTATTGGTTAACCTGGGTATAACGCAAGTAATTTGATGTGGAAGTAAGTATGCCTAGTTGTAATACTCAAGTAAAGAGGAAATTAGCTAAGTTTATTTGGAAAGTCCCTTTATTCTTCGTGATTGAAAATAATTTTCTCATAAACGGTATCCACCTCGACGTAGAACATGGACTTTACCTAGACATTTGTCTTAAGAACGAAAGCGAACCAGTGAATTGCGACACAGTATGATTTTTCAGGGACTTATTATCAACCAAGAAGACGATGTGGATAAATGGTACGTCACACCTTTAATTCCATTTGTTGTTTGAATATAACTTTGTTTGATCTCTTTAATGAATTTGTTGTTCTTCAATCATAGCAAGCCGTTTTGGAAATAAATTAAATTAAGGTGAATGTATATTTTAATCGCATTGCAACATTTATACATCGTATGGCTGCTTGTGTGTGTGTGTGTGTATTTTTTATTAAGCGCCACTTAATATTGTTTTTATTTTGGATATTCCCAGTCAACACAATAGTGTTTGAAAAAATTATGAAAACATTTCTTCAAAATATTTTTATAATATCATTTTGTGGTGTCAGAAAAATGTTGTTATAACATTATTTAAAAAAAAAAAACGTTTCATAAAATCATGAAAATGATATAATAAAAACATTTTTGCATTATATTAATTTTTATAACACCGCATTTTGATATTATTAAAACATAAAACAAAATGTTTCAAAAACGTTTTGTGTGTTTTGGGTTGGTGCTATACAAATTAATCAGACCATGAACATTAACAATTATAAATAATTATGTTAATGTTTTTGCAGGATACCTCCAATTGAATACCCCGTACATCGACCAGAGGAAAAAAAAACAAGACAAAAAAACACGACTGTAAGGGTAAGTTATAATGTTTAGTTCACGAAGTTATTCTGATCAGAAAATAACTAGTCACGTTTTAAGGAACCCGTGAAAAACCTGCGATAATATTCGTCTCTCAGCCGTTTTGTTTAAATTTATCAAGTTGTTATGACTCACAAATCTAGAGTATATAGGGTATATAGCTTTGGAGCAACAAAGCCACTGAGCTCTAAGATGAAATCTGAAGGTTGTAAAACAAATGCATTAGATGTTGTTCTCTGTTGAAACTGCTACATCAGCAACAAGAGATAAACGTAAATAATTTCTCAGATTCCAGTTACAATTTTCACTATTATTTTCGCAAGAAATAATCATCTCTTTAAAGGTATATGGACAGTTTGCTACCACTTTGCATAAATTAATACAAATGCCCTTCGTAGACTTTCAGCACGAACACTTTCTTACAAAATTGTGCATAAACGTGTTAAAAGAGAAGTGACATGGGCATTAAGAAAAGGGCAGTGTTTTGGAACTGATTACTGTAGTATTGGTCATCAAGCAAATTGGCGGAGCAATCAATTAACTTTTCATGATGAATAATTCTGGCTATATATTTCCAGTCCAATGCATACAAAAACTTACCAGAGTGTTTATAACTCACTGATGAAAACACCCTTTTAAAAGTCAAAATGAATCCTCAGCCCCACATTACTCGCATGACTTGCGCTGCAGTAACCAAATCCACCAATACACTGCGTGCATATAGATGATTGGGAGTGTAATTACTGATGCGGAAAATCACTGAACTATCTGTGGTGGGTTTCTTAATTGCTTCTAGCAGAGTCTAAAAGCTATACCCGCTGGAATGGAGGTTCTTACTGGTGAAAAGACTGAACATTTGTAGTGAGGATTGGGCGTAATGTTCGCCATATTTTTGCAATGATTTTTCATTCGAATTTTACCTTATTGCACGGAGATTGCAATCGGTAATGCACGGTTATTAGTGAATGCCAGAATAAATACTTCCTTCAGTATATTCAAGTAATTACACGATACTATTTTCATTGAGATTTTTGGTGCTAAGCTGTCATCTCTGCTGGCCTTAAGTCTTACGTATAATTTCTCTTTAGTTTTCTATACGGTTTAAAAAAGTTCAAAAACACGAGTAAAACGATTTTTAAAACGAGGTTTTCTACTTATTAAATTGAAAATCGTCACCTTTGTTGATTCCTAAAATGTGATTGAATAAATCATCGTTTCGAATTACATTCAAATTAACATAGTTTAATGTCTATTATTAATACAAAATTGTTTCCCGACCTGCATGTACCGTGTTACGTGGCAAATGCGAGTCGCACTGGGGAAAGCATTACAAGTTTCCACCGTCTGGAGTATATACTTTGGTTCAGCTCGGTTAGATTATTGTGTCTTTGTTCTTTATGGAGATTCGGTTAATGCAACGTTTTGTTTATGATTAACTCAATGGTGAAATTTCGTGAATCTGACATGGATGACGTTAATTTTGTGGGATTCGAAAATTATTTTAAGCGTTTCTACTAGCTCAAATCTCAGAAAACGTTGTGGATAAAAGATGGCAGTAATATTACTTGTAGCTACATAAATTACTCACCCCAACTATGAAATGTAGGGCCCCTCTTTAAGATAACTTTTTTTTCTAAGATTTGTCTGCATCATTGGATCCATTAATTACATCCATGTTCTTTATTGGGAGCCAGATGGGAAGGTTTATGACAATGCAGGTTGTTAGACCTTTTAATTCCTGAAAGTATCCTAAGATATTGGTTGAACCGTATATATATATATATATATATATATATATATATATATATATATATATATATATATATATATATATATATATATATATATATATATATATATATATATATATATATATATATATATATATATATATATATATATATATATATATATATATATATATATATATATATATATATATATATATATATTTATATATATACTCACCTAGATTATCTATACAAAAAAAAAAAAACCTTTCGAAGAATGGAAGTGAAGCTTACTTTCTAAAAGTTACAAAATTGAGTTGGTAAAAAATGGGATTTAGATGGAGCGTCAATGACAGTCCGGTAGCATGCCTATTAATGGGAACATAAATGTTCCTAAAAATAGAAACATTTTGCTACATGGAAGCCGCCATTTTGTGGTATTTCCCATGATCCTTTGCTATCCTAAAGTTAACGCCTTATGCAATGCTACATATTTAAAATTCGAAATGTCTGGGACAAATAACTTTGCAAGGGGAAACCTAAAACTCATGAAAATACCTTCATTACTGTCATGGCTAAAACATTTCCACTCCCATTTAATATGTTCAACACGCCGTTTTCAAAATAAAGAAATAAAAAATAGACAATGGAGCTAGGCTTTTAGGCGCGAAACGGCCATTTTAAAAATTCAAATGTTTTTCAACACAATGATTTTTAATATTTCAAGTACATAAAGTAGAAAATGTGACATTTTATCGCAACATCTGAACAATGTGGCCGCATGACTTCAATATTTTTGTGTGTTGTAAATGTTCCTATTAATAGGCACGCTTTCAGACTGAGTGACAAGGCAGATTGTGAAACCTTGCTAATTCCTGAAAGCATTTTCAGATGGCGATTGGACCGTTTGCAAACTCACCCTAGATTATGGATTCCCAGCCACGTCGGCATCCCTGGGTACGAGAGAACCGACAGAGCTGCCATCAGAGCTCTGTCAAATAACATCTTTCCTTTTCCTATTCCACACTCAGACCTCTGTCTTTCCATCTCCAACTACATCAACAAAACCTGGAAAAACTCATTTGATTACGAAACGTGTAATACACTTCACACCATCAAACCCAAAGTCGGGACCAACACCCCTCTGCATATTTGCAACTGCAGGGAAGACATCGTTGTCACCCGCATTCGCTTTGGCCATTCCTCTCTTACTCAACCCCCTCTCTTATCCGGTTCCCCTGTCCCTCTCTGCCCCACTTGCAACATCGATATCATCTTCAAACATATTTCCTTACCCTGTACCCTATACCAGAACTCCAAGTCTCTTCTCTCCTCATTCTCCTCAATCTCGGACCTATTTGAAAACAATTCTTCTTCAAACATCATTAACTTCCTCCGCAACAATAACCTATTTCACCACATATAATCTCCTCCCCTCCTCACCTTCTACACCTAACCTTACACACCCCTTTCTTTTCATCTAGCTTTTTCTCCCACATTCAGTTTTTCCTTTTTATCTCCGTTACAAACCTTTCATTTCCTCACTATCCTTACTCTTACACCATTATTTATTAACACCCTCTTGGCACGTTCGACTCTGACTGTCGCGGTGCCGTTAAACATTAACACACCAAATCAAACCTAGATTATGTTGAACCTTTCGAAAAACGAAAGTTAAGCTTTCTGAAAGATACGAAATTGAGTTGGTGGACCGCACATACAAAATAATACTAAGGAAGGTCCAATTAATTGTTGTTACCCCAAATATCCTAATTATATGTCGTCATTCAATATGAAAAGGAACACCGGAAGTAAAACTTTCGAAATTAAATTTCTGAAAACAATAGCTCTGTAAATTAGTGTTAAAACAATTTGTCTTTTGATCATCTAGCTTACTTCAGTGTACAAACGGATATATAAATGTCAGAACATGGTAATCTAACAGTCTAAGATGATTTGTAAAATGTAGGAACGGAGAACACTATATTTAGGTTCACAGTTCCGTCCGCCATTTTGTGTTGCGTGTAAGCAAACAAAATTCCCTATTGACTAACGATTTTTAAAGTCACTTTATTTAACATTCTCTCGCTTCAATTTGTTTTCCTAATATGTTATGTAACTACGAGCATTTTAGGTGATATTAAGTCATCAAAAAAAAAAAAAATTGTCGTCCTAACACAGAAAGTGAAATTTTGGGCTGATTGTTTAACCTTAGGCTATGCGTATTTCTAAAGGACGCGTGATAATACTACTCAAACCAAGAGCTTATTTTGCTGAGCGCTGAAGCTGGTTGGTTTGCTTACTCGCAACTTGAAGGCGATTCGTCCTTGTGCGCATGAGCAGACTGGAAGTGTAAACTGATGTATAATGTGTTATAAAGTCGTGTAATGTTTGCTGGAAGGTATGGATAAAGTGAGAGAAAATTACGTGCAGTTAAAGGCATTACAACAGTTAGAGGCTTAAACAGTGCATTTAAGCGCTTTTGATTGGTCTATATACTTGGTTGATCTAATTGTTTCAACACAATCAAGCAAACCAATTACTTCCGCAGAAGTGACGTTACAAGCACGTAACAGAAGTACTGGCGTTGGTCAACCAATTTATTTGTTTACTAGCTGTTGGGATAAGAACATTTACTTTCTGTAGAGGAAGGATGAACAACACATTGTGTCACAAAGAGTTGTGCAGAAAAGTATTTTGTTTACTAGGCGGAAAGAGTGTGGTTAAGCATATGATAAGATGAAAAGGTGTTGTGCCTTATGTAAGATTGATTTAAATATACAAAACAAATAAACATGTGGTGAATTTTCTGTAGATCATTTCACTGGTGGTTTAAAAGAGTAAATCTTGAAATACACAGTTTGTTAAAATTGCCGAAATTTGCTATGATATCAGATTATATAGCATTTACCTGCACAACATGCAGGTCTACAACTTGATGCGAATCACCATGCAAGTCAGATTAAAATCATACCCTTTGAATTGCTGTAAAAATATGTCTACTATTTGCCTCGGTTAGAATAAACGATTTACCATGAAATGTTATCTTTACGCAAAACGATGTCGATCATTTTCAACAGTACCTACAAACGTGACATTTTTTGTTACTGCTTGATCATAAAGCCCGCCTATGTCTATCGTTTTCAACGGTAATAGAGTATCCACAAACATGACAATTCTGTTACTGCTTGATAATGGAGCCCGCGTATGTCTATCGTTTTCAATGGTAATAGAGTATCTACAAACTTGACAATTGTGTAACTGCTTGATAATGAAGCCCGCCTATGTCTATCATTTTCAACGGTAATAGAGTATCTACAAACATGACATTTTTTTTGTTACTGCTTGATCATAGTGCCCGGCTATGTCTGTCATTTTACAGTAGTAGAGTACATACAAACATGACATTTTGTGTTAATACTGCTTGATCATAACGCCCGTCTATGTCTATCGTTTTCAACAGTAATAAAGTACCTACAAACATGACATTTTTTGTTACTTTTTGATCATAACGCCCGCCTATGTCTATCATTTTCAACAGTAGTAGAGTTTCTACAAACATGACAATTTGTTGGTATTGCTTGATCATAAAGCCCGCCTTTGTCTATTATTTTTAAGAGTAATAGAGTACCTACAAACATGACATTTTTTTTTTACTGCTTGATCATAAAGCCCGCCTATGTCTATCATTTTTAACAGTAATAAAGTACCTACACACATGCCATTTGTTGTTACTGCATGATCATAAAGCCTGTCTATGTCTATCATTTTCAACGGTAATAGAGTATCTACAAATATGACATTTTTTGTTACTTCCTGATCATAACGCCCGCCTATGTCTATCACTTTCAACAGTAGTAGAGTTTCTACAAACATGACAATTTGTTGGTATTGCTTGATCATAAAGCCCGCCTTTGTCTATCATTTCCAAGAGTAATAGAGTACCTACAAACATGACAGTTTTTTGTACTGCTTGATCATAAAACCCACCTATGTCTGTCATTTTACAGTAATAGAGTACATACAAACATGACATTTTTGTACTGCTTGATAATAAAGCCCGCCTATGCCTATGTCTATCATTTTTATCAAAGACGAGAGTTCCCTTGATCATAAAAGCTCATTTTCCCAAGAGGCTGATTAGTGACAAGCAACCAATCATCGTGGACTGATTGTGAGGCAGAAAGAAAATTATCTATTGATTTGACTGGTCGTAAATCAACATTCTTATGAAATATGGTAAAATAATGTCCCTTCAGCATCATTAATACAGGCAGACAAACCTCTAGATATAGAAGAGTCGTAAAGAGAGATTTTTATTGGACATTACGAGGTAAATCTTATGGATGTGAGCGTTTCTTTATTTGCGGAGTAGTACGCTTTTCCTGTCTATCAATACTTATTGCTAACTCGTCCATCGGAATGTTATTATGAAGAAGGATTTGTATTGCAAACCAATATTTACGGACTCCACTTATTGCTGGAAGACAATGTTTGTTTTTTTCGACATTTGGCATACATTCAAAACAATTAGCACGTTCATAATGCTTAACAACATCGTTTTAACACACTTATGCTAATTTGTATCACATTTTGGTGATATTTTTCAAGCTTTATATTCTGTATTTTAATCAGTCCGGTAGCATTCCTTTTAATGGGAAGATAAATGTTCCTATTAATGGGAACATTTTGCTACATGGAATCCGCCATTTTGTGACATTTCCCATAATCCTTTTCGCTGCTAACGTTAAAGCCTTATGCAATGTTACATTTTTCAAATTTGCAATACGTCTGAGAAAAATATCTTTGCTAGGGAAAACCTAAAACTTATGAAAATACCTTCATTACTGTTATGGCTACAACTTTTTCACTCCCATTTGATATGTTCACCGCGCCGTTTTTAAAATATTAAATAAAATAGACAATGGAGCTAGGCTTTTAGGGGCGAAACGGCCATTTTAAAATCCAAATGTTTTTCAACACAATGATTTTTAATATTTCAAGTGCATAAATTAAAAATTATGACATTTTATCGCAACATCTAAACAATATGGCTGCATGACTTCAATATTTTCCTATGTTCCTATTAATAGTCATGCTTCTGGACTGCTAATTCCAAGCATATATTTTAAAACAGGAAACTATTAAAATCGACTTATGGATTGCTGGTTGGGGGAGGATACAGGTTGGAAAGTGGCTTAATGACATTTTTTGTATTGGCATTGGCTGTCAGAGCTTCTCCTTTCTTTGTTATTTAATTGATAGAATTAAAAGAGGTTTTGTAGTTACACAGACTGTAAGGTTTTTTCATATTTTCTGAGTTACTTACTGGGTGAGGTAACCGTGAGCTTTTTTTGTCTTAAATTATCTTTAAAAGTCGAAGATATCTCGAAGCTTGTAAGTGCAAATAAAAATGTACATGTTAGTTAATCTTTCAAAGCTCAAGCTCGAGTAATTTGAACTTATTTGCCCCTGCTCCTCTATTTCTGTATATACTTCCCTCTATAAGTCAATTCTCTATACTAGCTTTGAGTAGTCGAACATACTGTCAATCTGACAGTTCTAGTTGTATTATTCATATACATTTTACAGTATGTATTATTAACCGCTTACTCGGCCATTTTGAATTTATGCAAATTAGGCATTTTTTTGGCGGCTGATTGCGGCCGATTTTGAACATAATGGTACTCAAAACTGTTGAAAAAATCATGCAAAAAACTTTCTGTTGTAAATTTTTTTCTAGATTCAATCATTTTTACATTCTATTGACTGGTCTACAGAAATTAGTGGCAAAAATCATTCCACCGATTCAGGTGCAAAATCGGCACCACTGCCCCCGTTCTAACGGCCTAGCCTTGGGGCTAGCGGGCCACTGATCCGGGATCGGTTAACCGGCGGACCAGTCCGCCTCTGTCTAGGACTGACAGACGGCATGAATGCATTGATGATTGCGGCGATTTTGAACATAATGTTGCTCATATACTGTTTGATAAAATCTTGCAAAGAAACTTTCTGTTGCAATTTGTTATAGGTTTAGTTTTTTTTTTTACATTATATTGACTGGCCTATTTCAGTATTTGCTTAAACTAAAAAGAAAAGTGTTTCATTCTAAAGTGACAACAAATTTGAAGCAAAAATTGAATTGCAAAATGCATTATTCGAACCTTTCAATAGGGTTTCACAGTTTTTGGTTCCGATGCGATAGCATAAGGATATGTAGTCATGCTGGCGTATGTATGTATGTATGTACATTATGTATGTATGTATGTATGTATGTATGTATGTGTGTATGTGTGCCTGTGACAGAAGCTTGTAACCACAATATCTCACTATTATTGAGGTGGATTTATGCCATACTTGGTATATGGATGTGGTCTGTAGGTGATCCCTATTGTTTTTAGGTGCTGATATAATTAATAATGAAAAGGCTAACTGTAAAATTCTGTTAAGGTTTATAATTCCACAACCAACAAGCTTAGTTTAATATTGTTGGTAAAAGTAAGGATGTTACAGAATCCCATAGAACCTTGACGTCATAATTATTCATGTTGAACGGAGCCAGATGTAATTTTCCAGTGGCTGTTGTGATTGTGGCCTTTAGCTTAAGGCAAACACTTCACACTTCAAAAACAAGAAACACAATATACAAAAAGAACACGCACCAGTGTGCTAAATACATTAAACATGTAAGAACACAACACTTAAAGAAATACGATTAAAAAAAAAAATGAAACTACCAAAATAAAATGCTTCTAATCCAAAGTTAACTTCGGAACCACGATTGATTTCTGCCTCTGGTTAAATGATAGGTTACGGCCACGACAAACCCGTTTTAAAAGGGACCACATTCTTGGACAAAACTCGCCCAAACACTTGGGTGAAAATATGTGATGTTTTACATGAAGCTACTTTTCTATTGTTAAAATTATTCTATATTTAGAAACCAGAAATGCTGGAAACTTTTTGTTGTTGCTTCTTCAATCTCTACTCTTTCAATTGTAATTAATATTTTAGAATTTTAAGTACATTTGTATCATTTCATTGACGCCGCCAGTGTCCCCCTCCCCTACCTCACCTATTAATTGTCCTCCCCTACCCCTCCCCCTCCCCATTCAATGTTGGCCGTTGTTACTGTTTTTTCTGGAAATGACGTTAAGAAATAAATAAATTCAACAATAAAAAAGGGGTAGGGGGTTACAACAATTCTCAGAAGAAAAAAACAAGATAACACTATAACATATGTAGTTCTCAAAAAGCTGAAGTGTCCAACAGTTATGTCCAAGATTGTCTGAGGAAAGAATGTCAATTTTTCGCTCAGATAACTTATAGCAGATGTGTTTTGAGTGTCTAGAGAAAATTTAGCGATGTAAATTTCAAAGACAATAAGTTATATGACAAATAAGAATAGACTTGAGGATTGGAATAATAAATAGGTCAATGGAAACTATATTTTTATGTGTTTTTGAAGGTTGCCAATACCTGAGAATTCATGCGCTTTTCGGGGATTGAAGGAAGGAAAACAAATGGCAGTAAAAGACTGATTAATCTAAGCACATGTATAAAAGCTATTCCATATACAGATATATAAGAATCGAGGAAATAAAAGGGAATGAAAACCCTCATGTTAATCGACAGGATTCGAACCCATGTTCTAATGATTTGAAATCCATCCTATTATCCGCTACCCCACCGCTTGCTACATGGGATTGAAAAAAAGCCATCCATTCTTGAAATAAAATAGGAGGAAGAATGGTAGAGCTGCTAATTATGTAAAATCTTTATACAAATCAACACAAGTAAAGTCATTTACTCAATTTATCTCTTAATTTCTTTGTCAACTTTCAATATTATCTTACAATTTCTTTTAACCCATTGCGAAATACACTGATATTAGCGGTATTAGTAAAAAGATGCGTGCTGAAACAGGCTGGCATTGTTTTTCTAAAGTTTGAATCTTCAATACTATTTCCATGACTTTTAGGGTAGACCGTGAAACTCTTTCATATTAAGATAATATACAAAAATGTTCCCTATCCTACTCCAATGTATTTACCAACCAACCCCTCCCCCTTCCCTTTCCCACCGCCCTCCTCCCCTCTTAATACTGTCTGACCAATTGACCAAATTGAACACCTGAAGCGAAAATGACAGATTTTTGGCATAAAATGCAATGCTTTTCATGAACCTGCTTTTCTATTGTATATTATTCCACATTAGAAGTCATAAATGCTAGAAATCCCACCACGCCTTCCCACCCCTATATTATTCCACATTAGAAGTCATAAATGCTAGAAATCCCACCACGCCTCCCCTATATTATTCCACATTAGAAGTCATAAATGCTAGAAATCCCACCACGCCTCCCCCCGCCTTTACATATTAAACCTTACCAGCCCATGGCCTCCACCGCACGGGGTTGCTCGTTTTGCGATCAGACTACATGCCCGCTTCGCTCGCAGGGCCCCCCACAAAACTTACCTCACAGATTCAACATTTATAAATCATCAATATTGTCTTTTTTGTAGGTCGTTTCAACCTTGTTTTTAGTAGCTTGATGTAATCTTTCGGACATTGTTTTTTTTCTTTTTCAGACGCTTCCTGTTTCCCTATCCCACTACATTGTATTTTCTACCCCCTCCCCCCCCCTTCTCCCTCCCCTTCTCCCTCCACTACCACGTCCGTTTTTAATTAACACTGCCTGACCAATTTTACGACCAATTGACAGATTTTGAGGATAACTTTCCGATTTGTATTGTGCTTTTTACAAAATAAGCGCAAATTTTCTTCAAGAATATTTTGGGATTTTCTCAGACAATCTTGGACAAAACTCGTTGAAACACTTGGTGAAAATATGTGATGTTTTCATAAAGCTACTTTTCTATTGTAAATTATTCTATTTTTAGAAACCAGAATTGCTGGAAACTTTGTTATGCTGCTTCTTCAACCTCTTCGCTTTCAATTGTAATCATTATTTTAGAATTTTAAATACATTTTTATCATTTCATTGACGCCGCCAGCGTCCCCTCCCCTACCTCACTATATTAATTGTCCTCCCCTCCCCCTCCCCATTCAATGTTGGCCGTTATTACTGTTTTTCCTGGAAATGACGTTAAGAAAGAAAGAAATTCAACATTGAAAAGGGGGGGGGATAGGGGACTGCAATTCTCGGAAAAACAAAACAACAACAACAAACAAAACATAACACTATGACATATGTAGTTCTCTCGTGGCTGAAGTGTTCCAACAGTTTTGTCCAATATTGTAGCTTGTGTGTGCTCATCCTGCCAGTGTGTGGTTTAGTATGCAGGTGTATATTGTACTGCCTTCACAAGTTGATACTGCATGCCAATATTGTTCCCGACATGTACATTGCTACTCGCAGCGCCCTCACTAAATATCATCTAAATAATGTACACGCCGTGTCCTCTAAAACCATTCCTGAAATAATCTCCATACGTACAATGTATGTCTAATGTACACTATATGTATAACTATATTGATTTTCGGTGGCCTTGAGATTTTCAATTTTCTAACATGTGGAAAAACCGAACATCACTGATGTAAGGGCGCACATCTTTCAAGGGGTCACTCTCTCGGTGGGTCAAGTGAAGTTATCCCTCGTAATTGTACTTTATAAATTATCCAGTATTTTGTTCATTTACCCCATTGTTGGGTGAAAATGAAGATGTTATGTTTGTACATTCTTCCTTTTTATGTTTCCTGCTTTGATAATTGAATGAGTTGTGTACTATTTGAAGTCAGTTTCCTTTTGAAGTATAACGTTAATGCATTTATGTCCCCGTGTAACATCTACTTTTTTGCCTTCGTCAATAATTCATATATACATTAAGTACCCTTTGGGACTAGTTATATCAGATGATTACTCTAACAAGTGAACTGACTTCAAACGAATTCAAATGAAGTTGGTAATTTGGTTGCCCATGGCAGATGTTTTGTTGATTATTTTGGTATTGTGACGTCTTTATTGCCTTCGTTGATAACTTTACGGCTGTTTTGCAATAGAATATGATTAAACTTCTGCGTGTTTCAAAACATTTTTGTAACCACGCATTTAGGTGTTGCTTTTTAGGGAGCGGGTGCTTTGATGTAGGGTCGGGAGCAGGTGTGCAAACTGATTTCCGTTGGGAGGATAAAACGTCCATGAATTTAAGGACAACGCACGACATGATTGTGGTGAGTTTTATTAGGGAGGTGTGCCAGTTTAGATTGTAACGATAAACCCTTGACTATAACTTACTGACTCTTATCCCCAAATCCTCGTCCAACATTTTCTAATTGCAATTTTCCTTGTGACTTGTGAAATTTTTGAGGCAAAAAGGAGTGCAAAATGAAACTAATACAATAAGCCAGAAGTTATCCTTTCCCCTTGTCTTTCTTTAAATCCATCCGAAACAGATTTTAACTTCTACTTAGTTAATATATCTGTTGGCCATATTTCATTGTATTGTATAACTCTGGCCTCGAGTGACTAATATACCAATTTATTAAATGTCATTGGGAATCACGTCAAATATTTAACCGAACTTCGAGCCTACCATTCAATATTCAATAAACCATATATCTAATTATAAACAAAACAGTGAAACATACTTCCTTTTGTTTTGTTTGAACTCTTATGATGAGATCGTAACCAAAACGTAGTGAAACTTACTGACTTTTTATTTTGTTTGAACCATAATGAGATTGTAAGCAAAACGTAGTGAAACTTACTGACTTTTTATTTTGTTTGGACCATGATGAGATTGTAAGCAAAACATAGTAAAACATACTTGCTTTTTATTTTGTTTGGACCATGATGAGATTGTAAGCAAAAGGTAGTGAAACATACTGATTTTTTATTTTGTTTGGACCTTGATGAGATTGTAAGCAAAACGTAGTGAAATATACTTTTTATTTGGTGGGAAGATTCTTGGGTTTTTCTTGTACTGCCTTAAAGTCGTTTTAAATTTCTGGACTACTGTAATGCTGCTAATGGTCACTTACACCAGCTGGTGTAAGTCGTCGTTGTAATTGGTATTTTCCGTCCTAATGTTTAATTATACATTTCTTAGGATGTGGGTTAAAAGTCCCCAGTATTTATGTCTGAGATTGACGTGGTTTTAGAGTATGCCTTCAAGGAATACAACACTATATAAGACGTGAGTTGTTTTAAAGAAAATGTGTATTCGCCCACAACTCCTTCACAATATGCTGGACTTTAGTCATTTATAGCAATATAGCAGAACTTGATAGTACAATCCGTGCAACATTTGCCTAGCAATATTGCCTTGATATGGTTTCATTCTGTTAACATGTTGTTTAGCATTACAAATGAAGTAGAAAAAATGTGAATGTATCGGATTTGTACTTTTGGAATTCACATTCTTTGCAAGTTGAGGTTAAAAACAATGTACTATTTTTCTTGCTTTTAGAATTTCATGAGCATTGCACTATTTGTGGGACAAATTCCTTTTGGAGTCTAACGTATTGAGATTGTCTGTTTCCATAATCATAATTGTTTGCCTGCGTCGGTAACTTTTAGATAGGTGCAGTGGCCGTGGCGGGAGTCGAGCCCGGTGCCTTTCGCATTGGGTCATGATTCCTTAACCACTGAACTACTGTAGGTCTACCCCTACAATTTTATTATAGGTTCATTTATATAGGACCTCCAAATGTATATTAATTGTACTTACTATCATGCATGGGTTCAGATAAACAAACTTAAGTCGCCACTTTTTGAGAATCGACGACATGTGATTTATAGAGTGGAAATCGCTAGACAAAACTTCATTTCTGCGTAATAAAATGATACTTTTATAACAATTTTTTTTTTGTGTATGATCGCATAGTTTTCTTTTGAAACATCAAAATATGACCGAAATATATAGTTATGAATAACCTGCTTAATGAAGTGTATATCATTTTTGATCAATTGTAGTGTATATGTTTGTAATTCTATTGAAAACCTCGTTTAAAACATCAAAATATGACTAAATTCTATCAATCTGTATATTTATGAATAACAACACCCAAAGTATATAAATGAAATTTCTCAGGGACGCCATGAAGTGTACTGTGCAGGAAATCAACGACGAACTTCTTCGCTTAATTTCCTGTTTAGGAATACTCGAGTGTATGCACCTTGAGGAAGTCTAGAAATCTATGAAAGAATGATTGGTGAAGACCGGAAACTAAAGAGTAGCACACGATTGACACTTTTCAGATCAAATTTTAAATATCAGTACAAGGTCCTTTGATGAACTTGAATAACATTTTATTTGAGATTAAAAATCAAGAATAATAATGCGACATCCTTTATATTGCATTCGAGGTTAAAAACCAACAATAATAATAATGTAACAACCTTTATATTAATCACATTTGAGGTTAAAAATGAACAATAGTAAGGAATACGACAACCTTTGCTTTGTATTAACCCATTTATACGGGGAAAAAATGTATGTAAGAAGTGTTTGGGATGGCGAAATTGCAGCACCATTTCCCTATATTCACAACCCTTCCAGTTATGGCTTAGACGAGTAGTTTTTATCAGTTTTTTTTACAGTTTCTAATATTTAACTGAAGTTGAAAATCAACAATGAAATACCACAACCTGTTATCTGTTTATATTACATTCCTGGACCTTCTTACCGAGTTCCAAGCCCATCGCCTTTGCAAACAACCCAACCATATTCATTACCCCTACCCCTTTTCCCAAAACCCTTTGGCACATCGAACCGCTTATCACTTCTCTTGTTCGTGACCACCGGCAAACCTCATGGGACTCCCAAATTGATAACAAACTCCACAACAGCCAGTCCACCATTCCGACCAAACCCACCATCCACAATCTTTCCCGTATCGACAACATCCAAATTACCCGCCTTAAGAATAGATAACACCCGCCTCACCCACTCCCACCTCACTTACTCCCACTTCCTTTGCTCCCATCTCCTTACTGGCTCCCCCACCCGTCTGCAGCAATTGTCAGTGCCCCCTCACATTCCACCACATCCTCATTGCCTGCCTGCTGTACAACCTCCCCAGAGCTTTCCGCACATCTCATAACTCCATAGCCGAGCTCTTCCAAAGAAAAAAAATCGTTCTTTCTTCATTGTGCCTCCCTCTATCCCATATTTAAGCTGATATTACAACTGAGGTTGAAAATGAACTTTAGTAATACGAAAACCTTTATATTACATTTTAGATTAAAAATCAAAAAATAATACGGCAACCTTTTTATTACATTTCTGGTTGCATTATGCCCAAACTTCGCTACACATTTTCAGTCTTTTCACCCGCAAGAACCTCCATTTCGACGGGTATGACTTTTAGGCCGTTAAAAGCAATTAAAAAACCCTGACCACAGATAATTCAGTTGATTTTATTCATAAGTTTTTATACTCTTAATTATCTATATGTGCACAATGGAAATTTGTTGTGAAGAGCTAGATATTGTGGGTAGGGTTACTGCTGGGCCATACCATATGTGTAATGTGTGGTTGAGGATTCATTTGGATTTTAAAGGGATATTGTCATCAGTGAGTTATCAACACTCTGGTGAGTGTGGGTGCAATAGACTGGACATTTATAGCCGAGAGTTATTCATCATGGAGAATTAGCAATATTAATAAGCCACCCTTTATGTTATATTTGAGGTTGGAAATGAACAATAATAATACGACAACCTTTATATTACATTTGAGGTTGAAAGGAAACTTTTGAAATACACATACTTCACTCGCTGTGAGAAACGGCTTTAATGGTGTCCATAGTTTATGCCGCATCACCAATTTATTAATCTCAAAACAGCTTCTATTTTCAAAATGGATTTCTATTGTCAAAGTGGACTGGAATAAAGCCTTCACATTGCCATTATACTCCTTTTTTGGTAGTTAAAATTAACTTTGTACCAAAGTAGCTAACTACATTTTTGTTTGCTATTTTGGTACAGAGTGTATTAAGTACCAAAAAAGGAGTTTAACGGTAATGCATGTGAAGGCTTTGTTATTCCAGTCCATTTCGACAACAGAAATCCTGTTTGAAAATAGAAGCTGTTGTCAAACGCGCATCACGTTGTACCGAAGCGTTAAAGCGGCAATATCATTCTAATGCTTACATAAAATATTCCAACAAAGACAAGGATGGTGATATCTATTTATACATTTGACATATTTGAGATTGCGTTCCTAATCGTCCAGTATTCAATGTAAGTGAGAAAGTTGCAATTTAAACATGCACCAAATTAAGTCAAGTGTTGTGCATCGCCTTAGGATGTTTATCAAACAAAATTTTATTAAAATTGATGTACTCAGATTTCACTACTCTTTTAATCACTATAGCTACATACGTGTCATACGTAGTGCTCACGTTGTTATCATTTGTGCTTCACAAGAAAACGTATTTATTAAAAGAAATGTCAAAAGTAGGTGTTTAATTTATTTTTTAATATTATTTTCTTTCGGGGGAAGAGGTGCGGATAATTTTGTAATGAGTGTTATCTTTCTTTTTATGTTGATTGCAAATTTTCGTACATTAAAAAGGTTTCCTCTACAATTACGAGATGTTTCACCTCATTAGCAATGCGTGTCAATAACCAGTATGATTTATAGTTGGTTAGCCAGTTGCATTGTATCAATTACATTGTGTGGTTGCACACATAATAATTGAGACGCTTGTTAATGGTATTTTTAGATCCACCCATTACACAGAGTGTAATGAGTGGAACTTATCAAATCGTATGTGAGCTCCCATATGTCCCATATAGCTTGTACGATCTTTTTTTTAATTCAAAGCTCCCGAAAGGTTTTACTACAGTATCAGATTTCATACGTAATGGTGCTTAAAATAGCTAGCTGTAGTAGACATAATGCTCCGCGTACCGTACATGGCTAGGTTCTCATGCATTCAGTACATGTGTTTCCTATAAGCACTACGATATTTACTACTTGTATTAAACATATCTAAAAGCTGGTATAATATCATTAATTTGTGTAGTATAAGACCAAAATTATGCGATTTCATGAATATAGTAAACTTTTTTTTGTACGTGATAGAGAAACCGGGGGTATTGTTATGGAAAGTCGCTTCACTATTGCAAAACCATATAATCTTATTTTAACATATACCGCTACGTATAAGCTAGGCTTCACATTTTATCAAAAGAGCTGTTTTGTTTTGAGAAGAAGAAAAAAAATCGTGTATGCTATTATTTAAACTTTTTTTTTTTTTTTATACTTTTATTGTTCCTAATTTTCATTTAACTAAATAGACAGATACTTAACATTTGTATGATAAAAATACGCAAATAAGGTTGAAAAAAGATTGCGTGGTAGTGTGTCATCAATCTATTACAACTGCTATTCAACACATGAGTATTATCTGAATATGCCATGTTGTGTATAGAATCAAAATGTATTGTCAAAGCTTCCCTCGTAAACTCCCATCAGTAAGTATGCACAATAACACACATTTTGTGCAATGGTTATTGGCAAGGTAATTTGTGCTGGTTTGTCCTTTTTTGGTTACTCTTTGATTACAGTTCAGTAACTAAATGCAATATTATCGAATTTAAGTAAAAACGCTGTAGCGACTTTATCTTAAGTTTTAGTATTTAACAGTTGATTATCACTCGTCATAGATAAGCATCACCTAGTACATACTTTGTTATTCTTCAGCCAGCCTGTGGTAAAATCACATATTTCAAATATAATTACTCTCCGTCATTGTAGATAAATGAAAGCAGAAATATGACCCTCATCAAATATATTCGTCTCCAGCAACTGTCAAATCCAATCGGTGCCCTTGGCCGTTTTCTTTCTGCTACGTTTAAAGGAATATTCCCGATGTTTTTTCTCCTAAGCTTTCATAAGAAAAAGAACAATTTTAGAAACAATTTAGTAGAAATATAATGTTGATATGTTATTCCTACCACGAAAATGTTAAGGTTCACAAAAAAGAAAGCTAATAAACGAATATGAAAAGGCTTAGTCTGACATCATAGCAACACATTCTCCCACAAAGTTGATGTATTTTATTAAAATCTATCATCCGTTTTTATTAGTAAAACCTGCTAGGAAAATAAAATGCTGAAACTTGGGTATTTATATACAATAGCCAAATATACCTTACTTTGATAACTTTCTTTTGGAAATGTATTTCTAATCATACAGAAACAACCAATTAACGTTCAAAGAAATACATGAACATTTGCAATAGAATTGGCTCTATGACATCATCAAACACGAATTCATCATACTGTACAAACACTCCAAAATGCAATTGAGAAATCTTTAAAAGTCTATATCTCCTGAACAGAATAAGATATCAAGCTGATTTGTAAACCAAATTTGCTATTTCAAATAAAATTTACACCAAAAACAAACAAAAAACACACAAAAAAAGACAAAAAAGCATGGGAATACACCTTTAAAGATTTCATCAGGAACGGTATTTATCTGATTTCGATGTTGTCACGAGCAATTTGATGGCCTTACTCGCTGGTCTTACGACTCTGTACTATGCGGTAAATACCTTATCATATTGTTTTCATCGAAAGATGGAATCTGAGTCAACCGATAGTTAAACAGTTAAAGTGACATTAGAGCTACATTCTTGACATAAGAGCAATGGCTCATAAAACAGGAACAGGTTTCGAGTTTCGTCGAGTGCTCCATTATTCTCTTCGTGTATATTTTTTCTTTTACCTGTCGGTCATCACAAAGGAGTTATTCAATCGAAATTTGTCCTGAACATTTACTGTATTCTAAATTACTCAGTATTGTGCAACTATTTTCATTGTTTAATTTTTTAAATTTTGCTTTAATTTTTTCCGTCAAAGATTGACAAAACAACGTATTTTTTGCTACACATAGATTTTTTTGTTTTTGCTTTTGATTGCTAATTTTTGTCGCTTTTGTAATATATCGGGATTTTTTATATATATATTTTTTTTATAATCGTTGTGTCTGTTTTGCTATAAAATGTATATTATATAAAGCCTATTTACTGATTTAGAACATGTAGGGTTCAATTGTTCAAGAAAACAAACATTAAGTAAACAATATAGCAAATGGTGTACCTTCATGTGTGTTCGTGCTGTACTCGACTGGTATCCGGGAAGTGTCATCTTAAAAATATATGCTGTAACATAAGCTAATATTTATATAAAATTAATACAAATGTGTGACATTTAATGACACAATAGAACCTAACTTCCTAAGCATGAACCACGCATGGCTTTATATAACGGGAAGCGAGGGGTCTTTGAAGGGTTTTCGGTGCCACAAATTTAAATCTTATTAAATCAAATTCCTATTTTTACCTATATATATCTATGAAAACGATGAAGTTAAATTTCTCACTACGAATAGTGTGGATGTATAACGTTTTTCTTACATTGGAAGTCGTTCCATTTACTTCGAGTTAAATGGTTTTGCCATATATTGTGATGTTAGAAAAAAAAGAAAAAAAAATAGTTTTCAAACGTCCTCTAATATTGAATTCTGAGATCAACTTTCTCAAAAATTTGTCTTTGGTATTTGGTAGTACACACCAGCAATAAATTGTTAATTTATTTCGAAATTTGTAAGGTGAAATTTAACACTAAGTTTGACGATAATGCCCCTTTGTTCCTCAAATAAGTCTTTAATGACTTTAAGAATTGTGTTCAAGGTCTTCAGAAATCTTCAGATTAGGTCGAGGTTAAAAATGATTTGGTAGGGTTACACAAAGCCTGAATTTACATTAGATTGTGGAAACCCATCACTTAATAGAATTAGAAGTAAAATGACAACATTTGAATGATATTTTTTTTTTTTTACTAGTTTCCTCCATTTCTTTTGTGCAAAAAAACAAACAATTAAATTTAAAAGTATATGAATAACAGCCAAATCCCTTCCTGTATTCGTGAAACTCATTATGTACATAATTCTGAATACACATGAAACGTAAGTATTTTTCAACGACAGTAAAGTTTTGCCTTCACATTTTAGGAAAGATTTTCTCGCGGTAAGATATAAGTAAAATATATTGAGTATGTCTTTGTTGACAATTTAGGAAATCAATAAGAAAGCAATCTTCCCCAATATTTGAGTAGATATTTCTTCTTTACCGTCGCTTAAAAAATACTTACGATTCATGTGTATTCAAAATTTTATACATAATTAGTTTACGAACGCAGGAAGGGATTTGATTGTTATTTGTATAGTTTTAAATTTAGTCTTTGACTAGTTTGACGTCCGTTTGGCTACCTAGCCGGGTTTGCTATACATTATTTTCTTCGATTGAAAATCGAAATATCTCCACTTTCCGACCAATTTCACAATTTTTGAAAACCGACTGATAAAAGTATTTCTTTTATTCTGGGTCATCGCTTTCCAAGACACTTGTTGATCAGCGATTTCGTTAAGATTTCCACGTAGTAAAAGTGTTAAGTTACTTATTTTATTTAAAATTTGTAATATGACTATTGTTAAAGGGGATTACAAATGTTACTGAAATTTGTGTCATGGCGATTTGTTAATTTCCGGCATATCTGCAGATGTAATCTGACACTAAATATTTGTAGTAGTTTGTGGACTTGATCATTCGAAATTGATACTATCTGACTATGACGAATACAAGTGTCCGCAAACTAGATGAGAATTGAGGTACGTTTTTTTTTCCTTTGGAGAGATTTCTCAATTGCTTGATCACGCTATTTTATAGTAAGCAAAAGAGCAGTCGGTGACAAGCCTAATACCCCATCGACGCAATAAGCGTCTGGAGCGCTTGCTATCACGTTACTTTACAGTAAGCAAAAGAGCAGTCGATGACAGGCCTATTACCCCATCGACGCAATAAGCGGCTGGAGCGCTTGCTATCACGTTACTTTATAGTAAGCAAAAGAGCAGTTGGTGACAAGCCCATTATCCCATCGACGTAGTAAACGCCTGGAGCGCTTGCTATCACGTTACTTTATAGTAAGCAGCAGAGCAGTCGGTGACAAGCCTTTCACCCCTTTGACGTAATACGCGTCTGGAGCGCTTGCTATCACGCTACTTTATAGTAAGCAAAAGAGCAGTCGGTGACATGCCTATTACCCCATCGACGCAATAAGCGTCTGGAGCGCTTGCTATCACGTTACTTTACAGTAAGCAAAAGAGCAGTTGGTGACAAGCCCATTACCCCATCGACGTAGTAAGCGCCTGGAGCGCTTGCTATCACGTTACTTTATAGTAAGCAGCAGAGCAGTCGGTGACAAGCCTTTCACCCCTTTGACGTAATACGCGTCTGGAGCGCTTGCTATCACGCTACTTTATAGTAAGCAAAAGAGCAGTCGGTGACATGCCTATTACCCCATCGACGCAATAAGCGTCTGGAGCGCTTGCTATCACGTTACTTTATAGTAAGCAAAAGAGCAGTCGGTGACATGCATATTACCCCATGGACGTAATAAGCGTCTGAAGAGCTTGTTATTACGTTACTTTATAGTAAGCAGCAGAGCAGTCGGTGACAAGCCTATTACCCCATCGACGTAATAAGCGTCTGGAGCGCTTGCTATCACGCTACTTTACAGTAAGCAAAAGAGCAGTTGGTGACAAGCCTATTATCCCATCGACGTAGTAAACGCCTGGAGCGCTTGCTATCACGTTACTTTATAGTAAGCAGCAGAGCAGTCGGTGACATGCCTATTACCCCATCGACGCAATAAGCGTCTGGAGCGCTTGCTATCACGCTACTTTACAGTAAGCAAAAGAGCAGTTGGTGACAAGCCTATTATCCCATCGACGTAGTAAACGCCTGGAGCGCTTGCTATCACGTTACTTTATAGTAAGCAGCAGAGCAGTCGGTGACAAGCCTATTACCCCTTTGACCTAATACGCGTCTGGAGCGCTTGCTATCACGCTACTTTATAGTAAGCAAAAGAGCAGTCGGTGACATGCCTATTACCCCATCGACGCAATAAGCGTCTGGAGCGCTTGCTATCACGTTACTTTATAGTAAGCAAAAGAGCAGTCGGTGACATGCATATTACCCCATGGACGTAATAAGCGTCTGAAGAGCTTGTTATTACGTTACTTTATAGTAAGCAAAAGAGCAGTCGGTGACAAGCCTATTACCCCATCGACGTAATAATTGTCTGGAGCGCTTGCAAAAATGCATTTCCACCTCTTTTTAGGCCCGAAGTTCCTTCCTAATAAACGCTCATGCCTTTCTCCGGGCCGCGAACATTGTGCTATTCGAACTGGTTGCATACTACCCCGACAATAACCACCATTAAAACATCGTGAGCGACAAAATATGCAAAGAATGTAATAAAATAGTTATTTCAAGTCTTCAAAGTAATCAAAAAAACAATATGGCATTCCACATAGTTGCTGACCTTATCCTCTTTGCCACATTATTTGAAAAAGAAAACAAAAAGTGATCACTTGTTTTTCCAGGGAACATGACATACAATTTATCATTTCGTATCAATTACCTGCCCTCTGACCTTTAAATGACATATTCTATTATATGCGAGACACAACACTACATCACCTTCCACCAACCCACCGAGTAACTTTACCATCAGAATATCACTTACGGTTTACCAGAAAATGCGACGCGACGCTATTTTAACCAATCATTTGATCTATTAACAATTATTGATCTATTAACAATTATTGATCCATTAACCATGATTGATTTATTAGTAATTTAAGTCATTAAAACATGTTAGAACTTCAATGTTAGACCGAAAGGGGAAAGCCCATGCCATTATCAGTGCGTCTTCGCGATATGAATCGTTTGATAGTTGAGCTTTATTGACTCATTGAACAGTTGAAACGATAATATGTCGAGTTCAAGGACTGCTTCCAAAAGCCTCAAGCCCTTGCTAACGCCTTAGAATCCATAACCACTGCGTACTTGTCTGGGAACCCTGCATTGTAAAATCAGTTACGTTGCTAAAATTAAGGATCTTGTAATAGTGAACATTTTTAGGTAACAACTTTTGACTTCTGGCGTTAAAAAAGTAAGTTCCGATACTCACCGTTTTAGCTTGACAAACTTAACACTGCAGTTTATTGCATACAACAGCGTACTGTAATGTAGGCCGCCCTTAAAGAGCATTATCAATAATGCACCAGTTATAAATCATGATTATTTTGTTAAATATTACAAAACTATGAAGAAAATAGGGTTGAAGAAATTTGTCCGCGTTTTGATTCCCGTGAAATTGTGGATACATGAAACTGATTGTTTGGAAATGTACTGCAACAACGGGGCTAATCTCATAATTACGCCGGATTTATAATGACACAAGTCTCTTAAGCTGTCCGGAAAAATTACGCCTTATTTTTTAAAGATCACTTAAATCCATAAGATAAAATCATGTTAAATATATTTGATCAACCAAGTACCCATAATACACCACATGTCCCATTTAGTTTTACTGCGTAGACGAACCTCAAAAACGCATTGAAAATAGTCGTAATGTGAACACTTTAAAAGGCCAGCTAACGTGCGCACTGTGGAGATCACAAATACAATCCAACGTTTCTAATTGGTCTAAATGTTTGCATAAATGTTATCTCAACCATGCACCAACAAGCCAATTAATTACCGTCACGGAAGTGACATTAATAGTATGATCAGATTTATTGGCGAAGGTCAATCAATTTTCTTGAGACCAGATTAATCTTTAAATTTGATACAAAACTCCACAAACACACTGTAGTTTCAAGAATTGATCGATTTCCAGTAAATATGGATGAAAAAGAGGTGGCGGCGGCCAGGAAGTGAGGTTGTATTTTTCTTGACTCAAAGAATATTCAAACACACTTTTCGTGCACGTGATGGTACTGGAAACCTTTGGTGCAAATCTTCAAATTAATCATAATTATGTCAATAACAAGAATATCAAATTGTGTTATTCAAGTTTAAAATTACATTGATATGACTTGATCTCACTTTTCGACAAGGTTCTTACCAGCTAAATTTCTCTTCGGTGTGGACATTTGCACACTTGACTTAAACTTTTCAGCCCAATCATTTTCTTAATGGATAATAAATGAATAATACCATGGAATTTGGTGAGTTAAAGTTGGATCATTGTTTATCATAAGTATATCTTTGCTGTAAGCTCCCTAACACTTTGTTAGAAGGAAGAATTCTCCTGGATTGTTAATGATCAAATATCGTGTTAACAGTCCGGAAGCATGCTCATTAATAGGAAAATTTATAACACACGAACACATTGAAACATGCAGCTATATTGTTCAGATGTTGCGATAAAATGTCATAGTTTTAAATTGATGTACTTGAAATATTAAAAATCATTGTGTTGAAAAGTATTTGAAATTTCAAAATGGCCGTTTCGCGCCTAAAAGCCTAGCTGTATTTTTATTTTTTCTTATATTTCGAAAACAGCGAGGTGATTAATCAAATGGATGTGGAAAAGTTGTAGTCATGACAGTAATGAAGTTATTATCATGAGTTTTAAGTTTCCCCTAGCAAAGATAATTTTTCCCAGACGTATTTCAAATATGTAACATTGCATAAGGCTTTAACGTTAGGATAGCAAAGGATCATGGGAAATATCACAAAATGGCGCCTCCTTTGTAGCAAAATGTTCTCATTAGTAGGAACATTTATGTTCCTATTGATAGGCATGCTACCGGACTGAAAAGGAAGATTTCTTCTGGCTTGTTAATGATCAAATATTGTGTTAACGTGGAGATTTGTGATTTTTCGAAATATTTACACAATCTCGCACTAAGCCAATCAATTGCCGGCGCGGAAACGATGTTACTAGTATGTATCGGATTTACTGGTGACTTGTCAAGCAATTATATTGAGACGAGAGATTCCCTGTTTAACCTTTGCCATGATCAGTCCGCTTCGTACCCCTGATCGGGAGAACACTTTTGTTCTCCCGATTGGGGGATCTTTTACAGAAGTATCTTACAATGTATCTAACCAAATTCAAAGTTTGTATAGGAATAACATAAGAATCAGACACATTTTAATCGCGGGGTCCTCAATTACTGCGAAGGGTTCAAATTTGTCTTCACCATTTGAAATAATTGCATCTGGAATATCTTTTCACCGTGCGCTTTTAAAATTCACCGTGCGGTTTTCTAGAAACTTGAAGAAAAGTGATGAATTATTATTACGTGTTAGTCTTGTTTTAACAAGATTTTCTGAATTTATAAGAAATAACTTGCGGATTTCTGAAAATTAATTAGCTATAGCTGCGTGATAGTAACGAAGTTATTCTACTTTCGAAAAATGGAACATGAACAAAGCGAGCTTTGTTACAAACCTTCAATAAAACGACTGATAAGTGTCTGTGACTGAAACTGCACAATAAAAATGGCGGCTTCCCTATATCACTGTAAGCTCAGTGCGCATGGTTGAGTCTCCCGATCGTGGGACTTATTGAGTCCCCCTTTTGGCGGTACGAACCGATTAGATATTAACTGATTTCACAGCGATATACTGCGACAAAGAGTGAGCCAGGTAATGACCCTGTTCTGTATCATGCAATAGGTTTATTGTTTAAAGTTGCAATTATAATTCGTATAATATCGTTTAAATACGGTTTGTAACAGTACGTTCGTGTAACCTCTATAATTTAAAGAAAAGAGCATCAGAATTTGTCTAGAATGTGTCTCTCTGATTAACTGATTTCACAACGCTATTCTGCGTCAAAGAGTAAGCCATGTAATGGTCCCGTTCTGTATCATGCAATAAGTTAATTTTTTTAGAGTTTCAAATATAATTCGTATAATGTTGTTTAAATACGGTTTGTAACCCTACCTTAAGTACATTCGTGTAACCTTTATAATTGAAAAAAAAACAGCGCAGTATTTGTCGACTCTGATTAACTGATTTTACAGCGATATACTGCGACAAAGAGTAAGCCATGTAATGGTCCCGTTCTGTATCATGCAATAGGTTTATTTTTTGAAGTTTTGAATAAAATATCGTTTAAATACGGTTTGCAACCGTACCTTTAGTACGTTGGTGTAACCTTTATAATTAAAAAAAGAGCGTCAGAATTTGTTAACAATGTGTCTCTTTTTCTTTAGAATAACAATAATAAACGTCTTTGTAAAACAATTTTAAAGTACATTGTAGAGCTGTTATGGATTCAAAGTCAATCCTGGAAGGTAGTGACCTACAACGATAATATAATAAGATAATGTACTGAATGCACTAGGTAAACCTTTGTAAATCGTTAATCAAAAATTGTATCAACTTAACGTCATGCACGTTTTGCATGGATAGCCTTCAAAGCATATTTTATTCAACATCCTTATATGCAAGTAATTTAAAAAAAACGAAATGTAACGACATAATCTTTAGCAAAATATTACACTCAGTAAATTACAGGTATATGTTTATTAAAACGTCGATTGACTGTGTACGTTCCACACGGGCTTCGTTGCGCTTAAGTCACTTTCCAGTAGAACTCTATGCATTTGTAAGATTTGATTATGCGATTTCGGTTTCAAGAGGAGAACAGTCTTATTATCATTACCACATACTTGTATTATTTTCCACTTTGATAGTCAATGGAATTTGTATTGTAAACTGTATAAAAGTACTAGCAAGCAAGTTACGATTTGATGACGACAGTGTTTTCAAGAAGAGGATAGGCCTATATTCCATTTCCGGTACCACATGTTTTTGTTGTAACATTAAATTGGTGAGTATCGGAACAATGTTTTTTTTTTCCATTGTTTTACCGGGGATTGTAACTCAAAAAGCCTGCTTAATTTACCCTTGTTATGGGGAAGACACAGCCACAATTTTAGGGTATACCATTTTCACTGGCTAATCACTAAACAGAATCGAATGGACCGCGTACTTCGATCGTAGAGTTTCATCGACAAACGGGATTACTTTGTCTGCAGAATTCCTGTGCCTGAAGAAAAAGGTCAAATACTTTTGTCCAGGATTGTGAGTTAAATGTGTAAATGATGTACTAGTTTTAAGTAACGGTATAATGACTTATTTGAGTTGTCAAAGGTTCTTTCCTCGATTATTCAAGTGATTTCAATACGGTCTTGCCAAACTACCTAATTAAAGATGTGGCAATTTTTATCAAAGACCCGTGGTTTATTCATTGGCTGGCACGGTTTCTCCAAGGGTGGACAAGACAAATTAAACTTGATAAAGGTTTTCGAAAAATCTGAAATAAATGTAGGTGTACCACCGGGAGGCCCGCTATCTGCTGTACTTTTTACTATCTATACCGACGAAATAAGATCAAACGAAAAGATTTGTGTCATAAAGTGTGCCGATGATACACTGTTATATCATGTAAGTAAAATTGCTATACAAAAAAAAAATGTAAATGAGGATCAAGTGGAGTACTAGTCATTTGTTGATAAAACTGTGTCAAAATGTGATGGAAAGAAGTTGCTGCTAACCCAGAGAAATCGATGGAAATGTGTTTGTAAACAAAACGTCAAACATACAGGACTTTTGAAATCGAAATCAGACAACATATTTATTCAAGGTTCAGAGGTTGTATTGCGTAAAAACTGATCATCTTGGTGTATGTATTGATGATAAACGGACTTATTTTCCATCATGTGTTCAAAACGTTTAAGTTAAAGCTTACTATATTGTTTCGAGTTTATCATACATTTGATCTTTGTGTAAATTTAATGCTACAGTTAATATTTTCAAATCAAATATTTTATCGCAGGTTCTTTATGCTGTACCCGTTTGGTATCATTTTTTCTTATAGAAAGACAAATACAGAATGAGGTAATTTCTAAAGTATACTTCAAAGATTCTTAACTTACACTATCCCATGCTTATTGATATTTTGAATGACAGGACGAAATCGGAATGCATTGCAATGACGAAAAAATCAATAAAGAACAAAACCATCATTTATACAATACATTAGAAAGTAATCTAGCTCGTTCAAACAAAAAACCTTCGCATCATGGTGCCAAAATACAGAATACACGTCTACAAAAATACATTCATTTACCGCGCAGCAATTTATTTACAGACAGGAGAGATAAAATTACTGTTTTAAACCTTTTATTTTTAATTTTCTGTTTATTTATTTTTATATTTGTATTTATTTATTTATTTATTTATCTGTTACGTGTGTCTTATTATGAATATGTTTGTACTTTTTCCTTTTTACAAATGTTTTGAATTTGTACTGGAATACAATAACTTTAAATGTTGTTATGTACAATCGGACTTAGGGTAGATTTGCAATGATTGATAAAAGACGCTTGCTTCATGGAGAAACAAGAACGACCACTGTTTCCCTCACTGCACGGGGCAGGAGGGAAAGAAGTACACCCCATTCTACGTTGGCAAAGAGGACAGTAAGTGCCTCTCGCGGATTGAGGCTGAATAGCTTTTTTCCCTTGCATGAATTTTGTTATTACTATGATTTACATGAACTGATGAAGATGATACCATTTTCGTCATTTGTATATCACAACACTGTGTATAGATTGATGCATGTAGCTCGAAAACTAAGACTTCTTCTTTTCAAAACTGGAGGATTTATACAAAATAATTCGCTGTTAATATGGGCTAGCCCACGCTCCGTTGCTGACGTTGCAATCGTGGAATCGCTCCGCGTATTCCTGGGACTCTCACTGGGCTAAGTGGAAAGTAAGGGGGGAAGGGGGGGGGGGCGATTCCACTCTCCGTGACAGACGTTACAATCGTAAAATTGCCCTTAGATATTCCTGGAACCCTTACTGGGTTAGGTGGGGCGATCCAACTCCCAGTGATTGACGTTATAATTGTGGAATCGTCAACTTATCCCTGGGACCCTCACTGAGTTAGGTGGGTGCGATTCTACGCTCCGTGACTGACGTTACAATCGTGGAATTGCCTCCTGCTTATCCCGGGACCCTATATGGATAAAGTGTGGCGAATCAACTCTCCGTTACTAATGTTACAATCGTGGGATCGCCCCCGCTTATCCTTGAGACCCTCCCAGGGTTAAGTGGGGGCGATTCAACGCTTTATAGAATCGCACATATCTTAATATGTCGATAACTAGAAGACACAACACCATGGAAAACCACAGTATGAAACCCCCGCTTTAGTGGTTGACCCATCTGTGCATAGAAATGTGTACATAAAGAATAAAAGATAAATGTAAAAGCGAGAAGACAGACGGTTGCCAATGACGAAATAGACAAGTTCCAGTCAAACATATTAACTATATACATGCACATTTGGAGCTATAATATGAGTGGCTTACGAATTCGGGATTTTTTTTTAACTTGTCACTTAGCATACACTTCTATAAGTACAACCAAAATTGACTATGACGATGACTATTTTCGGAAAATCAAAATTTAGACGCATACGAAATAAATCATATTATTTAAAATGTAGGATTGTAAGTAATAACTCTTAATTCCAAATGTTTACCCAAGTATGGGGTGTTTATGCAAGTATGGGGTGTATACCCAAGTATGGGGTGTATATGCAAGTATGGGGTGTATATGCAATTTCTTCCTTAGAATCCCGTCAGCCTCGAATGTGTATATGTGTTAGACTAGTGTTGGGATGTTAGCGTCCATCGTCAATGCGAGAAAGAGTGGGTCTTTTCTACTTATTCAATTGCGGTTCCATAATCAATTTATTAGGCGTATCTTTTGAACGATTCATTTTGTATATGATGCAGCCGCTTGAATCGATTGATGATTTGTAGAATCAAGAAGTATAAGTTGTGTTGTAGCAAATGAAAATTAATTGTAAGTCGGAACCTAAATCTAGGGAATAATGCCAGATGGGCAAGGCCCACATTGTTTTATTCTTCAGTGTATGTTTGTGTATAATTTAGCCTTGCAACATTGCACTGAAGGAAAGCGTCCGGATCTTCCCCAATTCAGAGACATGGTCAAAAATGTGGATAATAGTGATAAATAAATGATGTCCAACTTCAATATATTAAGGAATTTTGGGGTGAAAATTTCAAAGGCATCATTAATTTAAAAGGATAAACATAAACTAGAACGATATCCAGGGATAACGAGTTTAAGAACAATGGGATATGAATTAATCCCAACGACGTAATTCTAATAGAATTAATGGCCAGACATGTGAAACGCCCTGCTAGACGCGTTTTGACTAAACTGCTAAATCGGTGTTTGACAAGGTGTTGGTGTAGCATTTATACTATACATTTTGTCATATTATAGAGTATTGTTATAACATTGGTTATGTTTTCAGGGTGATAAATAACCGGAGTTCTGCTATAACAATGGGTAATGTTTTCTAGCAACTTCATATACCTTTATAATAGAATATGTTCAACGTGCGGCTGATCAAAGCCACGGCGTGAATAAAATGGTGATGTAAGTAAGCAGCTAAACTCGTAATATTGTTTCTTTGTTTTGTTCTCGTCTGCAGTGATCTTCCACCGTATTCATTGTAGTTGTGATAATCTGATTTGTATTATTTACATAATTGTAACACATTGCAACACATATATGAGTTGTATGGCTGTAAGTGTGAAAGTTTGTACAACCTGCCCACTTCAGTGTATGTATTCATGCAAAGTATCTGAAATTAATACCAGTACATTGCAACCAAATCACTGTATCTATGGGAACTTTGATGATAAATGTGGGTAGTTTTTAACACGTTTTTATTACTGTTTTATCTTTGAATTTATTGTTTACAACTCAGGCGACGTAATCATGGTGTTATTTCTATTATACACATCGTGGTGTAATTTTTTGAGGTTTCTACGAGCTGTTTAACAGTTTAAGTTACATGGATTTTATTGAAATTAATTGAAATATGTTTACCCTATACACATTGATAACTGTGTAGTCTTTGGAATGTAATGTTAAAATTCCAACGGAAGTGTAATGGATAATCGACCCCACCGCACTCACCTCGTGTGTGAAATAGTCATTTGTAACCAATTTGTTAGATTATGTCGAATGTTGCAATACTCTGTTGAGTTTAAGCATACCATTTTCAAATTTTGACTGGGATATTGAATTCTGGTCATTTATAATGACTTAAATTTGGATATCATTCATGGAGCAATGCACTTTAAGGATCTCCCTTGTTCCAATCAGATTCTCAAAATTGAGTATCAGCATTGGTGAGGCAATGATACGGTGTCTTGTTTCAGCAAAGCAAAGTTTATATATATATATATACATATATATATGTATATATATATATATATATATATATATATATATATATATATATATATATATATTTATATATATATTTATATATATATATATATATATATATATATATATATATATATATATATATATATATATATATATATATATATATATATATATATATATATATATATATATATATATATATATATATATATATATATATATATATATATATATATATATATATATATATATATATATATATATATATATATATATATATATATATATATATATATATATATATATATATATGTTTATATATATATATATGTTTATATATATATACAGCGGGTCTCAATAGGTATTGTCTCTGGTTTTGATTTTAACTGGTCTGACATGTTTTCAACTGGTCGGAAATGTTTTCAACTGGTCTAAACTGTTTTCAATAGGTCTGAACTGTTTTCAACAGGTGTCAAATGATCCTAACAGGTTTTGTTTCTGGTTTTAATAGGAACCAACTGTTTCTAATAGAAACAACTATTTCTGGCAGGTCAGATATGCATTTGAAATGTTATTTCAAATGAGGAATTTTACAAAGATCATTGATCGCATATCCTTTACTAACTCTGAATCAATTATTACATTGCTTAGAAAAAGAAGCAAAAGCAAATTTAAAGGAATAAACTCAATTAGTTTCTTTCTTCACATGCTACAGAACTAATATTGTAAACTAAGATATAACATGCAAATATTGATTGAAAACATACTTTGGGAATGACAAGATTTGTTTTACCCTGTAAAATGTACATAGCCCTTTTTTGTTATTACTAAAATCCAATATAATGAATAAACTATACTTGGGACAATATAAGTTTTGAACACATACAAAATATAAAGATCACACCTAACCAATAAAATTTCTTTTCAACCTGAAAACTTATTACTTACGATCCAATAAGAATAACTTTATACTAACTTATACAACTACACATGCAATAAACTCTTTACTTTATTACAAGGCAAGTTGATAAAAACAAATAGTAATGGTTTTTTACATGTACGTCCAACTCTGAATTAAAAGGCTTTGCACATTTAGGCATGACACGTTTTCTTATCCTTTGCCAGAAATGGTTTAAACTTTTGATTTCCTGCTCCTTCCTTTTCTATTCTTGCTCCTTTCACTCTTCTGCTTTTTTTCTTTTTTTACTCCATCTTTCTTCTTACGTTGCTGAATGTCCTGCAGTTTTTTGCTAACACATTTGTTGAATTTGGAAGCTTGCTGCCCACCATTTCCTTTTGGCAAGTCTCCTTGAGACATTCCAAAAAGTATTCTGTAAAAATAGAGAAAAGAGAACCGCAGTGAAATTTTCAGGAGTGTAGCTATATGGATTTCTACTCGGTTCTTAGTACAACGCTCATCCATTTTGGACACTTACCGTATCCAATGTAATAAGACTCTTATGAAAATGAAATTGTACTACTGTTTAGGCCCAACGCATCTTCCTAATAAGCGCCCATGCTAGGGCGCGTACAGTGTGCTATTCAATAAAATGTGAACAGATTATACACTAGCCCTATAATAACCAACACAAAAACACAAGTTAATTTGCAAAATAAACAAAGAATGTAAACAAAATAATTTAAGTCTTTAAATCAATAAAATATACTATGTTATCTGTCAAAAAATATGGGTGGGCGCTTATTAGAGTAGGCGCTTAATACGTTTGAATACGGTATATTCAGTTTGTATTGAGCAGGCGGATCGGAGTACATGACTCTACCTGGAAAGAATACCAGGCTGTTACAGCTAAGTTAGCTCCCCAGCATCGCTGGTATTCGTTTACATCTGAGTGGACTGGACCAAATAGAGTGGACTGGACCAAGCAATATGGGCTGGATCAAGCAGAGTGGACTGGACCAAGCAGAGTGGACTAGACCAAGCAGAGTGGACTAGACCAAGCAGAGTTGGCTGGACCAAGCAGAGTGGACTGGACCAAGCAGAGTGGACTGGACCAAGCAGAGTGGACTGGACCAAGCAGAGTGGACTAGACCAAGCAGAGTGGACTGGACCAAGCAGAGTGGACTGGACCAAGAAGGGTAAAGTGTCTTGCTCAAGAAGTTTCAGTGAGCCCTCGCTGTGAATTGGAGTCGGTACGCTAGCACATGCGCATGACACAATTCAATCAAATTGGAGGTTTTGTCCTGTGCATCATAACACTAATGACCCCTATGGTTGCCATTGCAAGTGTGGCCTATACAAGGTCCAAAGTCCAAAAAGTGAGAGAGAATTATTACTTTTTAATCTGATGTCCTATGACGTAACTCCACACTTGTAGAAAGTTGGAGTCCCAATAGTGCATGTATAACCTTCCATCCTCTGAAGCATCACAGACACTATCATCAGTGCAAGTTGCTGATGGTTCTGAAAGGCTTCTTGCCTCCATCATTTTGGAAGTGGATGATGATGCACCGAGGTCAGATTTTAACTTCTTCTTTGGTATGATCACCCTGAGAATACAGCATAGATTAGGGTTAACCCTAATCCTAACAGCAAAGGTCTCTTATCTGAAAGACAGGAATACATTATTACTTCCAGAGCAAATTATTTTGTGACTCTATTAACTTTTGTTTTCGTTCAAAATTTAAAAATACTCACCTGGTCAAGTTTGTATGACTAATTATCTTCACTCGTTAATAAAACTTGATAATTTGTTGGGAGTGGCTGAATCTTTCAAATACATGCGACAAGACTTGTAAAAAACCCTCTTCATTTACATATTACATTCATTTCATTTGTTTACTAATTACATTTTTCTTGCATATTTTCATGCTTTAAAATTGACAAATAAAACAGTATTATATTAATATCAATAACTCTTGAATTGGATTTGAAATTATACACGTAAAAATATAGTTTGGATTTAGGGGAAATGCAGTTATATAAAAAGAAGAAAATGTAGCCAAACAATATCAAATGTTGCACCATGGGATGCTTCCTCTTTAGGTACTTCACTAAAATAGCAAATTATCAACAAAATTCAGTTGGTAAAGGATTTACACCATTTTTAAAGGAGCTAGTGGCTAATTAACGATAGTGTATTTATTATTTTAGACCAGTGACTCCAGGTGGACAAGTACACTAGAATTATTCGACTTGCTGAATACTTTTTTGTAGAAAGGTGTAAGAAACAACACCCCTACTTTTTGGCCGCCGGATTCTTAAAAAAAATATTTAAAAAATAGGTTATTTATTTCTTGTAGGGCAGTCAGCTAAGTGACGCCTCGCAGGAGCTGAAATTGAGCAAGTTAAAGGAAAGGTGTCGACCAGTAAATACATTCAAAAGTCAATGCCGCCGTGCTGTATGTGGGATCGATAACATCACGGATTTCTCGCAATCAAAATCGAAAACCGGGAGTGACGTTATATCTATACGGCGTTGCTCATTTCTGAATCTATTTATGGGACGATACAAATTTAATTTAGGTAGCCATAAACATTCTCTTGAAAGGTTACAACATTTACAGTAAAGACCAATGCAGGAATTGTTTTGTTCTGTGTCCTTGTATTAGCTCCATGGAAGAACGTGAAAATAGTATGATGAGGCAGGTAACTTACCATGTTTCTTTAGCTTGCACAGGAGCTGATCCTTATTTTTGTTTTTGTTTTTTGAGCTCGAATGTCTCGCTGCGTATGTGACTGTTTATCTTTTCTAGACCTACTTTCTCCCTTGATGAGTTAAGCTCCCGCTTACGATACTCCCATGTTTTTAAATGCATCACTAAACTACTCACAATGTTGTGTAGTTACAGGAGTACTAAACAGAGGAACTGCCTTCTTTTCCTTTCGCCCATTATTTTCTTAAGCTTTTCTTGACATTAAAGCTTCTATTTGTTGTTTTCTTTTATTTTTGAAATATGATTGGACAAGATTTGATTGTTGTAAGGGAATCATTGTATTTTAATAGCACCATTAAGAATTGTTGGCCCTTAGACCCCTCCAACCCGACACCCCCGATTTTCTAAAAATCAGGGGTAATCCACACTATTCAACCCGAGAGACTTCATAATTCATTGACTAGCATCCAGCTATTGTTACACCATACACAACACAGGAGTAATCTATACCTTCTTAACTGATAACACCTTCACAGTCTATTCACAGTTCACTTGTTAGCAACCAGCTACTGTTACACTGTACACAATAGGTCATTCATCTTGGGCTCCAGCCACCTAACTGCTGTTCAGTGATGCGAATCAAATTTGAGTCCTTGGCGGAGCTTAAATGAAAATAAACATAATATGCTTGGGAGGACTTTGTGCAAAACCCATGAATGATTGATGGACCATTCCTCGTAAGGATGGTTATCTCATCATGCATCTTTAATAATGTTTCAATTACCATATAAACGTATTAAGCGCCCCTGCTCTAATAAGCGCCCACCCAACATTTGTTTAACTGATACTATAATCCATTTGATTAATATAGTACTTTATATAAGACTTTACATACTCAAGTTTTGTTACATTCTTTACTTATTGTGTGACGCTCACAATGTTTTTGTGTTTGGTATTGTGGGACTACTTCACATACATGTACAAGGCAGTTCGAATAGCACTCTCGTCTCTTATTAGGAAGAAACTTTGGGCCTAAAAAGTGCTGCAATTTTATTTTCATAAACGCCCTGGGCGCTTATTATGTCATACGGTATTTTAAGAAGCAATACTGTAGTTCATTACCATTTTGTAGAGCTGTGAACGTTTAACGTGTACACGCTAAACATTCGCAAATGCCCTAAACGTTGACTAATTATTGAATTACGAGTACTAGTTTTTTATAGTCAATTCTTACCGTTGAAAATCAATATTATTCATGATTTAATTCACACACACACATACACACACACACCTATGGCTGACACTATTCCAATTATTGACTTTTATGAAGTGTAAAACAGATTAATATAATTATTTTTGAATGCAAGAATCGCCAATGCACAGTAATCCTAAATGGAGATATGTTTCACTTTAGGCCAGACCTTAACACAAATTTGATAATCAATCCCCAGTAGTTTGCTAACTCACAGGAGTCACAGCGATTGGATTCATATACTGTAGGCCACACCTGTGGGCCACACTTATTATTGTTAGGCTTCATAGGAAAAACCTCAAACTTTGTTGAATTTGGGGTGTTATTTAAAAACTCTTGCATCCATGAAACTCTATAAATATGCAAGATAAATTCCCTAAAAATCCATTCTTTGAAAAAAGGAAAGATAACAAATGAAAAACTTTCCTCCCGTGAAGCAACGCTTAATATTAAAAGACAAAGGAAACTACAAATATATTTGCCAAATTGAACTATGGGTCGTTCTTAAAATAATTCCTATGACAAGTGTGGAAGCAGCAGAGCCGCTCCAGGATGTATATGTACATTATGCGATTATGAAAAATTTCCATCCCAAGCACAGAACCACTGGAGATGCTCCTGGTGTATGTATAAGATTATGCAAAAATTACCATCACAACATTAATTTATTCCAAAAGTCCACAGAGCCACACCAGGGCTATCGATGGAAATTTGGTAATTTAATTCCAAAAGTCCACGAAGTCAAAACATGACACGTCTGCTTAAAAATATTGTTCAAAATAAATTCATTCATAATTAACATAGCAGTTGCGAGGTATTCTGCAATTAGGCCTACCTTCACCCTCTCCCCGAAATTACGCTCCCGGAAATCAAATCCAAATAACGGAGACCCCCCCCCCCCCCCATCCTTCATCCTCTCCCCCCTTTTCTCCTTGCTCTGAATCCCAATCCTATTTATCACTGACCCACACCTTCACATATTTTCTGGAAGTGCCCAATCTGATAATTTACTGAATATACTGGCTTTTTTTGTTGTTGTGGTAGTGGTGGTGTTAGTTTGACTTTGTGGGGGGTGATTCACTCTTTTTAGCCCGTCACCTTATTATATTATGTTAGACTGTAGGTTCTACATAGTATAACTATTATAAGCCTATTACATAACACTGGGCTCTTAGCCATATGCAATAAAATGGTAGGCAAACAAGATCTGGAACAAAATCAATTGAATCAGATAAATAATATTAGATGGAATATCTTCACATAAACTAATTATTAAAGAGCTAAAAATATGTACTCTTTAAAAGAACCATTTGGTTTATATCATAAAACTCACTCTGGTTGTAAAGATGTATACATGCTCTGACTCTGTCTGAGTTTTGTATAAGCTTTGTAATCCGTTTTGAGAGCCGTTTTGAACGAGAGTTGGCACTTGCAAGTGGTGGTACAATACTAATACCAGGCTTATTAATGGTGTGATGATACTACACCGTCACAATTACTCAATTTTCTTTAGGCTTACTTTCGATAGGTAGGGGCCTACTAAACTGCAAGTATCAAACGTGGAGACAAATATATCTTATACCCCACAAAGAAATATTTACATTCTTTTGTTCCCATAAACTTTTTAAGGAACTTTTTGGAAAATATTTCAACTTCCTTACTCTTTTTTCGCTCAATTTTCTTTAACTTGGGAAATCAAAGTTTTAAACTTCAAGTCTATCTATCTATCCCCCGTTAAAATCCCCCCTTTCCCCCTCCCCCTCCCCCTCCTTTTTTCCCTAACAATGTATATATTGCAGCGGCGTATGAAGTTATTTCACATTCGGAGCAATTTTTTTTCTTCTGAAAATGGCAAACCTACTAAAATGTAAGTATTTCATCACGATAAAACTATTTTTTAAGGAAAGGGGGAGGGGGGTATAACATTAATAATTACTCCAAAATGGATTGAGGATATTTCACAAAAATTAAAGTAAATGCCACAAGAATTTATCCAAATTTTACGATATTTGAAGCAATTTTCCCAAAAATAATGCAAATTTTGCAAAATTGAAGCAAATTTTTCGAACAGTGATGGAAATTTCCCGAAAATAAAGACAATTTTACAAAAAGTTTAAGAAATTAAACGAGAATTGATGCAAATTTTCCGAAAATGAAGAAAAAATCCTAAAAATGAAGGATATTTTACGAACATTGATGCGAATTTCCTGGTGGAAAATATATTTTCTAACCTGGAAATCAAAATTTCCATTTCAGAGAAAATTTCCAGTCAAGACGAACTGGTTTTAATAGGGATTTGTAAAAGTCCTTGTTGCAACTAATACATGCCTGTTGATTCCAGTTAAGCCTAATTGGTTTTAAGAGGGATTTGTAATAACCCCTGTTAAAAAACAATTAATACCTGTTGCTTCCAGTTGAGCGTAGCTTTGTTTAACAGGTGATACGTTAATTACCAGATTAAAACAGCTACGATTTGTGAACAGTTGAGGCCAGTTAAAAACAAGTGTGCATTTCAAGTTTTTTTTTTTTTATATCTCTATTCAAAGTATATTTGAACAAGATTAAAGGGTGGTAATACTTGCAACACGTGTGTCACATTACAAAAAGCTTTAATTGATAAATTGGGAGTAGTTATAAAAGCTTTTTAAGATCTTACGTACCTTTCAAAAGATTACAACGTGTACTGTTTAAATTCTCTCCAAGTGTTTTTCTGTTAGGCGTTTGAAATTCTTGAGCGAGGACCGAATTAAAATATATATATATAGATAATAATAATAATAATAATCTATTACTCCTACTGACTAATCTGGTGAAAGTTAGTAATTACAGATAACGTAAGCAAATAGCCACAAATTTGAAAAGGTGGAAGCCTATTCATAGCTACAGACCAAACCCTCTAGTTACGATTACTTTTTTTTATCGATTGCTAGTAATTCCGGAGTGGTATTCAGATTTAAGGAGAGAATGAGCTTAGTACAACAAATTGTGAACTAGTTGTTTAATTAGTGTGTGAAAGGCGGGAAAAAACATTTAGCAAATTAAAGATTGAAAGGTAGTTTATTTCCCTGAGGCTTTGGGATTTGATTCATGCTCGCCATTATTAAAGCAGTAAAAGGGATTTTATGTTTTCTGCTACGAAACACGTTTATCCCTTAAATGTTTGCTGTAGAATAAGATTTTAACAATTGCCAAAACTATCATTTTCATATTGCTGGTCTTTAGTGGCTTGTTCTTATGAAAATTATTTGTTTTAGAAGTTCACAAAATTGAAGTGCGATGCTAAGTAAGCCCCATTATGTACTATATACAGTGATTCTGTGAACATGTTTTGCAAATTGTGTGGCCATAGTGTCTCTTATGCCATCATATATTTCATTTCTTATTTAAAGGAGACATAAAGTCTGACATAATCCTTATTTGATATGATATAATTTAAAAATAACATTTTTTTTCTGACCAAGTTTCATACCCCTTAAGGAATTGAACGCAATTGTTTTTATAATTATTCAGAACTTTAATTTTGCTACTAAATAGTACTAAGGGAGCCGCCATTTTTATTTCAAAAGCAGATTATGACGTCATCAGCCCAGCAGGATGTTGGAATGATTTGTATTTCTTTATAATCTACCTCAACATTTCTAGGTTATGAGAAAAGATATTCTTGTGTAAGGGTGAAGGAAGTTTTTGTGTATACATGAAATTAACAAAAAGATTCCGTAAAACTTTGTGTCACATCACTTTGGAACAAAATCTGTAATCACATTTATAAAGAAATACATTATAATCCTTATGTCCCTATTGGGAAAATCATATCATCATGCACAATATTTTAATACAGAATTGAACAAATGGCAGCCTCTATGTGTCAACTTCAAACATGAATAACTTGAGATAGAAAGAAGATTTTGACTTTTTTGTTTTTGATAGTTGCCTAAGATTTGTATCCTCTATCGTATGAAATAATGATTGTTTTAGATTTTGTGTCTCATTTAAGGGTATGAACATGCAAATGTGAAATAACAAGAGCGATTGCATCAGCACAATGCATGTGCAGGTGCTGCCTGCCCTGCTTAAATCCAGTTTTAGTCCCTGACTGCAGTTTTCGATGTAATAGATGCGTCAATCTACAAGTTCTATGTGAGTCCAATTACACGTATATAATTGATATAATTTCCAGCGTGTATCTTTATTAAAGGATTAGTTCAGTGGTCAAGCATGTTTATCTTATATAATAGAGGACTTAATAGAAACAACATAGTGTAGAAAGCATTTAAAAATCTTATTCCGTTAAGGAGATAATTAAGTTTAGATTTGGTATAATTTGTGTAGAAACGACTGATATCAGACTAGTTGTGATGTCATAGTCTCAGATTCCTCAAAGTCTTTATGTACTATATCATATATTTTCCTGTGATTTTGTGACTTAAAAACCATGAGATGTATCAAAAAAGTAGTAAAACTGCATCTAGGAAGGGTATTTATAATATACCACCTGAAGAAAGTCATAGGGAAAATAAATTAAATAATGAAGAAAAAAACTATCTTTGAAATACATCAAGACTGCGGAATCTGAGGCTGTGACATGACAACTAGTCTTATTTCAGTTGTTTTAACAGGAATGATACCAAACTTCAAATTTGAATATCTCCTTAAAGAAATAGGATGTTGCAATGCTTTCTCTACCATTTTCTTGTAAAGTCCCCTTTCATATAAGATGGACATGTTTTACCACTACACTAATCTTTTAATATAGGGTTTGTTTGTGTTCATGTTAATTATTATTATTATTATTAGTAGTAGTAGTATAGTAGTAGTAGTATCAATACAACTATTCTTATTATTATCATTCTCCTTGTTATTATTCTCCTTGTTATTATTATCATTATTATCATTATAGTTATTATTATTATTATTATTACTATTATTATTAATAGTAGTAGTTGTAGCAGTAGCAGTTGCTGTTGTTGTTGTTATTATTATTATTTTGGTTTTATTATTTCAGTTCTAACTAAAACCCTTACAATTGGAGAATAAAATGGGGACTTGGAAAAAAGGTATTCTTATTCGATTTAGAAAATAAATAATTTTAAACAGTTTCTGGCTTATTTCAACAAGAATTATATCACCCCAAATGAACTACACATTTCATGAAATAAGTTATTTGCATGCGGCTCACTTGTATCTAACAAACTGTGTTTCCACCATGAATGACCAGTGCCTTCAGGAAAGGAGGTTAAACATCTTTTAAGACATTGAAAATGTTACACTACTGAATGAACTATTTTTTTTTTTATCCAAATATATAGAATATTGTTGTCTTACTTAAATCAGTCGAGCTCATCGCTCGTCATTTACAAGGTTGCTGACTTATATCAGTCATCCCATCTCCTGTTATTTAAAAGTCGTTTTTTTTAAGATCAGATAACGTGTTAACGTGAATACTGTGGAGATCAGAAACGCGATACAATCCAACGTTTCTGATTGGTCGAAATATTTACACAGTCACAGACTATTCACCGACAAGCCATTAAATTACTGCTGCGGCAGTGACTTTACTAGTCTAATCAGATTTATCGATGAACGATAAGCAATTTTATTTATGTCATAAAATGATAACCGTCAGAATTATCACTTAAAGGATTAAGTTTCATCCAATCCGAAGAATGGTAAAGCTGTCCAGAGGCTAACGTTGGTTAAAATGTTAAGCATTCAAAATCGGCTATAATATAATTTCATAACACATAGGCTAATACCAACGTCAACGCTGTTTATGCTTAACTACTGTCAATTAATCTATGTGATGAAATGGCTTGAAAGGAGATGAGATGGTCAATAAAGGTCGTGTCAATGCTGTCAGCGGTTTGTGTTTTGTCCTGCAGTCTTGGTAACTTACGATTACGAACCCACCGGAATTTTGTCACTTATTCATTATTCGATACGTTTGAAATTTACGTTGGTAATGGCACTTGGATTTTACTGTAATTAGTTTTTGTCGCATGAAACTAATGGAAATATTAGGGTTAAGCTTACACGCCACTTTACGAAGAAGCAAGCTAAAAACATGTTGTTTTCTGGTTGAATTTCTAAATGCAAGTAGCTGAAGGACAACATAATGTGAAGTATCTTAGTCTTAGCCAATTAGCAAAAAGGATTAAAACTAACAAAAGAAAGTAGTTAGGATTAAGATTGTTATAAAACAATATAGTGTTGTCGGGCCATGGTTGACATGGTGGCAGGGGGCGGTGGAAACCTCCACGGTGCCCCCTCCCTCCGTGTAAATCTTTCTTGTAATACTTTAATTTTGCAAATATCTTGTTATTTTTATGATTTACAAAACAATGTTGATCAATAATTTCGGTCATGTTGTTAGGAAATAGAAATAGAAAAGTAACAGAAGAATGCTTTGAATTTGAAATTCAAACTTCAAGTTCAAGTCAGTCTTTCTTTGAAATAATATACAAAATCAATACTCTTAATGTTAGCCTATTTGAATATCCTAACCTGATACTGTGATGGTGAAGATGATGAGCTACCTGTCTGGTCTCTCTTTGAGCGACGATTGGTATTTAGGTAAGTCCTTAGTATTACAAGATTATAATTGATCCAGTTCCTAGCCGATAATAATATTGACCAATGCGATGATTTATCTCAAAATTTTAAGTCCGTAGGAGTTATTAGCTCATTAAAACAATGTATTGGCCTGAAACTTGTAAGATTCCCTCTTTTTAAAGAAATATCGGCAGACAGTTTTAAGGCAAAGATTTTCAATGATGATTTCTGTCTCAAACAGCAGTCAACGAAAATTCAAGTTGACTTTAATGATACATATCCACACACTGAATGAAAGCAGGTATGGTAATTAATTATTATAAATTGATGAAACATCGACGATTTTATTGAAAGCAGTCTCTTATATAGACTTCGAGTACGTTCTATATTTAAAAATAGGCGTAGAAAGGCGTAGTCCTCTGATTAATATTTGTGGAATATATTGTCATAATGTTCCAAATCGAGAGTATTGCATCAGCAGGTCAGCATAAGTCACTCTGATATCATTGTATTATTTTCTCGAAGTGCGTTATCCAGTTAGTGAATCATATTGTCATTGCGTATCTTTGTCACCCGTTGGAATGTCGGTGAATTCTGATGAAAGGTCGCATGTAACACTCCCCCGCTTGAAGAAAATTTGAGAGCTGCGATCGAAAGTTTGCTTAAGATGTCAATTTCTTTATATACCGTATACAAATGCATAAATGCCTTTAACGTAGTATTTTTCATGGTGGTGTGATTTTCATGTATTATTGATAAACTCAGAACTTATAATACATAACATGAATGATAATACAAATATAGCATTTTCACCTATGCATCTTCTAAAAACTACAATCTTATGAATCTCTATAGTCTTCATAGAGCATCTGGTTTCACATTGTCTTTTCCAAGAATGTGATACATTTTCAATTCATACCCTTGAAGAGTCAAGTGCCATATCATTAATCGTTGATTTTTGTTTTTCATCGTATGCATGGATGTCAAGGGGTTGTGATCAGTAAACTGGAAATGTTTTTGTCCCCAAGTAAATATCAAATTTCCAAACTTAAGACTTTTCTTTCTACACAATGACCGTAGATCTATATTTTTGTATTCTGTATATACCATAATCATTTTTACTCTTTTACACCTATTTCTACATAAATGTTTTTTAAATCTGCATTTCCATTTTAAATTTGCATTCCATTTTAAATATGCATTTCAATTTTAATGTTCGGTACTTTGTAACTTATGAATTTTAAGTTTTTTGTTTATTCTCTTCCATTTTTATTGTATTGTACAGCGCTTTGAGATTCTTCTGATTTAAAGGCGCTTTATAAGCACCAGCTATTATAGTTATTATCATTGCTGAAGGCTCAATATGAGAGCTAATGTTTTTTTTTTTTTTTTCAATGGTTGGATAATTTCTTTGATGTTGTTTTAACTTCTTGGAGGATTAACAAATTCGATGGTCAATGCTATCTTCATCCTGTTGCATTAACATTGCTCCAACGCCACTGGAGTTGATTGCTAATTTGAACTGAAATTTGGAACCTGCAAAATTGGATAACTCCTCAAATTTGACTTTACTTTCTCAAATACAATTGATAAGCATCTGTCGAATTAAATTTAGCCTTTTTGCCTAGCAGATTTGTCAATGGGGCTGTCAAATCAGAGAAATTTGGGCAGAAACGCCGATAATATCCAGCCATAACTAGAAATCTCATCAACCGTTTCTTAGTGTTGGAGACTAAAACATGAGCAATTTCCTCAACCTTTGTTTGAATAGGTTTTACCTAACCTTGGCTTACCACGTGACCTAAGAATACAACATGAGCTTGATCAATTTCACTTTTCACAAGGTTAACCGTGAAATTCGCATCACTTAACTTTTCAAACAGATTGTGTATTTGATTGAGGTGTTAGTCCCAATTATCACTGTTGGCAATGATATCATCAATGTACACCTCACATCCTTCCAAACCGAAACTGATGTTATTAACAAAGCGCTGGAAGGTCCCCAGGGCGTTTTTCATTACGAATGGCGTCACCTTATGCTGGTACAAATTATCTGGGTTTGCAACAGCAGATACCCTCTTAGCCCTTTTCAGTAAGAGGTATTTCCCAGTATCCCTTCAACAAATCAAATTTACTCACAAATTTAGAATACCCAAAATTGTCTATGCAATCGTATATTCTAGGTACCGGATATGGATCCATTCTGGTAACTGTATTAACATTACGGTAATTTATACAGATCCTAAAAGCTTCCATCTGGTTTGGGCACCAAAATACAGGGTGAACCCTATTAACTGTCACTTGGTTCTATGTTATCATGATCTAACATATATTTAACCTCTTCTTTAAGATGCTTAAGCTTACTTGGATTCATCGGATATGGATGCTGCCTAACTGGAGTAGCATTGCCAGTATTTATATCATAACAAATTAGACCTGTTTTAGTTGGACTGTCTGAAAACAAATTCACATAATCATCATAGTCCCACAATGACGACACCTCTTCCTGTCCCTTTTCAGATAGATGACTTTAATTATCATTAAGGTTTGCAAGCACATTATAATTTTGTAACTTAATACACATTTATTTAACATCACGACCTTTCTATTACACACTACTATCCTGAATATTATTTTCATCAACATCAGTTGAAACAGGAAGGGTACCCTAGCCCTCATTTTGAACTATTTCTAAATCTTCTTGATCAGGTTTTCTATCAAAATACTTCTTAATCATATTGACATGACATAATCTTTTCGTTTTCCTTCTACCATGAGTCAGGACAGTGCAGTCAGTGTCATTTACCTTTTTTTTTGTCTTAAATATATGGTCCAAAGTATCTTGCCTGAAATTTCCTCTCCAGGATTCACAGAAATAGTAATAATTACAAAATAGTAGGCTCTTGCTTATTAGTTGAAGTTTCTTGTTGCATTTTTTGCAACGAGTTTAGTCGAACGTGATTTATTCTGCACTTCGACGAATCAAGTGCTGGGGGAATTTCTTTCCCAACCAATCAGGTGCAGTTTTGAGGAAACATTTGTAACCAGCAATACACGCGCGTATTACTTGCGTGCATAATACACGTATCGTGTGCGCTTGAAACCTTTTTTTATACGAGTGGTCCCAAACCGTGCGTGAATTGTGTAGATGGTCACTATTCCCCCAGTATTTGATTGGCCAAAAATATTTCCCTCGTATACCATTGGCTCATTATGCACACGTGAATTTCGATCATGTGACAGTATTTGAATTAGTTTTCCAGAAATTGCAGATTTAGATTTGTACAAGTTTTTAGCATTCATTAGAATTGTAGAGAATAAATTCGATAAACACTTTTGGCACTTTCATTTATTCTGGGTAATTCACACGCTCCTACAATAAACATATGATATCCCCCAATAAACTTTGATTTCGAACAAAGTATCCTCTAAAGAGGCGATGTCGTCAAAACATGTCATGTACTTAACCATGTCAGCAACGTATAACAAGAGCCTTCGTATACAGTATATGCAGTGTGTGCATGGAGATTAAGTACATGCGCGTTGTACGTGTCGCAACATCGTGACACAAACAGATTGGAAAAGAGCTGTCCAAATCTAACGTTAGTTTATTAATAATGAAGCTATTAACTGAACTTAACTTTGTTAATAGCTCCATGCTTTACTTCAAATAGGGAAAAAACAGTGAACAAATATTGCTTTGACGAGATTCGAACTCGTTATATTTGGCCACAAAAGCAAATCCGAAACCCATTGCCTTATTCATTCGGCCATATCAATGCTGCATTGAACTGGAATATTAGCACTCTCTAGAGCGCATACCTGCGCCCTGTTGCAGTTCCAACATGCCTAGAATAATTCATTTGAGTTTATTAAAGGTCATTTGATCTCCATACCCAATATAATGTACCTCATAAATCCTAGACCCACCAAGATTTATCCACAAGTTTTGATCTGTAATGAACATTTGCAATCTGAACACTTGGAGATTATCTTCTGACTAGATTTCTACCAAAGCCATACCAATGTGTTTTTGTTTTTTACATTTGTATTCGAGTGAAATATTATTGTTGGAGCTTTATTTAGCCAAGATTCACATTCCTTCATTTTCCATTTATGGCAGAAACCAATTGTTTCATGTTCGTTGATTCCAGAGAACACCTGATGTAAGTCTATTTGAGTCCAGAAAATTGATTGTTTGGATCTTCATTCAGAGCGCAGTCATTGTTCAGCACATTCCAATGGAAAGTTTCAACTTAGTCTTGACAACTTAGTCTCTACAGATCTCATCCTAAAACATCCCCTTACCTCAAATTATGCCGTTCCTCTGTTCCAATTAGTCCTAAATTGCAATCATTTCGTCATTAAGAACTAACAAAACAAGACACCAAATCTAATCAAAATCCATCGTCAGTGTTGGAGATATCTTGATGACAGCGAAACCCACCTTAAAATGTACCCACCCTTCCATTGGCACCCTTCCCCCTGTCCCAATATGTCTCAAATTGTAATAACTTCTTCCTTCAGCAGTAAAAAAAAAACACACACTAAAATTAATCCAAATCCAATCATCAGTTCTGGAGATATCTTGCAGTCTTGATGACAGACAAACAAACAGAGACAGAAACATGCCCCACCCCTCCATTTGCACCTTTTCCTTGTTTCAATATGTCTCAAATGTTAATCACCTCTGCCTTAAGCAGTTAGAACACCACACATTAAATTTAATCGAAATCTAGTCATCACTTCATGAAATATCTTGATGACAGACAAACAAACAAACAAACAGGCGAAAACATAAGCTGCGTCCAACTTCGTTGGCGAAGGTAATTAGCTTGCTGTATTACAAATATAGTGCGTAATATGACCGAAAGAGGCGCGTATAGCCATTGGTTGAAATATCAGCAATCAAGCAATTAGAACTGAATGTCTTTATGCCGACCTCACACCTTTAACTACTTTATGGCTTTTCCAAGAGCCAAAATGGTCAAAATCTTGATTTTTAACGCACATTTTTGTGCACCTTTTTTATACATTTGTTTTTTTTATCATGGGGTTTTGTTTAATTTAGTTGCATGAAACTATTACCAAGAGCATGCAGTGGCACTTGATATCGAAGTTCCCCAGACCAGTCAAACTGGTTATTTACTCTTATAATTGGTAAATATATATATATATATTTTTTTAAATATTTTACCCCTTTTTTTCTTCACAAGAAGTATTTTTTATTTCAAACAACACCTGCAACCTTGCTGGTATTAATATTTGTTATGTTTACGTTTACTTTTAATGACTGTATGTATCGTATCTTGGGAATTTTTCAAAACGTTCGTGTATACATATTGCTGGTCTTCAGCAGTTAAATATAAGTTTTGAATCATAGTGGTGTACGTACGTAAGGGTTTTTTTTTTTCCTTCTTTTTTTTCTTTTTTTTTTCTTCTGCCATCTTTTCGCTAATCTACATTTTCCAGCATAGGCTTTGATATTAAACCCGCCATGAAGTAAATCTGGTTCATCTGGTTGGAAGCTGATTTTAACAGACCAGCCAAACTGGTGATTAACTTATAATTCGATTTTTTAAAGCATATATTTTGCATCTTTTTAAGTTATTATAATTTTGAAAAACGTAAACTCATTTATAAAATTGTTAACCAAAACTACTTGTACATTTGGAAACTTTGTAATGTATAACGTAGATAATGTTTATTATTAGAACAACCTACCTGGCCACCCCCGTGCCTCAAATAAGAAGTTTAGTGTTGACTACTTTCAAAAAATGCAGCAAAACGAAAGCCTCGGATTTACTAGCTATGTTAAACAGATGCACCAATTTCGCTTTTGCCACGTTGTGTCAAATTTTCAACTTTGTAAATTGCAAACGCTCATCAGCAGCAGAGCGGCAAGCTTAAATTGAATGTGCTAAATTTGTTCAGTAACATGCAAAACGCAATCGCATCTACCATAGCGTTTATATTTCATGGTCGTTTCTCATTGGACGACTAGGCAGCATCATTGATATGATGATTTTGAAGTTTGAATGCAGTTTGAAAGAACAAAAATTGTATGTCCCGTTGATCAATTTACTCGTGCATAATCTCGCAGTTCCTCATCTATGTCGTGAGGTTAAATTACAGCTTAATTTTCTAGCAGCCACACTCTTGCCATTTGCCTACTGACTTGCTGTAGGAAAAGTGCGAAAAGAAATTTATATCGACATATTATTGAAAGAAGAATAAACATAAATAACGAATTCGAGCATTATACTATTTACATATTGATGTGGTTTTTGATTGTAGCTTTATGCAATAATAGCGTTAGATGATATTTACTTCAGTAAATTTTACTTCATGGGTTTTAGTCGAGATGACATTGCTGAACAATAAGCCCGTTTCATAGGATTAGAATTGTTGACGGAATTTTCTTGCGTGTTTTGGTTTTGGTAGTTTTGAACAGGATTGGTCCAGCTGGGAGATACTTCAACCATATATGTAAGTGTTCGTTTAATTCTTCATGTGTGTTTTACACATGCTTTTCTCGCACAAATGCGGGTTAGCAATTAACCTTTTTTGGCGTTCTGTTTGCTATAAGTTTCGATCGGGCAGTTCTACGATATAAAATGTGTGGATAATAAGGATTGATAAATGGAATAATTGTAGTAGCCACTACGAGTTGTTCATTTCGACTTTTAAGACGAAAGCTACCTCACTAATGTTTTGCTTCATTAATATCAACACCATCTTTGCACCTGCCATTTTCCAAATGGCAGCTCCCTGGTTGCACAAAAGCAATTAGAATGTAGCACATGCAATTGCAAATTAGTCTGAGGGGAAAATGAAATAGCCTCTTTAAAAAAAAAAATAGCACGTATAAACCGTGATTCACATTTCCTTGTTTACTGCTGAGAGGTATGTGGATACGTAGAGATTTTATATTCTTCATAGTGAGTTTTGAATGTTGAAGAGAAAAGTATCAAGAATACGACGGTATCAAGCAGTGTCCGACTTATGGGTAATCGAAGTTTGAAAGAATTTTAAAATAAAATTTTATGCAAAAAGAAAACGTCTAATGTAATTGTGTAATATTGTTGTGTCCAATTTAAAGTGCTTGAAAATCTCCCAGACCGTTTTCTTCTAACAAATTTTAATTGATTGGCATTCACACAATCAATTTTCTGGACTCAAAGAGATTGACATTCAAAGAACGTTGGGGACTTATTGACAAACAATGAAGTTACATAAGGAAATTCTTTTAACTTTCCCGATATCTCAAATTAATGTAAGATTTGCATTTTGACTGATGTAAAAAAGTGACGGTTGAGCATTAACTAATGTCAATGAAACCTTTTTTTTTTTTTTTTTTTTTTATTTATTTGATTGCAAATAATCGTAGACTTTTGCTTAGACTGCCCGTTATCATTTATGATAACTGTTTTCCTCGAACTCCGGAATTATAGCACCTGTTTAGTCCCCATCAAGCATATCAAGCTCCTGTTTGATTTATTATATTGGATCAATCACGAAATCCCTGAAATTCATTTGGAGATTGCTGTAATCTTTGAGAAAATTCAGTGTCGACTTAGTTGCCGAAAAAAATGTTAGGTTTTTGCCAAGTAAAACACCATAAATGGCCAGCGCATTATGATCATTCATTATGCTCAAAGAGTAACTTTGATATGCTTGCGTCGAAAAAAATATTTGGACAGACTATTTATTGCCCAATTGACACTCACATCCTCGATTTACAGTTCCCACGCAATACAATTTTATACATGCTGAGCAAATTAGCCGACTTACATAAACCCATAAACTTGGGGTAAATCAATTTACTTTTGATAAGCAATTAACTCATGATCACCCGATCAACTTGTGGTAAACCGTGGACAACCCTGGTTAAACCAATTCACATGCATTATGTCCCAAAATCATGTAAAACTACATGTTCTAAAACACGTGTTGTTTTAAAGTTTTGTAAAACTAGTGGATCGATTCAACATTTTCGGTCTATTTTTAAGCAAAGAAGACAGTTCATTAGGTTCGTAAACAAGACAATTGGTTTTAGTTACAGACAACTAGTTTAGGAAAAGAGGGTCATTCGGCCTCATCGTTCACAGTCTATCATGCAGGAAATTCAAACATCCAAAAACAAAGTTTGTTTCGGGGATGGAAATGATGGATATGAATAATGAATACATTAAGAAATGCAGTAAGCTTCTTTTTTTTTTTTTCGAAAAAAAAGCTAAGATCGTCAGATCGTAGACTCATCCAACTGTATATTTGATATAGGAATATTGGAGTGTCAATAAACTAGCAATGTACTATCGGAGATTATCTAATAAATAATTTAAGTGAAAAATGTATTGTTTAACTAGTTTGTTTTAGTTACAGACAACTAGTTCAGGAAAGAAAAAACAAAACATTCTTGACAGCTTATTTGGCCTAATCGTTCAACGTCCATGCAGGAAATTAAAAAATCCGAAAACAACAGTTTGCTTTGGGGATGAAAATGATGGATTCAAATAATGAAATTCGAAATGCGGTCAACTAAGCTTCTTCCCTTTTTTTTTTTTTTTTTTTGCCGAAAAAAAAAAAGGGAAAAAAGAAGCTAAGATTAAAAAATTACAATGTAAGTAAACAAGGGAAAAACGTATATGAGATGGTTTAATAAACTAGAGGTTCATGTTTGTTGTAAGGCATATTATTTTATCGGAAAGGTAGACTATTGGTAATATAAATATGTTATACGTCTATGGTCATACATGATTACAAAGATTTGGGGCCACGGTTTACTACTGGCACGTTTGCAGGAAATTAAAAGATTCGAGAACAATGAGATGAAGCATATGTTTGACGGGTGGAGGTGAGAGTTGGTGTTATAAAGACGGATTGTAGAGCTATAGGTCGTTATGTGATGACAATAAAGGATTAGTTCAGGGCTTAAGAAAGTCCATCCTATATGAAAGAAGACTTCAAAAGAAACAGAATGGTGAAGAAAGCATTCAAATATCATATTCCGCCAAGGAGATATTTAGGTTTAAAGTTTGGTACCATTTGTGTAGAAACGACTGACATAATAGCCTCAAATTCCTCAAAATTTGTATGTATTTTTTTATTTTTTTTATTTCTTTCTGCGATTGTGTGGCTTAAAAACCATTGGATATGTCAGTAAAGTAGTAAAATATAATCTTGTAAGGGTAATTATAATTTAGCACTTTGAAGAAAAAAAATTAAATAGTAAAAAAGTTAATACATTTTTTTTAAATGCATTAACAATTGTTAAGAATCTGAGGAGCACCGACCTCCCATTGTAGACTTTCTACACCAGTCGTTTCTACACAGAGCTTTAAACTTGAATATCTCTTTAAAGGGATACGATGCTTTCTACACCATTTTGTTCCTTTTAAAGTCCCTCTTTCATAAGATGGACTTGCTTGACCACTAAACTAATCCCTTTATCACTTAGGTCCTTAAAATGAGGGATTTTGTACTGCAACGGAACCATTCATGTACCCGTAGTGCATCGCACGTCCCACGTAACTTTACAGTGTAGAAGAAGTTTAAGTGGTTGTAGGACATTTTCACTTTTAAGAAATGCGAGTATCTTCTAAATTTGCTAAAAACTACAGTCAACAGATAATACAATAGACGTTACCCTGTGTATAAGAGTTACTGGTGAACATTCATGCAAAACAGCCACTGATGTACGTCACTATTTCTTTTAGAATCTCTACAAATAAGGAGTACTTAATGATCCATGAAATTAAGGTTCTCCAGAACTGTTCGGTTGTACAATCATATTAGGAAGGTCTATCCGTTTGGGTTCAAAAAAGTGTATGGGGAAAATGCAGAGATTCCATGCGTTACTACCTCATCTACATACATTAAATTATATTCGTTTATTTTAAGATCCTATTAACAATTGGTTTATCTTGCCACCAAAAATCCACGCATCACTGCCCCCACACTCCATACATAAAGTATACATTTATGCATAAACTGTGCGTACACAGTGACACAGTGTGTGCACTATTTAAGAAATATCGAGTGAGGGCGCTGCGAGTAGCAATGTCGTAAACGTCGGGGCACAATATTGGCATGTTATGTATCTGATATGGGTCTATTTGGGACGTGTTTATTACGGTGTTTACACCAGCGGGAGAAAACTTTACAGTACAACTGCCAATGCAGGATGGCATAGTTAAACAGTATTATTGATATTCGGTTGATATGCATTGCTCTTTACATCATCTATTCCCACACGAAACTACATAAGATTAACTCACGACCTACAATCCAAATTCGATTTAAATTACACAAGAATTCACAGTTTGACCAATACTCGTGTTAAACCACATCAGTCAACCGAACAAATTGCATATACCCACACTACACAGCACTATTTTTGTATGCCATTATATTCATAACACAAAGAAATGATTTTATCCTAATGAGACGAGAATATGGATTTGTTCGGATATTTTCGGAGGTAATACAACTCTTGATTCAAGTTTGCACAGCTGAACTGTATTATTTATAATCTGTATATATGCATTGTTGAAAATTAATTTCCACTCATTCGTCTGCCCACAGTCTGAAGTACAACACACGACTCTTCAGTTCAAATGGCATTGTTGTACTTACAATTAAACAATTGCATTATTTTCCTAGTACAAATAATTGCATTTATATCCAATATACCAATACGAAATTCCAAATCGGAAATACCCACCTCATTAGAACTTATTCAATACTTCAGTTTATATAGGTACCTACCACAACCACTATAATAGCATTTCGTCTTCAATGTATTGGGCTCAAGCTCTCCCAAAAAATGTGTATTTTTGCAGTCCACGAAATCTACAAAGGTAGGAGACCAAAAAGTACATAGGCCTTTTTAATGTCATGGCTACTAAAAGATTTAGGGAAGTCTACAATTGTAATGAAGTTATACTTTTTTTTATTTTATTTTTTTATATTTTTAAATAACAGAAATTGGAATTGAAAATTAACATATGGAGCGGTCAGTGTGTGTAATTACAATAAACATTGATACTTAAGGGCAATATACAATCAAAATAAACATACATGTGTGAACTTGAATTCGATGTAAATAGAATAACTCGCACGCGTCATTAAGATGTTACTAAAATTAAAGAGTTCACGCAGGATTCAAAACGATGCTCATGCCAGAGAATTAGATGTAATTAGGAATAAGGCAGATGCATGACAATGTAAAGTTGTTAAACACAAATACGTTTGTAATGAAATTTAATTAGAATTTACAACATTAGGTTTTAATTGTGTCCAATTAAATCCAATTAATATTGTGTGTGTGTAGTTTCATGTAAAGAGAATTAACATCAGTACGAACTAATACGATGTACTAATGATAGACATGACATTGTGCATCAGTGCATTGCAGATGGGTTTAATCTAAATTACAGTTGCCTGATTTAATGAGATACCACGACCTGGAGAAACAAATTGATTTCATTAACCAGGAATACCCATAGCATACGTGGTATGTGTTATTTGTTCAACATGATCTGGTGCACCCAGGAAATAGTCCTAAGTCAAGTTGAGAAGTTGTTTTATAATAGTTGCTTTTGCAATGTATAAAGTATTCAATTTCCAATGTTTAGTATAATAAATTGTCTGCCCACGATTGTTAGAAAACGTAACCGTGTTACCTATGGGAATGGTCTATTAATAAATAAATTATTTATTGTCACATGCACGCACGATTGACTGGGTTTATGATAAACTTCGAAACATTAAGAATCAAGTAGTATTCCTTGGTTTTGGATATTTTATATATAACAAAACAGCATGATATAAGAGCAGACGTATATGTTTTTTCAAGCCACACTAAAAAAAAAAAAAAAATCCCGTTAAAAAAAATTAAATGGCAGCACAATTTCCAATTACTTTACCGTTAATTTTACAGTTGCCATAATTTAGGAAAGGACTGTTTAATTTATGGAATGTCCCGTAAATCTAAAATACGGGACATTCTGTAAAAAAAACGGTCCTCTCCTAAATTACGGCAACTGTAAAATTAACGGTATAGCTTACTGAAAAATCAGTTAATTTACCATCTTTGTAAATGTAAACAAAAATATAAAACGGCGCTGTTCTTGTATTTCAAATAGGTACTAGCGCTATTGCCATTTAAAACGTATTCCTGAAATTTGCGAGTCAAATTTTAATGTAAATCATCTCAAAATTTGAGTTTTGTAGTCAAAAAACGCCGCCAGAAGCAACGCTGATATCCTTTCTTGCAAAAAATAGTCTTTCTTGGTCGTTGGTCAGAAATGTCATACAGACTTGTGGCTATAGAAAGCACAAGTAACTTGCGATTGGTTGATACAATTGCTTAAGAATAAACAAAATGGATAGCTTAATGTATGTGAATGTCTAATTTCTTCAAAAATGTATTTTTCTATTCAATTTTTGTCATTGTTTTCCAGATAATTGGCAAATATTTTCATTTTATGGTGTTAGAACAGAAATAAACTTCCATTTGTTCACCCATTGTAGTGTAATAACCTCGCTTGTTCAAAAAATGAGGAGAATAATGGGCTCGGCTTCGCGCGTCTCGCCCATCCATCATTCGGCTCGGTTTCGCGCGCCTCGCCCATCTTTCAGTCTCATTATTTGAACTTAGTGGTTATTACCCAGCAATGGGCTCTGAAATACAGATAATTTTTTAAGTAATAGGCCGAGGCTACTGGGTCTAGACAACCCTTTCATTTGGCTAACCGTAGGCCTACTGTGTGTCTGTCTATAAGTAAACGTCGTATTATTACCGTTATAACTTAACGAAAGTCAACAAAATACCAGAATATCCGAACCAAATGCTTCCTTATTTGCTTAACAATGTACCATATTATCTGACAGTCTAACGTTAAGCTGCCCAAGGGAGGCCTAGTCTGCGCACCGGGTTGTCGATGTACGTCGTGCACGAGACGTGTGTTCTCGTGACTGGCTGGTTCTGTTTATGACGTACTTTTTGAATTCCACCGTTAAATGTTCGAAAATATCAGTCACTGACATTGCATTTGTACTGTTACTTGACCGTATTTTCTGTCAACGAATAAATATCGTACCGTTCTCTTGTTTTGAGGCTTTTTTTTTATTATTTGTTGTATTATTATTTTTTTTTTTTTTTTTACAGTGTTTTAACTTTTTAAGGTTTGGAAATTATTGAAATATACGATGCAGTATGGTAAACTTACTGAATGTGGCATGTTTTACCTGATTAGATAAAACGCAAGTTGATTTTTCTCTCGCACTGTCCACAAGGATTGACGATGATTGTTTGAGATTCGTTTTTGCAACTTGCAACCGTGTTTCCTATGGAAATGGACCGTGAATGACTTATCTATCTCAACCTGTATGGTTGACCGGTGTCACTTTTCTGGGGGAACTAAGACCATCACACCTGTAGCTGTAAAAATCGTATAACCTACTTTTACTAGCCGTTTGGTATTATTTGTGATCCATTACCTAGCTCAATTATTTATTCACTCGCATAGTAGGCTTATCTTTAAATGAAGTTTTAGCCCAGACTGTCCATAGCAATTGACGAACGATCACTTTTTGCAGCCTGCAAGCGTTTTACCGTAAATGACTTATCTACCGACCACCTGCATGCTTGACTTGTGACACATTGTTGTGGAATTAATATCATGACAGCTGCGTGTATCTGTTGTCATATGCACTAATAATCGCATAACTTTCAATAACTAGCCGTTCGGCATTACATGTGCTCCATTAGTAAACTAATTTATTGTATTCGCTTGCATTGTGTGCGTGGCCTGCTGAGCATTCTGATAATTAAGCTTGCAAAATAAATATGCTGTTGAAATGCTGTTTCTTTTTTAGATCTATGCACTCTAGTGAACTTTGTACCATATTTATTGTCCTACACATTTTTACGTTGTTTAAAGGCAAATTGAAATGTAATTCCTGTGGCCAAACTTCTGCAATTTTACTCAATTCCATACGCCTTACAGTATTACGACTAGAGCTGAAAATGAAACAAATGGATTCAGTCTTCAATGAGGAAATAAATACCCTCTCCATGAGGGAAAGGTACTTCCGACATAGGATCGTTGCTATTCGCATTCATCACGTGCATATCCAAATTTCCGGTTGGGTGTGTGGAACAATGGTCACGTTGGGAAAAAGTGAGGATGGGTACAAGAACCAACAAACAAATACCTGATTACGTCACCCGCAAACATGCATCGTATTTCATGGGATTTTAGGTTTTCGGAAAAGGTTAATGGTGTGGACGAGGGACGAAACTTAAGAAAACTAAAGTGTCCATGTTTTAAAGCCCTGATGTAATGTGAACAAATGATTTATTTAAAAAAACTGAATATGGATGTATTTTCAACCATTGGAAGATGTATAGATTTATAAGCTTTATATTATATTATTAATATCTATCTGGAAACAAAAACTTGGGGGATCTTTTGCTTTAATGTGTTAAATACCCGACAATTTGTATTAAGATATTGAATGAAGTTTAGAGGACATTTAAAAAAAAAAAGAGTACGATGCTGCTAGCTGGCCTGGAGACAGTTTAAGGTAGCAGATAACAATTTGTAACAAAAAAGCTCGTTCATCCCCATGCAAAATACTTCTAAGGCATATATTTAACCTTATGACAAGTACACGCAATAGCAACTAGAGAAAAGTAACCTTTCGAAATATATTGTATGTATTTTGTAGTGTTCCCGATCAATGCTAATTCAAGGCAACAGAGTACATGCATTTTTGCGCAAATTGTGGTGACGTCACAATTAGTTACAATAGATAAGATAATAGTGTTACAAGATAATTACCATGGTGATTTACGAAAATACGAATAACACGATATAATTCTTGAAAAATTGTCTGCATATTACTTGTAGAGTTTTAACTTGAAAATAATTTACGAAAAATACGAATAACACGATGTAATTCTTGAAAAATTATTTGCATATTAGTTGTAGAGTTGTAACTTGAAAATGAGACTGATTGACTAGACAACGTGAAGTTGTATTTTAATATTTGGACAAAATTATTGGAACACTCAAGTGTGTGCATTATTTATTTGATTAACTTTAACATACGTTAAAACCTTAAATTGAACAATTAGCCACAAACTGCTTCAGTCATGTTTTTTGTAGCAACATTTCATTTGGCTGTCAAGTTAAAACTATGCAGTTGTCAGCATTGATACTTTAAGCTGAATATGTGCAAATATTAACACTTTTGCTTGTTCAATACTCAAGGGCAAATACAGAGGGTGGAATCCCCTTGAAGGATTTTAAGGGATGACTGCCCCTTTCCACACCCTCTTATCTTAAAACACTTTCTCTTTTGAGGTTTTTTATTATTATTTTATATATATTTTTTTACGTCGGAATGTTAATGTGAAGCTTAATTTTGAAAAGGAAATTATTTTATGACGTCTAGAGGCGATACGCATAGCTAAGACACTTATAGAATAATAATACAATTATCAATATGATGATGTTAGTATCATACGTTGATCAATTAGTGATATATGTAGCCATGCATGCAAAGGACAAATTTGTTTCAGTGAATATATGATTGGCTATGTGGGTGGATATTCAGTCTCGAGATTTCAGATCGCTTGTTTTGATATGTTGCTCTTATGACTTGGTTTGGTGTACACGGATGCTCTGGCGTCGTTAGATCAGAGTATAAGTCGTGGTAACATGGTTAGCTGGTTAACTCAACGTTTGGAATTGGTGCTTGATAGGACTCTCGTTTTGCCCCAATTAATACAATTCAAGTTGATGTTTTTGTGTTTTGTGAAGCTTATACAGATGCAGTGTGTTGCCATATTTCGTTCTAAAAAAAATAAGTGATATCACTTTGACTTTCAACCTAAATCCTGAAAGAAAAACTGACTTAGGGGAAAATTTTCTTTACTTTTAGACGATTGTAGCTAGAAAACCCGGCCAGAAGCTTATTACCTGCACTTATTGATTTTTGTGGTCAAAAGAAATCACACATGTTCTTATTCAGTACTGATCATCAGTGGCAAGTGTAACATTGTAAAGGACAGGTGACATGTAGCAATTTTGGTATCAGCTGATATCTAAAAAAAGAAAAAAAAATTGGAACAACTTTCTAATACATATGTAGTTTGAAAAATGCCTTAGTCTTTCACAATCTTAGAAAACCCCTTTTTCCCTTATCGTATTTTCTATTATTGAAATTTTGTGACGCGTGCAGTTGGACAGTGATATCACTGATCTTCAACTGGCCGTACGGAGGCCTATACACATATGTGTGTGTTGTGTGTATTTATCAGCTACTACTAGCTCGAGTCCAGTTATAGGCCTAAACATTTAGTTTTCTTTTGGTGATGTTTAGGAAATAGATTGCATGATGATATAGCTTAGACGAAAACGAGAGAATTGTATGAATTAGTGCATGTACCGGATGAGACTGAGGCACGAAATATTTCCAAAATGTATTCGTAAGTTAACTTAAATCTGCAGTATTGTGAATGCGTACTCTCGTCCGCTTGCGCCATTAAAACCGGGAAAAAGCACCGGCTCAGGTGGATTTAGCTTTTAGGGACTATACGTTGGAATTCATTATTTGTTATATTATCTACCAGCGTGGTGTCACCAGTGACTTTGTATGTCGGCTGCCCATCTACCATTAGACTGTGTACCAGCAGAACACAATTGTTAAAGAAAAAACAAAAGTCAATTGTGTTCACTCCCCATGCTTCGATCTCCCAATCGGGAGATGTAGGCCAACTGATCGAGGGAGTAGACCAAATATTACAAATGCTTGAGTGTTAACTTTTGTGTATGTTTCTTACAGATGTCGCAGCTGAGAAAGCTGTGGAATTCTTACTGAAATGCCTGGACCTCCTACATGCAATCAAACGCTTCAGAGTCAGCTGGATTTGGAAGCACCGTTTAGTCCACCTGGCGTTACTAACAATATATTAAACGATACGTTCGACACCTTGTGCAACGTCAGGGATTATCATTACGTGAATGAAACATTTGTCACAAATTATCTGATGCAAGCATGTTACTTTGGATGTCAAATGTGTCCCAATCTTCTTCACACGGTTTCAGGCAAAAAGAGAATTGATTATTTAAACGGGATAATGGGGAATAATCGTTATGATAATGGGATACCCCTTTCTATCATCATAGGACTGTTATGCGTATTTGGAACTGTAGCTAATCTATTGACTATAATAGTGATCAAGAGAAATAAGGTTCTTCAGGCGACATCTCGTTATTTGCTCAGCATAGCTGTGTCTGATATGCTCATTTTAGCATGTACTGGACCTTTAGAAATAAAGTTGCATCTTTCAGCTTGGCCTTGGTATGCTCCCCAATTTTTTTGTCGTTTCCATCCTTATCTTAAGGATGCTTGTACATTCACAACAGTTCTACACATTGTTGCCTTTACAATTGAGAGATATATAGTTATCTGCTATCCCATGCGTGCAAAAACCATTCTATCATCATCAAGAGAAACGAAGATAATTTGTGCGATCTGGGTCATTGCATTTGTATGCGCTTCTCCTAACTTTGCTTGGCACGCTGTCTTTGAAGTTTGTCCTGGTATAACGCAAAGTAGACACTGCTCCTCGTCCCCTGACATGGATGCTAAGCTTGATGTTTATTACACCTTAACAACAGTCATCTTATTCGTTATTCCCATGACTTTGATCATCGTATTATATGCAATGATTGCCCGGACGTTGTACGCAAAAAATATTATGATAACACGGAGAACATCTATGGTGAAGAACTCAAATCGGAGGATTTATACCAACGTAGCAAGGAACCAACGTGATGAGCAACGTGATGCTGTCGAAAGAGCACGCCATCAGGCGGTAAAATTACTTGGTAGGTTGTTGGATTTCCTAAAGGATAAAACCGCTAAAACTATCAAATAGTATATATATATATATATATATATATATATATATATATATATATATATATATATATATATATATATATATATATATATATATATATATATATATATATATATATATATATATATATATATATATATATATATATATATATATATATATATATTTTATATATATATGTATATATATATATATATATATATATATATATATATATATATATATATATATATATATATATATATATATATATATATATATATATATATATATATATATATATATATATAAAATGTATGTATGTATGCATATTTATTTATTTATTCATTTGTTTATTTGCTTGCATGCATGCATGCATATATATATATATATATATATATATATATATATATATGTCTATATATATGTATATATATATATATGTCTATATATATATATATATGTATTTATATAAATATTTATATACATATCTATATATATATATATTATATACATATATGTATATAATATATATATATTATTTATATATATATATATAATCATATTCCATAAATTTATATAGCGCACACGTCGATATGGCAATCCTCAGTGGCGCTTTTCAAATAAAACATCAATACAATGACAAAACAAGAATGATAGCCGCTTTCTCAGCGCAATGGGATTGAAATAAACAAAGCAAATAAAATAAGAGATACCACTAAGATTGATTGAAAAAATAAGTTTTTATATGACGCCCAAAATTATTTACTGACTGAGCGAGTTTAATATAATCTGGTAGGTCATTCCACCATGTCGGTTCCAATAACCGAAAGAACGACCAGCAAAAGTGTTAAATTTGGTAAATGGTACAAATATTTTATATGAGGTAGTTGACCTGGTGTTCCGTCTATTAGGTATATCAATAGACGGAATTTGGTGTAATTTGGTGCCTGGTTATGTACACACTTGTACACTAAAGTAAGTACCTTATGCTGGATTCCCAATTTGACTTGAAGCCAGTGTAAGATTTTGAGGCATTCCTTACTGCTATAATATTTTTGTCCAGAACTGTTTTGGCTGCAATATTTTGTACCATCAAAATGTGTTTAATTCACACTCCAAAAGTCCTATAAAGATTGCATTTACATAGTCTATATGTGACAGCACTACCCCTGACATAAGTGTGCAATGTGTCTCTTAAGAGACATCTGACGTTGCAAGGTATTTCATTTGATTTGATTTTCTAAAGCATTCCCCATTAATAATGATTACATCAATTTTGCATTTTTGTATTTGCCTTCTGGATCCCAATTTAACAAACTCCGTTTTAGAATAATTCATTTTCAGTCTGTTTGCGTCCATCCATTGTTTAATATCTGTACACAGATTTTTAAGGATGTGGATGGAGTCGCTCTCTCCTAATGTAGTATTAGGATCGTAGGCAAACTTAAAGGTATGATCATCCGCGAAAGCATGTAGATCAACTCCATCAGGAGTATTTGCCTTCTGAATCCCAATCAACAAACTCCGTTTTAGATGAATTCATTTTCAGTCTGTTTGCGTCCATTTATTGTTTAATGTATGTACACAGATTTTCAATGATGTGAATGGAGTCGCTCTCTTCTAATGTAGTATTAGGATCGTAGGCCAACTTAAAGGTATGATCATCTGCGAAAGCATGTAGATCAACTCCATCAGGAATTACGTCTTGCAGTATACTAGCGTAAGTCGGGTAAAAAACTGGTTCAGTACAGCTCCCATGTGGGACTGATAATTCAAGCATATCCCGACTTCAATACTTTTCCCGACATTGATAGTACAGTCCCTAGTAAATAGTTCTAGAACCAGTACAACGCCTTGCCCCTTAGACCATACTTTGCAAACAGGACCTTCAATAAAATGTTATGGTCCACGGTATGAAAGGCCGCGCTAAAGTCGATAACTATTAAAAGCGTCATTTTTTGATTCTACATATTCCACAAGATATCATTCATCAATTTCACAAGCGCAGGCTCGCAACTGTAATTGCTTCGATAGGCAAGACTGGAAATCAGGGATCAGCGAATATAGGTCGCAGTGTTGGTTAAGCTGATAAAGAACTGCATTTTCCAGCACTTTTGATAGGAATGACACGTTTGATACCGGTCTATTGTTAATGACCGTCTTCTATTTACTTGGAAAAGTACCTTGTCCCAAAGAAGTATTCATTATTCTTGCTATGGCTGGTAACACTGCCGATGTAAAAGTTCCCCCCCCCCCCCTCCTCTCCCTTTCCTCCAGTAAATGTTGGCCCCGGCCCTTATTTCCTTGGAAATTTGGGCCCTTAGACAATTAAGCCGTAGCCATTCAGTACATTTTGTCCCCATTCATAGTGAAAACGGTCAGGTAGGAAAATCTCACTGCCGTTTTGCGTAAAGCAGACCTTTTTCTTTAATGTATTAGCTAATCACTTCTTATCACTTTTTAGCTTATCACTTCAGTACACAAAGTATACCAGTAAATTACCTAGTAAAATCAGTCCGGAGGGGACAAAATTCACTAGACATACCTTAGAAAACAAGGTCCTGGGGCCAAATTTATGGGGACAAAATTTACTATCACAACGGCAACACTTTTTTTTAGGAAAGGATGTCTGTACAATATCACTTTCGTAGGATTTAGACTGCATTTTCAAAATGATTCTTTCCACATCATCTTCCACCAGTGGCTTAAATTTCTTCAGAAGTCAAACAGTTGACAACTCCGGTTTATATGTTGTTTTATTTGATAAGACATCACAAATCCGTTTAATCTTATCCATGAAAAACAGTTGCAATCTCATTTGCCAGTCCTCTTTAGTTTTTCCTCGAGACAAAGGGACCTCGTTCTTTTTTTCCGTTAAATGTGCAACTAATTTGTAAAATTCCTTGATGTTTCCCTTACACTGAACCACCCTATTCAAAATTACTTATTTCTTTATATCTCTTAGCATGTTGTTATATTCATTTCTGGCGATTGTAAATGTTTTTCATCAATCGGGCTCTTTGTGTATCCTCCATATCTTCTCCGCCTTACGCATAGCGGTTTTCAACTGTTTGATGTCATCAGTAAACCATGGTTTTGGTGTCCTCATTATGACCACTTTTTTCTTTCTTTTTTGGTACATGTTTATTTAATGCACAATGCAATTATAAATTTCTGATGTAACATATATATATATATATATATATATATATATATATATATATATATATATATATATATATATATATATATATATATATATATATACATATATATATATATATATATATATACATATATGTATCTGTATATGTATACATATATGTATATATATATATATATATATATATATATATATATGTATATATATATATATATATATATTATATATATATATATATATATATATATATGTATATATATATATATATATATATATATATATATATATATATATATATATATATATATATATATAATTATATATATATGTATATATATGTATATATATATATATATATATATATATATATATATATATATATATGTATATATATATATATATATATATATATATATATATATATATATATATATATATATATATATATATATATATATGTACATATATATATATATATATATATATATATATATATATATATATATATATATATATATATATATATATACATGTATATATATATATATATATATATATATATATATATATATATATATATATATATATATATATATATTATGTGTGTGTGTGTTTGTGTGTGTGTATGTGTGTGTGCTAAATGAGCAATGACATTGAATATATTTATACATATGATTGGTAGATTTAGCCAAGGAAGAGTACAATATATCTTCAGTTAATTCGAAAACGATCATCAGCGTTGTCTTCATATGTTTTGGGGGGTTTATGGAAACCGGAATTTTATAAAGGGTATGAGGTACTGTATATCAAGTACTAAGTAATGTTTTCTGGAATGTATTCGTCTTTTGCAAGATATATGTTTTTGATATTACATGCCCCTATTTCTAAATGATAGAACGTATAAATATCTGTTTTATTGATTTTTCGGTTACATGTTGCTCTGGATAGATGTAGTAAAACTGATTTTCAACATCTGTTCTCTATTTCAGCTTTGATCGCAATATGTTTTTTCATATTGTGGTTCCCGTATCACTTGATTAGAAGCGTACCTCTATTCTTCCCACTGGAAAACTGGAAAGACAACTTCATTCGCATTTATGGCTCGTGGTTTTATCCAATATCTATCGTTCTGCTATACCTCTCGTCGGTGTCTAATCCAGTGCTGTATAATGTGATGTCAGCCAGGTTCAGAAAGGCTTTTCAGAGGACTATATTTTGTCAAGAAGTAAGAGGACATCAGATTGAGTACAACACCTGCATGACGTCTACAAAAATAATCAAGAACGAAACTTTTTCTAACGCGAGTACTCACATCACCTCATTCTGAATAGTATGTTTGCTAACTTCATATCCATTCTTTCTGCTGGGTTTTTGGGGGAGTTTTCATTTTGCTTGTAGTAAACAATAGGTGTTATTTAATACGGGAATGGTTTGAATGAATGAAATATAATTCAGTTGGAAATAAACAAAAATGAAAATCATTATTCGTTGAAGAAAAACAAAACAAAAAACGTGTCACTGGTTCCAATATCACGCATAAAATGACAGAAAAAGACATGAAAATAAGTTTCCTTTTAAATTAGTGATTCAGCATGGGATTAAATGGATATACCTACTTTAATTAATTTTACCTGAAACAAGTGTTTACAACCAATAACACACCATAGTGTGACAAAAGTGGCATGAAATACACTGGCACAGATAATGTTAGGTTCCCAGTGGGATACAAAACAGCTTGTTTTTCTGTGACATCATGACACAAAATTTGTTAATAAACAAAAATGAATCATTTATTCGTTGAAGGAAAAAAAAAAATGTCTGGAGCAGGTTCAGCGAAGAGCCACTAGACTTATTTCCTTAAGTAAGGAATCTCTTTGGTGAGTTTAGGTTGCGAATTGTTGGTTTGACCACGCTTGAGTTGAGAAAAGTACGTGGCGATATGATTCAGGTTTTTAAATTCGTATCAGGTAGTGATGTTTTGACTTCCTTTAATTTCTTGCATGTTTTAGCCTTTCCTCATTTGACACGTCGTGGTAACAATTTGAAGTTGACCAAAGAGTTCTCACGGATAGATATTCGGCGTTTTAGCTCTTCGCAAAAAGTTGTAAAAGGGTGGAATAGTTTGCCTTAGAGGGTAGTTAGCTCCAATTCTGTCCACAGTTTTAAAGTCAACATTGATAAGTTGTTTACTAACTCTGGGCGTCTTTGATTTTATTTTTTTTTATTTTTTTTTGTGGCGGTGGTGGCGTTAGTTTGGGCTTTTAATAGGGTATTTTACCTTCTTAGCCCGTCATCTTGATTACATAAAAGACTGACAGAATACATTGTTACATGTTCCTCTTGTTCTTTGTTTAATCCAATTCCATAAGTACACATTTTTTTATTTTTTTATTTTTTTTTACACTCAAATTTACAACTTTCCACACGTTTGGAAGGATATGACAGATGTAGAAAAATATATGTCATGTAGAAAAGAGAAAATTTGGTTCCGCTTTTTAGTTCTACACACCTTTTTTTACAATGACACACGTGATTTATTTTGTTTCATATGTGATATCAGAGGTTCAGAGGTACTTAATCTTTTATTTGTTCTATTTTTAACTTGTATCTATCAGTGTGTTATTGAATTTCATTTGATAGCAAAAAGAAGTAAAAAAACAATGACTGAGTTGAAGAAACTGAAAATTTAGATGTCTTAAGCAATTGGAAATGGCTTACGTTTTACGCTTTACATAATTTATGTTACTATATTGAAAATTTTAATCCGTTTCTTCGTTGAAATGTATTAGTGAACTGCGCACAGGTAGATATAACTTCAGCCTAATTGAAAGGAAATATTTCATAACCCATAAATTGACACAAAAAAAATTAGCAATCAGTTAAATAGTGACCCATTAACAATAGTTTGAATTTAAGGACCTTACAAATAACTAATTTAAGTTTGTATGTACATTTGTTATGAGAAAGAGAGCCTATGAAGTTCCATATGTTACGTTATTGTTCCCAATTTCTTCAACAACGTCCGTGAATATGAGCAGTTGAATATTTCCAAGAGTTGTTGAATCTAACAAATTTACAATCGAATATTAACATGAGAAAAAGTTGTAATTATTGTCACTAAATGAAATCTTGGACAGAATTACATTAAAGACTAAGCCTTCTCTTTCAGGCACCAATCCTGTTGCATACATCAACAAATTATCAAGCTTTGAATAGCTATGAATTCGAAAGTACAGGTTATTCTGTGGTAAATTTAAGTATCAAATTTCTAGCTCTTCCCATACCTTAATGCAAAGTAGAAGTAATGGGGAAGAAAAAGTGAATTTTGAAGGGAAAAAAAAAAAAAACAAAAAGTAACGAGATTGTAAGACAAATTGTTTCCCTTAAAAGGAAAGCAACCACCCACCCATCTGTTGCTTTTTACATGTTTCTTTAACATTCGAAATATCACTTTATAATGTATTTTTAGAATAAAGTGATATCTCTAAATGACATTCATTGGTAAGCTATTCCGTGTCTTTTAGCTTTGACGGTAGGTGTGCAGTTTTGTATTCTCTCAATTCTTCATTCAAATAAAACTTAGTACTTATTTTGGCGCCAAATGTGCACCTGTCTTCGTATTTCATGCTCCAATAAATGTTCGCCGAAAAGTTGCTAATTTTTCTCTGGTACATTCTTTTAAAAATAATGCAATTTGCTTACAATCAAAAATGTATGGACGGGTTCGGGCGGACTGCTGGATCTAACAACAATACATATTATAATAATCCGTAATATTTTGATTAATTTGTATCCCGTGGTTCCATGAAACGGTTTTGTTCTGATCCAGTAGACTGGTACTAACTCTCCTTCGGTGCTTTATTTATCATGTAAACCAACCCTGGGGGGAAATGCGCCCACTAACAATTAAATCTTCTTGTCTGTCCCCATCTATGATTGCTAAGCAGCAGATATGATATTCATAATGATCAGCGGTGCTAGATTTTACCCAGCAATTCTATAGAAACATGTCTTTAATATCTACTTGTGAAATAACTGTTCGGATTTTAAGTTTAATTGTGGAAATATCGGGAACATAAGAACGACCGTGCAAGGTAAGAATTGAAAGCATGGAGCATTATGGGTATGGCAGCTTCCATTGCATTGCAGAGCCTTAATATAACGATGCGAGTTATCTTGGAGTGAAGATTCACACGGACTGAATATGGCTGACAATCAAATTTTTACCAGATAAAGCCCAGCCAATATCAGTCCAGTCCACGCTCCTGATCGGGAGATCTCCTGATTGGGAGATCAAAACGCAGTGACCATAAATTGAACTGTTGTTAATAAGTTCAGCTGTTAAAATTGTGCTTGCTTTTCAAATTTTGTAATACCTCTGTTGTATACTTTGTAAATGATATTTAGATTAATATTTCTGTATAATGTGAGCTTTTGCTGATGGCTAAAATGTTAAAATCTGCTCCTCAGAAAGTACTGGAATGAATTTTTAAAGATTGCCTTTTGATTACCTAGTGAAAGTCAAAATTTGCGTTGGTGAAATCGTTCTTTTGCACCAATATTTCGCATGCATTTTCTACCTTTGGCTTAAACTTTTTACCGTTATGTATTTCTTTAGAGAGATTTGAATTTGCAAAGATGCATTGTGGGCTACAATGACAAAAATCTTTAAATGGGAAATCTCCCGTTCGGGAGCGTGGACCAGACTGACTATGTATAACCAACCATTCCGGCTCACTTATGTTGTGATCATTTAAAATGGTAAATCAAGTTCTAAACACATTTTCTACGCTGGTGAATTGATATATTTAGTCACATACCAAATTATTTACTCTGATCAATTGATATATTTAGTCACATACAAAATTCTTTAAAGCTGTACCTGTAACAAGAAAAGTTCCTATACCTTGCCAGCAAAACTAGTAAAAGAGAATCATTCAATTATGTTAGGTCAGTTGAAAAGATACGAGGTTCAGTGTATACTATTGAGAACATTTTCTTAAACATACAACATGTTCTTAAACATACAACATATTCAACATCATAGTACAATTTACTTGTTGCTAAGGGGATGCGGGAGTTCTGGGATACATTTGGAGCTGTTAAATTAAAGGACATCTTGGATAGTCAGCTTTCCAAATTTCATTAAAATTATGTATTTCATGAAGAAGTCTCGTAGATATTCTATACTTCCATTTGTATTGTAAAAATATTGATATCCTCTTTTTGCTTTCCATTTGTAGAACTGAAGATAAGAGTATGATGATAATGTTGTGTAATCCCTGCAGACCTTAGTGATTTTTATTTATTGTTTGGAGAAGTATTTATTACTTATTTGTAGTATTTTTGTAGCACCATAGTTGACGATTTGTTTCACACCCTTGAAACTGAATATTTCATCTATGACTTTCATAGATGACACTAAGAGGCAACATTATCTGGATTGTAAAAGATTTGATGGAAGTAATCTTTGACTAATTTTTTAATGATACAGTAATCTTAAAGGAAAGATATCGTCACATCAATAAAATCGGAAGTAAACGCCGCCGTGCTGAACATTGAAAACTGGAAGTGACCTTACCGCCACGGCGGCGTTCACTTCTGACAGTTCGGGAGCACCTGAAAAACTGGGTACTTTGAAATATCCAAACAATTGGGTATTTTTATTAATTACGTCATCGCATGAAGCTACAGATTATGGGCAGTCTGTTTTGTTCATTTTCTCAAAAAGGCGACAATGAATTTAAGAAGCAGCGGCAAAAGTTTTAATATCTATATACTATCCGTCTCCAAATTTTCTGGATATCCAATGGAATTTTGGCAATCCGGAGTGGAAAACGAGAAACCCCGTATGTTTAGTGTGAGCTAGTTAAATGTGTAGGCTCATGCTATAGCGTAATACATAAAAGTACCCAATTTTAAGGGTATTCCAAAGTGCCCATTTTTTTTCTTCATGGGATAATATCTTTCCTTTAATATTGTGTCCATTCATGTTGTATTCTTGCATGTAACACATTTTGCAAGTCTTCGCTTCATGTATTGGAGCTAAACTCCAAACTCGACATAAATATACTCAAGTTTTTATTTTTTATTTTAGGTATATTCATACTTTCCTTCACGTCCCCACTGTCAAACAAAACAAATCCAACATTGGGGACATTATCTGGTGTTAATGGGGGTAAGAAATAATCAAGAAACACTCAAATATGTAATTTTTATAATAGTGTATTGTCCCAGGAGTTTTGTAAGATTGTAGTTTTATATTTCTGAAGTATAAAATGTAGGGCAATTATAATGCTGATGTTTGTGAATAATTTGCTTAAAGTTGGAAAATGCTACTCAATTGCCTATACAGGTGAAAGACATCCCAAAGCTGTTTTATTGTGCCCGAGCGGTTCACGCTACGTGATTTTTTTTTTCCTTTGAGAAACGCTCTTTACATCATGAAATCTTGATTTATTAGGAAGTATTCTTCGCAGATGATGTAAATGTTCCATATATTTGTAGAAAATGAACCCATTGTTCTAAATTCTCCGTCAAAATGATCAATCTGTTCAAGATATTATGGGCGATGTTGCTAGCATCTCCAACATCGGTTTTGCGTAAGGGTAAATGCGATTATGAATTCGGTTTGAATGTGAGACCTAATTTTCAGGACATGTACTTCGGGTAGTAATAGAACCTGTAGTTGCAATAATTATATTTTAGCTTTGGGATAGAAGAGATTACTTTTAATTGTAGTGTGAATGATAAAGTTTGTTATATACATCAGAACTTGTCTCTGATCTGTTGTTGGCAAAACCCAAATGCGTACATGTATTCTAGATCAAATTGTGAGATAAGATATGCCAATGGACGTCTATATAATTGACAGCAAGGAAGAGAAGTGTTTAGTTTTTTTATCGAATAGAATCTGTATTTGACATCTTTACGAAAGATTGATATTAGATAAATGCATATCGAAATTTGATGGTGTTTTTTTTTTTTTTTATTTCAGATTGTTCGATACGTTTTCAATTCTCGTAATATGGATAACAAGAGCAGATATAACAAGTCAGCCTATGAGATGAAGAAGACTCAACGGCCGGTCAATATGCGAAATGAAGTACTATCCAAAGCAGCTGATATTTCGTGTGCAAATGCCTAAATATGAATGTCAACATTCGCCCTTTAGTCACAACTCCATTCCTATTTTTCGCAGCTTGCGACATGTAATTCATAGTATGTATGTAGCATGAGGTGACACACTGGCCGATCTTCGTAAAGTGTTGTCTTTGTGTCTATATGGATGAGGTTAATTGAAGATAAAATGATTGCACCACGTAACACAATGCACACCTACCTTTGGAAAGGAATATTCTTAAATGGTTCTTTACCTGTCAGCGGCATGCAGAGCACGCCCCATGGACTAAAGGGCGGGTTTTGGGAATTGAGGTGTATTGGATTTTACCTAGTTAAAAAAAGGTTTAACATGAAAAATGAGGTGACGACTACAAAAAACAAAAAATGATTTGTTCCCAATAAAAGTTTATCGAATGATATCAAATGAAATACGCCCTTTCTATTTCTGTTTCATCGTAACGTCTGGGGTGTAAATTGTATTATTCTGATTAAGCACACCCCTTAATCTAAGGTAGATGTAGCAGGGCCGTAAGAGACCTTAAATCATTAAAGGGGCCCGAGCTCTAGCCTTCGCTTCATATGACATTATTTAGCTATACACATTGACATGATTTACATATGAAATTACTATACCACTTTGCAAATTATTGGGGGGTGTCGGGCAAATTCCCCGGCCCCATAGTTTCCGACGGTCTTGTGTAATGGAGCACCCATTTTTTGTATTCAAATTGACAGGACCTATTGTCTCTTATCGTTTTAAAATGTCCAATTACAGTTTCAATTTCCACTTACAATTTTACAACGACTGTTTGCACTTATAAATTTCCTTGCAACAAACAATATACAAGGCACATACAAGATGTTTCAGACTTCTTTCAGAGAGGATATGACTTTTGATGTTGCGAATAAGGTCCACTTTGTTTAATATTGCTTCCGCTTTCCAGGGAACATACATTTAAGCTGTATTTCACAGATTGCCATTTATTATAAAAATCTTGCCATGAACGGTCTCTGGAAATATAGAGTAACATGATCCACTTCAAAGCAAATTTACATTTATATGAGCTGGGTTATGCGCTTTTTTTTCTTCAATAATCTCGCATTTTGTTTGGGTCATTCAGGTAAATGTCTCTTTTTTTGAGAAGGAAAATAATTGAACCCGCATAAGATAAAGCTACGGTATTTATAATTTGGTGCTTCGTGTAAAACTGATTGTTTCACAATACTTCATAAGCGGACGCAAGGTACCGCAGACGTACTAATTATTTTGGAAGTTTCTGAAATCTGGGAAACGGTATCTTCTTTGTCCATTTAAACAAAATATTTTAGCTGCCATATGGTATTCCATAACAGCGATAAACAATTAATTGTTGATTATATAAATGCTCACTTTTTAATGCATGTTCACCGTGAGCAATTTGGGTAATCTGTGTATTTTCACAGACTTTTACATACATATCGCATCAAATATTTTTATAATTTATTTCTCTTAGATATTCTGAAGCGCATTGTATATATATAATAACTATTTAGAATATGTGATATGGAATTTTAACTTCTGTACATTCGAAGAAAGCAAATGTATAAAGCTTGGAGCATTTTCTGTATTTGGACAATATAGAATTATAACGATTCTAGTCGCATGATTTCTTGTGTCAATTGTTTTGTTTTGGGTCGAGATCTTAGCAGGGCTAACGAAACGACTTTTCTGATCTCATTCGCGCGACGCCACATTTTCCCCTTTCCGCCATTTATGCCTTTATTCCATTAAAACCCAATCCTCACACAATTTGTAGTTTGCTTGAAAATCCATGAATTACACGACGTAGCGCGCTATAAAAGACATACTCTTTCAATTTGTTTATTTTGTCGACTTCATTTCTATATTTTCGATATTTCAAACCTTCCACACCATATTTGAAACTTATATTTCTTAAAATTCTTAATTTGGTTCATAATGAACTGATGTTTTTAAATGAAATCTCCATATTTCATTTGATATTTCAAAAGATCTTGCTTGATTTGATTACGCGGTACCGTGTTTAATCTTTAACTTGATTCATTTTCCTACGCTTGAATGGGTTGTCATTTTGATTAAATTTCGACTTACAGCACGTTTGCTTTCAAAATAGCATTTGTAAGTAGTAATACCGTAATGTAGAAAATACCATCCTTTACTTCTGTAAATTAGTTTCTGTTTATATAAGTTTCAGAAGATGGAGACGTCTTCGAAAATAGGCGGATATAAAACAGTGATTTACATTGTCACAACTATATAAACTACTTTAAATGAGATCAAAAAAGATAAACTTCGGAAATACGAAACCGAGTTAGCCAAATTTTAAGATTTTTAACATGTTATGTTATTACATAGTATGTATTATCATTATCATAACATTGTAAATATGCTCCAGATACAAAGTTGTTGTCAGATCTTTTTTTTTCACATCTACCTCCTTTTTTTCGTTCTTTTTTATAATCGATATTCTCCGGTTTTACGATAATACTATGCCTAAAATGCGAATAGTGTTTGGAATAACTAAACTGGCCAAACACGAACGACACGTCTTTGACCAACGTTAAATAGAACATGATCGTCGGAAAGTCGCTTACACTAACATCGTGGTTTACATTATCAAATATACAGCTTCACGTTCATCTATGGTAGTTTTAAATGACTGATGTTCATGAATGATATACTCCAGAAACACGACACTAATTTAGCTAAATCTCGAGTTCTTATTGCACCATTACTCTCATAACATCAGGTGAAAAGGTCACCTCGTTCTTTTCGATAAGAATATGTTACTCGAAAAAGATTTTTGTTATTAACTTGTACGGTAAATTATATGTACCGCTATCCTTTTTATAATAGTATATCATATTTCTTTGAAGAATAGTTGCATAATATTTACAGTGTCATGTTCATCTATACAAATTTGAAATAGTATATCAGAAATATATTCAGTGGAAACGTGACACCGATTTAACCAGCCTAGTTTGGAGATCTCCTAAGACGGTTACTCTTATGACATCGTGTATAAATTCACATTACAATATACTCAGTCTAACCTCTCCTATTGTTCTTAACCTTGGTCTTTTGCGTAACTGGAAAGAAAAAAAACAAGACTTGCACAAATATAACCCTAGTTTACGTTATCACATCCTAGACTAGTTTTAAATGAGTGATGTTCACGAATGATCTACCCAGGAAACACGACCCTTACAAAAATAAACGACCAGAGATTTGTTCGAAATAAAATTACAATGAAAATCACCCTTGCTTTTCTACCTTTATAACCCATACGTTACCATTTTATGACACTCATTAACATACATTAACAACATTTTCATTTTTGACAACCATTTTGATATTTTATGTGGTTGGTAGACAATAGTTTTCCACCTTTTTCTACCATGATCAGGTTTCCCTAGAAAACTACCATTTTCCAATTCATGGTGGTCAAAGAGTTGGTTTTTATATGGAAAATATAGGGAAATGAGTGTCAAATAAACCTTGGCAAAGGTGGTTATTGTAGTCCAACCAACCAGTGGTTGTCAAACATGGGAAAACAGAGAAATAGTTCCAAATGCGCTCTTATCAGACAACCATGGAAAAGGTGGAAAATCCCTATGTATTTCATTGATAAAGAACAACCAGTTAAAGTTTAGGACTACCATTTCC
>JAIGNY010001047.1:117500-372500 GCA_020152595.1 Chiridota heheva | reverse complement strand
CAAAAAGCTTATTTTTGTTTGAAAGATCGTATAAGTAATCGCGCGCAACGAATATTTAAAACTAGACTTATTAGTATTAACACTATTATACTTATTAGTATTAGTACTATTATACGACATAATTTAAGTGCTCAATTCAAACCAAGTTTACTCACAAGCACCTTACAACAGTACAATGAAAACTTAACAGGGGAAAAATAAATCACTTAAAAACAAAATAAGAAGTCTATTAATCAAGGAGATGGTACAAACTTCAGACGCCAAAATAACGTGAACAATTGTTGGATTTCAGCAGTGAATCTCATTATCAAGTGTATCGTTGAGCTGTCTTTGCTTGACATTTGTTTTGGTTATTCTATCAATATCAAAGTTGCTTTCAAGCAGTTTGTGTATCTAGGAGAGAAAGTTTAATCTTGTAGATCCCTTCAATGATATTGTGTGCTGAACGGGCATTCGAGGAATGAGATAAACCTACCGAATCTTATCACCAACCTTTTTCATTGTCGTAGGTAGACAGTAAGTGATGTGTTTAATGCATAGACTTCCCTTGCTTATCAGAGCAAACGATAGCGAGAATGGTTTTATGTTTCAATAAATGTCATTGGTTGTCATTTATCAGTCCGGTAGCATGCCTATTAATAAGAACATAAATGTTCTTAGAAATGGGAAAATGTAGCTACATGGAAGCCGCAATTTTGTGATATTTCCCATGATCCTTTGCTATCATATGATTAAAGCCTTATGCATTGTTACATATTTCAAATTTGAAATAACGTCTGGGAAAATATCTTTGCTATGGGAAACTTAAAACTCATAAAAAAAAAATACCTTCATTATTGTTAGGGCTGCAACTTTCCCACTCCCATTTGACATATTCACCATGCCGTTTTCGAAATATAAGAAAAAATAGACAATAAAGCTAGGCTTTTAGGCGCGAAACGGCCATTTGGAAAATTCAAATATTTTTCAACACAATGATTTTCAATATTTCAAGTACATACATTAGAAAATATGACATTTTATCGCAACAGCAGAAGAATATGCATACATGACTTCAATATTCACGTGTGTTATAAATGTTTCTATTACCAGGCATGCTGCCGGACTTTTTATGAATGATATGAACACAGATGCTGTGTTTCTTCATTTTTGTATGAGATTTGATTAGGTAGAAACCCGCACGCTTGTAGCTTGCAATCTATTTTAAATAATATACCATAGTATAATATACCATTGTATGATATACTATAGTAACATTATTACCACTTTACACTTTGGCAGTCTAAGATTTATCACAAGATATAAAGCATGCATTAATTAAGTTACGGTACCGTTGTTAGCTTTGAATGTTCTATAATACAGCCTAAATTGGAGATCTCCCGAGTATGAGCAATGCATGAGCAGTGAACGGAATTTAAACTGTTATGAAAAATATGCAGCCGTTTGGTTTTGTTTATAAGTCGGGAATGTATATATTATACTCTAAAGAATAAGGTTTTGATGCATATCATTATAAATTGTATTTGCTTTTTGTTTATTGAGGCCTTTTGTGGACAATATATGTATACATCTTCTAAGAGGAGAATAACAATTATCTTTTCTTAAAATAATTTCAAAACCCTCTGTGAACGAGAAGTTTGCGATGGTGAAATTGATGAAAATATCTTTAATTTCAACAACAACATTATAGGTAATGGTTGCAGAGTATTTCCCAGAGGAGTGTACTGGACTATTATATAGTCTTCTTGAGGCGTGTATTTCTTTCAATTAACCAGAAATGCGTCGTGTTACCTGACTTTATCGTTATCCTTCGAGAATGTCTAAGCATTTTGGAAACAAAATTTAAAGGAGAATTCTAAAGAAATACATTATGTGTGCACATAGCGCACATTACAAATCATGTCATCAGTGGCATGATTTCAACACGAAATAAGACCAAATGGCAGCGTTTATGTGTCTACTTTAAACATGAATAACTTGTGATATGAAAAATTGATTGATTTAATAATTGAGTTATTGTGTTAGATAGTTAGACGTTAATCCTCTATCACTTGAAATAAAATTGCACGGGTACCATACTTTATGCCTCCTTTAAGATATTATCTTTTGTATAGTCTTTCTGCGGATTTGTAATGACGAATTCAATCCGTTGCCCGGCTTCTATGGTTATTTCGTGGCAACGCAGGAGGAAGTATGCGTTAATCCTTAATTATCCCCATAATTCCAGAATTCTACTTCAAAAACTTCAGCCAGACACATCCTATTCAATGACCCTGAGGAGTGCGTCAACGAGCCGCTAGGCTTATGGCGATTGATTGATTGATTGATAATCCCCATAATAAAGATACAATAGCTCAATATCTACCAGCGTACATGATTGTTATTAACCCCAGAGACAGTTTTTCTAACCCCAGTCGTTCTACTTAAAAAGACGGCTTCATTTTCCTTAATGCTTGCGCAAAAGGATTTTTCGTCAACTGAGCTATGCATGTATTGTTAATGGGGTATAACTATATGTGAAACCTGGACCTTGTTCTTATCATGTCAGTCTGCACTTTGAGATATCCCACTGTGTATCTCTACAGGAAAATTTTCACTGACTAATTGTCAGTTTGATTTAATTACTTTTGAACTTTTACTTGTATAAGCTGTTGGAGATTAACCACGTTTTTCAGTCTCGTGTTTAGCCAAAAGATAAAATTAACTTAAGTTACTCTCGGAATCCTGATATCAGTTCCGAAACGTGTCCATGTGCCCGATCTCTCCCAGTACATTGAAAGGGGCCTTTGGACTCACTGGGAAATATTTACATGAGGTTTAATAAACTGTGCTCTTGTGGTAATAGTTGAATCTGTGTAAAGAAAACATTCGCAAAAAAAATGCATTTTATGTTCGTAAACATTATATTATTCTCAAGTCATTGGTGCGACCGTTGGTTTGACATTACGAGACTTACAGTCTACGTCTGCCATTTAGTTCATACCCGTGTCTTTTAAATTAAATGCATAACACATTTTAGTATGCTTAGAGTAAAAACTTATTTCATCATTTTAAATATGTATTGAAGCTGTGAATGTATTTTTTATGTTATCCCTGTTTACAATAAGGTCACTACTTCATCTTTCCTACTCATACATGTCATAACAAGAGCTACTATGTAAGACTTGAACATTTCGGGAAAATCGAACATTACATACTATCTACCTACCAAGTCTATAGTAAGATGATTCCATTAATGTAGGCCACCGTCAAGAAATCTGATAAGAGCTATCCCGAAGTCATAAATATAACATACCCAACAGGTGCTGCTATATATTTTGTCAACGTTCTAGCCGCAAAACGAATCATATTTTGTGGTACTGGTGTGCCCCTGTCAAAGTTTCAATCCTTGGTGATAATCAAATAAGAAATTATTTATCCCTGAGTTTGTCACAGTCATGGCGATTGTTTTCTTCTCGAAATTCTTATTTTTTATAATCTGCATTTTCTGTGTAGCCGTAAAGGTATTGACAGTTTCAAACAGTCCGACCCGACCTGATAAATAACCAGGTCGGGTCAGATTTCCCTCTTTATTTTCTTTGTTCTGAAAACCTTAGTTGTTGTGGAGGTTGATGATGGATATCATATTAGCAATGGATGAAGTCCCTATTGTGTGGTTATTTTAATAAAGATAAAGTGGTCTCACTATTTGCTACAGTAAGTTTGTGGTTATGATTTGCTGGAACAGATTTTTAAGGAGAAGGACAAATCATGTCGGGAACAAAATCACGTTTAGTAATTGTTGTCGTTTGTGCCTGATCCGATTCCCTCCTTCTTATGTGCCTAATTTGCAAATACTTGCAAAAATGTCGGGTGAAGATAAATGCACGGCACTTTTATTTATGTTATAATCATATGTGCTAATATTCTAACGCTTGTATTATTTCCGCTTAGGTTTTCTGATTTGTATCTGTTTGTCACTTTTTACGAAATGCAATGTTATACAAATTGCATTAGTATATATACCGACGTCAGCCTTTTGAAAAATGATTAATGCTTTGCAAACTTTTAATTAGAGAAACTTTAAGTATCAAGTTTAAACTATATATATGGTCGGTTTACGCATGTAAAGCATGCCGAACTATCAGCAGTCCGAATGAAAAAAATGTAGTCAAGTGGATCAAAACTGAACCACCGGCTTTCTTTCTGTAGTCATGAACCATGAAGTACAGAAAAAGTAACCTTCAGCTCATCCTACCTACTCGCTGTTTGTTTGCTACTTGTGCATTTTCTTTTACAGTACTAGATTATTTGATGGACAATAATGGTTTCAAATCAATGCTACGGAATCCCTTAAAACACTGTATAATTAACATTTGTCGAAATATAATAGAATAAATGTGCACTTTAATATCGGCTACCTGATATGAGAAATTTAGACAACGTAAACCTCACATTACGAGGAAACGTTTATATTAGAGAACAAAACGGATATTAGAGACGATCACATTCCGATTTCATTTTAAAGCTATAATTCATTTCAAGTACATTTGATTATATAAAGTAATTATAACTGATCAAAATGTCACATACCTTACGATTAATGTGGAAACCAGGTCAGCGTGACAAATTACATCAGATGAAGTCAATCTTGATTCCAATTCAAAGTTGTATTCACTTGAAGTACTTTCATGACAGACTAATCATAATTCATAAACACATCACATACTAGCCAGGGTGGTAAATTACATCAGACGAAATTAATATCTGCTTGATTTTGGAATATGAATTTCAACTACATTTTATCTATACAACAAAGGAAAAACATTGCTTAAATGTGAATTGGAAATGTGGAGAAAACTATACAAAAAACTTAACGTATCTGATTGGCAGATCATATGTACACAAATACGGACAAGCAAATCAAGAATTGCAACGAAAGTTACGTCACTGGTATGTAACAGATTTGTTGGTGACGTGTGACTTTTGTTGGTTTGGAATCAGTTTTGGAATCAAGTTTTGCTCGGTAAAAAATCAATTTAGAATCAGTGTTCTTACTGATTCTAATCTAGAATCTGTGCTCTTTACACTACCCCTTTACCACTCGCTACATGTCTCTTCTGTTTTTGTAACCGTTAACCTTACCATCATCATTTATTGTGACTATAACTGCAAAACACGGCCACAAGTCTTATGCTTTTATATTTGCACTCAGATCATGCACTAAACCTTTCGTATATAACCTCTTTTGGCACATGACTTGAACTGATAAACAAGCAAGAAAGATCGTATAAGTAAATGTATGAACGCATGAAGCTAGAAAACATGGTATGTAGAATGCCAGAATTAGTTTGGTATGTATGATCTTATATTTGATGTTAATTTTTATAAACTAGAAAATAAAATAATGGGATGATTTTTAAGGTTGATGATCACCTTACGACCGAAGGCGCCGTCAACCGCAGCCCTTTTAGGTGAGGTCTTCCGGGATTTACGCGTGTTTAGGTATTTTAAGGGTAAAATAGGACATTTGATTAATTGTATTTCTGTATGATGTTACTGTAAGAGAAGAAAAACATATTTTAAAATCCGGTTTGTACTCCCGATCGGAAGATCTCATAGTTTACCAGTTTGGGATATCGGAGCATGGGCAGTACGAATCTATTCAATAACGAAGCTTCGCCCTAGTCTGTGGTGTAGTCGCGTTATGTGTGTGTATTATTCCTTAATGTGTGTTTTATTAAAATGAAATGAACATAAAAGTGTAATTTAACTCTAATAATATTTATTACAATGTAAGTCAAAGGTAATTCCCGAACCACACTTCATTGTTGTTGTTTTTTTGTTTTGTTTTTCTTCTCTTTAGAAAAGCGCGACTGGCTAACGGTAACTCATATTAAAGAAGTCCTCACTTTAAACTCGCTTTGTGAAAAGATAATTAATTTGTCATTTTTTTATATCGTGCAGAAAATGTTGAACCCTGCGCAGCGGTTGACTTCCCCCTCGAATTTCTTCTGATTCTTATATGATTATTGTGCAAAATTCGAATTCAGATAGATGCATTGTGGGAGACTTCCGTAAAGTATTTTCTGATCGGAGACTAAAGTGTTCTTCCGATCGGGAGTACGAACATAACTTTTCAGCCAAACTTGGGGTTGGGAAATAAATCACTCTAATTTCAAGTTGGAGGATCCCTTACTCATACAGCTCTTCACATTGTATGTCTTAATGGCATCCATATGTTTAACTTCGCACATTCGGTATCAACTCAATCGTTTGTGAGCAAATATTTCCTATAAAGGCATGTATATTTTTCAGAGAGAAACGTAACAACATACTTGATATTTGCATTTTAGTATATTTTAACATGACACTGTCTTCACAAAATAGAAAAAAAAACATTAACTTTAAATGTTTAATTTGGTCGCCGGCTACAAGAGGCAAAACAATCCATCAGAAAGAAAGTCCTATTACTCACAAAATCTGTTGAGCTATGATACCATACTGACTTCAGCAGAAACCGTATGTACCAATCCAAGCATTAACAGATTAACAGTACCCGATCCGCAACTGATCTGAGACTGAACGTCTAACCAAAGATTCAATCTGCTTTTGTTATTGAATATTGACCAAACCAAATTAATCCTTTGCATGAATGCTCAAATCGCTAATTGTTTAACTTTTTGAAAATAACATCATTATTATATTCATGATAATACAGTAATATGACCAAAAAGTATTTGACTTTCTATGCGCATCGCCGCTAAAGATAATAAAATAACTCCCTTTTCAAATGTCGCTATGTTACCATGCTGACTTCAGCAGAAACCGTGTGCACCAATCAAAGCATTAACAGATTAACAGTACCCGATCCGCAACTGATCTGAGACTGAACGTCTATCCAAAGATTCAATCTGCCTTTGTTATTGAATATTCACTGAACCAAATTAACCCTTTGCATGAATGCTCAAATTAATATATATAAATTAAAATAGAATAACTCCCTTTTCAAATGTTAACTTCACACATCATATCTGCCTAGAGTGCGTAATTAACATATGTGGACGTATCTAGTTTTATATTTGATATAACTAAGAAGTATTGGGCAGTTGCATTGCTTACTCGGGTTTGGTATATTCAGCATTTCGTGTTTTTTATCGAACGAAACACTATGTGTGACTTGCATTAGTTAATAAAGGGGAGACAATGACCGTTCTTAATACTGGCAATTATTGACGATAGGATTTTTGGGATTTTGAGAAAATGTGCTTATAATCTGTTTTATTGATTTTTTTTTCAAAAAGGCCACGATGAAATTCAAAAACCAGCGGCAAAAAATTTGAATATCTATTTACTACCCGTCTCCAAAATTTCAGGATATCCAGGAAAATTGTGTACAATCCGGGGCGGAAATGAGAAACCCTATGAGCTGTAGTGTGGGCTCGTCAAATGTGTATGCTTATGCAATGACGTAATACATATTTTTTGTTTTGCTCCCGGACTGAAAAGGAGAACGTTGCTCAAATGTCAGTTTCTCGTGCCTATGTGGAGAACACTATGCAATTCAACGTTTCTGATTAGCAGATCATATTTACACAAATACTGACAAGCAAATCAAGAAATGCAACGGAAGTGACGTCGCTGCTATGTAGCATATTTGTTGGTGTGTGTGTGTGAAGTTTTTATCTTGTGACGAAATTTCTTCTTTAATGCGATGATGTCTACCGGGTTTAAACATCCAATTTTATTCTTGAGTCAGTGTTCTCTATTCTACTACCACCTGGACCTTTCGTTACATGTCCCTTTTGTTCTCTCTCTCTCTCTCTGTAACCCAGGCAACATTATTAACTCCATCCGCATAGCTTTGCCACAACTCATGCACTTCTCTTTGCACTCAGATCAAGCACCAAACTCTAAACCATTCAAATATTTGAAACCTGTGACTTCAACTGTAAAAGTGGCGTTACACACCAACAAACAATGTAGATTACAATGCTTTATTACTTATTTTACTTCCATCTGCTCAATATTATTCCAGGTGTGTCCCGACTGTGTATCCAGGAGGTGATATTTTATGATTGCAATTATTACCAAGCAACTGCTTATAGAAATTATAAGAATTAAAGCAATTATAAATAATATTTTCAGAGTGCAACCGCGGCAATATACAGATTTAAAGGGGCGTTGTAGTTTCGACGAAGAAGACATTCATTTGATGTATACATGGTTCGACAAAGTATACGTATGAGTCCTAAGTGCTGATTAAGTGGTAGCTTTATCACTGATGTGGCTTTGTGTTGAGGACTTCAAATAATTGTTTTGCATGGTGAAATTTATGAGTGAAATATTATCTTAGAATACTGCTTTTACAGAGAAAATTAATCTGTTGCTATTATTTGATTTTGGAATCGATCCGATGTTGATGTAACAAACGTCTGATGAACATATGTCGTATAAGTCTAACGAACATACTTATTCCTCGTTCACCTTTGTCTCTCTTACAAGTCAACTGATCGAACATGATAATTTAACATTCTTTTAATTGCAATTTCCTGCGATAATCATGTTAACACAATGCGATTTGGACGCATGTAACGAGGTTTCCTTTTGAAAGAGTAAAGACGTGCAAAGAACCTAAAGCATACCTTGAGCCAAACTATAGGAAGGAAGACTCACTTTGCATGACATCCTGTAAAAATCGTTTTTCCTGTCGACGGAAAATTGGAAGGGACTATTCATAGTCAGAAAAGGGTGTCTGCGGAAATCTAAGATAGATATTTGAAGATTATAAGATCTGTAGACCTACAGTATCATAATAGATAATAACACCTATATTCACCGACAAGAACAAGCTAATGTTTGTACTGTATGTACCGTTTCCACTAAAGATTGTTTTAGACGGCAGATATAACAAATATGTAACTCGTAATGGTCCATTGATAATAACACTTTTATACAGAACTTCTGTTTTTTAGAAGAGCTCGTTTTGAACTGTACAGTAGTAACATAACCACGTACTTAGAAGAAGACGGCATTTTGTTTCTTTTGAAGTCCTCTTTCATATAAGATTGCTTGATCACTGAACTAATCCTTTGGCAGAAAAAGATTTTGGAATGCTTTCTTCACCATTTTGTTTCTTTTGAAGTCCTCTTTCATATAAGATGGACATGCGTGACCACTGAGTCAATCCTTTAACGGAATGAGATGTTTAAATGCTTTCTTTACCATTTTGTTTCTTTGAAGTCTTCTTCCATATAAGATAAACATGAATGACTATTAAACTAATTCTTTAACAGAATACGATTTTTAAATGCTTTCTTCACCATTTTGTTTCTTTTGAAGTCTTATTTCATATAAGATAAACATGCTTGACCACTGAACTAATCTTCCAACGCATTGGGATTTGGCAATGGTTTCTTCACCATTTCGTTTCTGTTGAAGTCCTCTTTCATATAAGATAAACATGCTTGACCACTGAACTAATCCGTTAACAAAATAAGATTTTGCAATGGCTTCTTCACCATTTTGTTTCTTTTGAAGTCCTTTTTCATACAAGATAAATATGCCTTGACCACTGAACTAATCCTTCAACGGAATGAGATTTTGGAATGCTTTCTTTACCATTTTGTTTCTTTTGAAGTTGTCTTTCATATAAGATGGACATGCTTGACCACTAAACTAATTCTTTAACGGAATAAGATTTTGGAATGCTTTCTTTACCATTTTGTTTCTTTTGAAGTCCTCCTTTGTATAAGATAAACATGCTTGACCACTGAACTAATTCTTTAACGAAATAAGATTTTGGAATGCTTTCTTGACCATTTTGTTTCTTTTGAAATCCTCTTCTATATAAGATAAACATGCTTGACCACTGAACTAATTCTTTAACGAAATCAGATTTTGGAATGCTTTCTTGACCATTTTTTTGTTTTGTTTTTGAAGTCCTCTTCTATATAAGATAAACATGCTTGACCACTGAACTAATCCTTTGGGGGAATAAGATTTTGCAGTGCTTTCTTCACCATTTTGTTTGCCTTTAAGTCCTTGTCTGTATAAGATAAACATGCTTGACCACTAAACTAATTCTTTAACGAATACGATATTTGAATGCTTTCTTCACCATTTTGTATCTTTTGAATTCCTCTTTTATATAAGATAAACATGCTTGACTACTGAACTAATCCTTTAGGAAAATAAGTCTTTTGAATGTTTTCTTAATCATTTTGTTTCTTTTAAAGTCGTCTTTCATATAGCATAAACATGCTTGACCACTGAACTAATCCTTTATTGGAATAAAATTTTGGAATGCTTTCTTCACCATTTTGTTTCTTTTGAAGTCCTCTTCCATATAAGATAAACATGTTTGACCACTGAACTAATCCTTTAACGGAATAAGATTTTGAAATGCTTTCTTCACCATTTTGTTTCTTTTGAAGTCCTCTTCCATATAAGATAAACATGCTTGACTACTGAACTAATCCTTTAACGGAATACGATTTTGCGATGCTTTTACCATTTTGTTTCTTTTGAAGTCCTCTTTCATGTAAGATGGACATGCTTGACCACTGGACTAATCCTTTAAAGGAATGAGATTTTGCAATGCTTTCTTCACCATTTTGTTTCTTTTAAAGTCCTCTTTCATATAACATGGACATGCTTGACCACTAAACTAATCCTTTAACGAAATAAGATTTTGGAATGCTTTCTTCACCATTTTGTTTCTTTCGAGTCGTTTTTGATATAAGATGGACATGCTTGACTACTGAACTAATCTTTTCACTCGTGCTTAACTATTTATTAACATGAGGTAAAGAAAGTTTCTTAGTATTTCAGATCTTACAAATTTGAACCAAATATGCTCCGTGGTGTAGTTGTTAGTGTTTTGTTCTCTCACCCGCAAGTCCCGAGTTTGAATCCCGGTGGGTCTGTAAAAGTGAGTTCACAACTGGTTATCAAATGCCGTGGCCGTCTTGATATAATATTCAGCACTGTATGCTTTCTGGACGATAAACTTTGCTATGCTATGATATGCTTATTCTTTTTGTATTTCCATGGAATAATAAAAAGCCACGTAAAGCCTAATATAAATGTATCGGCCAATATTCAATAAACAATAAGTGTGAATCAAAAGAAAAAGTGATACAAACTATAGTTACTATTGTACAACAAATATATTTTCATTTTTTCAACATCTTTAAATGTTCCACATTAAATGTATGCCAAACATTGCAGTTCATTTATCTCCCAGCTATGTGTAACATAAAGTGAGGATTATTTGCTTGACGACTTTAAGTTGTTACAGTGTAACCCGTTGCTTTCAATTATTGTCAGGGTTGTGAGTAGTAGATACTAACCATTGATATTATCGTTTCTATTTAATTCACATCGCATCTTTCATAACAGCGTTACGCATGAGTTGACTACAAGTACATTAATGACAGTGACTACAAGCACGTTAATGGCAAGTTATCTGTCTGTTTTTCAAAATTACCCGAGAATCGGTATTAGTGTCTGAAAGGTGCCAACAATCTGGTATAATGGTGCTGCGTAATTAAATACTTAAACTGATAATCTGAAGCTTGTTTAGCTTAAGGCCAATTATGTGACGACGTTACGTGACACAAATTAGAGCAACTGATTACTTTACACAACAGATTGTGATTTGATATATTCCAGGTTGCAGCAATGAATCTAAGTGATGTATATATATATATATATATATATATATATATATATATATATATATATATATATATATATATATATATATATATATATATATATATATATATATATAATATATATATATATATATATATATATATATATATATATATATATATATATATATATATATATATATATATATATATATATTTATATATCCATTTCTTTACTCCTAATAACGTTGTTAGCCCTCCGAAGGTGTCATTGAATGATTTTTTTTCAATCTTTATTTGTGATAGAAATTGTTTTATTGCATAGCCATATTCATGAATAAATTGTTGAACTTCGGTTGTGTTGGAGATGTTTAATCGATGAATTGTTTAATACCAAAACTTCTGGTTATTATTATGGTTTCCTTTTGTATGTAGTACTCAGATTACAACCACCAGAATTGCACGATACCACTGAGATAAATCAAATTTGACTCTGACGCTCTGTCAAACTTCCTATTGTCGTTTGCAAGTCTATGAGTATTACGATAAGTGCTTTGGTGTTCTGTGTTCTATGAGTATTACGATAAGTGCTTTGGTGTTCTGTGTAGTTAAGATGGCTCCTTCTCTTGCTATCCTTCCTATCAATGTTACGTTACAGAGAAAACCTTTTTGAGGCTTTTTTAACTTGATAGATAATTACTAATACAAATCACTTTTCATTACATATATTTATACCTTATAACAAATAGGTCGGAGTCACGGCGTCAGTTGAGTTTATAGAGGCACTATCCAAAATTCTTTCTTACAATTCACATTATTTAAAATAGCCTAACACACGTCTGTCTTCAAAACGGGCAACCTTGCATGTTTCTTTAAATGACTGTGCAATTCTCTTTTTACGTATTGCTGCATCTTCATCTCAAAGATGTACCCCCGGTCCCTTGTGCATTCATTAGAAAATAGAAAGCTCAATGGACAAAATTAAGTTCTTTTAAAAAAAAAAAAAAAAATTCTCGAAATTGTTCCGGTTTGTATTTGACGTTTATAGAACTTTGAAATGTATAGTTTCCAGTTAATTGCCATGCTTGATATCATGTAAATGAGGCCCTTAAAAATGTTAACCTTTTTCACAGACAATGGTTTTAAGTTTGTTATTTAAAAAAAAGAAGGTACAATCTTGGAATTATCGAAAAAATGGGTACTTTATGTATTACTTCATCGCGTGAGCGTACTTTTGACTAGCCCACACTAAACATATGTGGTTTCTCATTTTCCGCTCCGGATTGTCGGCAATTCCACTGTATATTCCGAATTTTTGGAGAATGATAGTAAATAGATATTAAAACTACTTTTTGAATTTCGTCGTCGCCTTTTTGTGAAAATGAGCAAAACAGACTGCTTATAATATGATTTATTGATTTTCTCAAAAAGGCGACCGTGAATATCAAAAAGCAGCGGTAAAATATTTTGAATATCTATTTAGTATCCAAAGTTTTAGGTTATCCATTGAAATTTTGGACAAACCGGAGCGGAAAATGAGAAACCTTATATGTTTAGTGTGGGCTAGTCAAATGTGTAGGCTCATGCGATGACGTAATACATAAAAGTGTCCATTTTTTGGGGTATATCAAAGTACCCAGTTTTTTCGGGCTGCTCCCGGACTGTTAAGTACGTGCTCCAAAGTTTCTGATTCCATTTCGTACAAGGGTATCAGTTACAGTGATCTTCACTAAAGATATCCAGTATATTTGTCCTCGTGTTTGATGTACTATATAACAAAGGGTGTGGTAAACTGGTGCCAACGATATATAGTACCATTGGTTAGACAGTAGCCGTACTGTGGTGTAGCGGTTATCATACATGTCTACAGACCACGAGGCCCCGGGTTCAATCCTGGGGTGGGTAGACACGCCAGTGTACCACAACTGGTTATCAAAGGCCGTGGACATTGACTTGGTTGTCGATGTTATGTCTGTCCGTACGTCGTACCTGTGTTCTCGTCCGGGTCGTATTAAGCGTTTCGTGATAGCATTGTTACTATCATAACCGAATACGCAGGCGACGACCCCGTCATTGTAATTGTGTGTTTAAATCTCTTTTTTAAATCAGTAGCCGTACCAAATCAGTACAAAAAATTGTCTATTGGTGATGTAGCTCAAAATTTGTATGCAATTCAGACAATGAAGTGGAAGTGTTTTAGTTGTTTCCTTTTGTAGGCTTCCAGGTTTAATAGCAATAATTAATAGGTGTTTTTACCATAAACTAATGAGATGCAAACGGCAAACAATGATACAGAACAAAGATATGTATTATCTGATTATAAAGATGTGCAGGTACTGCATAACGGTATGCAAAAGAGGTTAATGAATTGAAAACTTCCGCGAACATCACTTGAACTTCACTTGACGCAACAAAGGACAGCAACAAAACAGAAGAAGCATTGAATTAATAAATAAGAGCAGGGATACGCTCTGATAAGAAGAGACCTGCACAACTATCCATTTAAGATATTCTGACAGAAAAAACCTGTGTTTATTTTTCTTGTGGAGAAAAACTTTTGTTGTTTATCTCTCATAATCTATGTATACCTATCATTTCCTTATGCATACCTATTATTTCCTTACCTATGCCTATTATTTTCTGCTAAATTCTTATTATTTCCTTCTGGATACCTATTTTACACATCGATTTCATGCATGCGCAATGATTGCTCTTTGTACTCTTGTAATACATTGCAGCCATTGAGCGAGGTCTCGTTCAAGAAATATGCAATTTAGAAGCTATTTCATTTCAAGATATGGATTGTTCATGTTGGTATGAAATGTTCCAGATATTTCTAAAACGTTGTTTTCTGCATGATTAAAAAAAAAAAAACGATTAGGAGGCACACGTATAAAACACAGGAAAATGATCACTCTTGTACTTATTTCTTTAAGATACGCACTCTTTACCTGTTTATGTTTTTCACACTAGCATCTTCAATTCACGCGATGCCAAGGCGATGCCAACAATTAGGACAATATGATGGGTTAGTAACGTTCGCATTGATCACATCATATGCATACAGGCTTCTGCTTCACCTGGGAAGATCATTTGCATACATGATGGAAAACATAAGAGTGTATATCCCTAGGGCACTACAGAATAAATCCAATCAACATTTGAATTGATATAATTTAAAGATACAAATGTAGTCTGTTTGACAAACCACCTTAAGCCAATATAAGCCTGAACAATGACTCGCTCATTATACCTAAAACAATGTCGAGTCGAAATGTGTCAAAGCAGTGATTTACCAAAAACAAACTACTTATCAATGGTTCTTGATTGCTGGCGAAACGCCACAAGCAATAAGCGTTTGTTTTCGAAAGTCTTTATTCGTATTATTAGTCACATACAGAAGGCGTTAGAAGTTGATTTACACAAGGCTGTTCTTGGACATTCCTAGTTAAATAACACTTCAAAGACAAAAAAACTTTACTGAAAAACAAACAAAATCCGGGAAGAACATTTTGGTGTATATTGCTTTCAGTATAATTTGATCATCTTTTAGACCAAGTAGTTTACAACTTCCTTTGATTTAGTTTTTTTTTGTTAATATTGTTTCGAACGTTTCCCAAAAAAGAATTGCCTTCGTCACGCATAGACTGTCATTGGTTGATGCGTTTGTTTCTTAAGCCTTCTCGTGAGCCGGAAACCCCAAATTCCGCTTTCTTTCGTAGCCTCACTGTCATAATGCCCTTCTTTGTTTTAATGTGCTCAGAGTTTCGTAATTATTCACTGTCTTTCATCCAAAGGTAGTGTTGTTAGAAGTGTAATGTAATGTAAATGTACACACAAAATAATGAAAGGGTAAGTTAATACAGATAATAGTAACATTAGCTCGAATTTCTAGTAAAAACAGCGTAATAGGTGTAAAAGGACCAGTTACAGAGTAATTTTCATTTCTTCCTTATTTCATTTACTTTAAAATCTCTATCTACTCATGATGGTGTAAGTTGCGTTATGTCCCAACATTCTAAAATGTACTCCTGTTCGTGTTTGTTTAGAATAATGTGAGTGTTGGGAATTCATCTTATGTTTTCATTACTTCAAATAAGTTCAGTTTACCCAGCGTCGGGCATGAGCACAGATAGTTAATTAACTCTGGGCGACTAACGTTACACTCGAGATGTACATACGCGACTGGTGGTCACCGACACCCTACCACAAAAGGTAAGATTTTCATAATAAAACTTACGGTAATTCGTTTTATTATAGCATCTAGAATGTTCCAATGGCAGTAATAACAGGTACATCAATATATAGTTTAAAGGGACATAATATCGAGCATCAACCATACCCTAAGACTCGATACTCGGTCGTACGCCTAGTGTTATAGCCTAACAGGCTCACATGTAACTTAGGTTTAGTACTGAATAGCAGTTGCAGGTTAACATTCGCACTGTTACTGTAGTGTTACTTGTAAGGTTATATGCTACAGTAAACGGAGTTTCGTAAGTTATATTGTGAAAATCTTACTTTTTGTGGTTGGGTGTGGGTGACCACCAGTCGCGTATGCACATATCTCGAGTGTAACGTGCATGCATGTATAGCTTATTTTATTAGAATTAAATTAAATGAGTATTTATACTTTTTAGTCATCTGGTCATGTGTAGAAAGAAGTACGAGGTGATGTGTAAGCATACTTGGGGGCATCTGATTTTGAGGACAGCATTCTTGGTTGCTATCAAATAGAGTAATTTTACTCATTTAATTTATTTTTACTCATTACGAGCTAAATAAACTTACTGCAAATGAGTAAACTTGAGGACGAAGTTTACTCAATTTTGGGGGTAAATTTACCCACATATGTTGTTTTTTTTTTTTTTTTTTCTGTGTAGTCAAACTCGGTTCATTGCAAAGACTAATATAAAGGCGAGACTAGCAATCTACCACTTGCTTTCTAGTTGCTTAGATCTGGCTACACATGGAAAACCATGCTTTATTGATTGTCGATCATTTTGCTTTCTACCCACGAGGTTAAGGAATTGCATAGAGCATGCGCAAAATCAATATCTTTTGGTATAAGATTTTTGCAGAGAAATACTATAAAACCTCAGTCAAATCTTCTAAAGACAATATGAATACCTTTGAACAACTACTTATCATATTTTGTCATCCATGTTGGGTTAAGGTCAGAATATCGTATTAACATGGACATAAACAATAATACAATACAATAAAAGTCAATGATTGGTTATGCACACATATCAATAACTGCTCTGGAAGTGACTAGGACACAATACGCGTACGTACTTAATTTCAAATTAATCCACAACCGGATGCGAACATCACAAATTTACAAGTTTTGTTGAGACTAGATTTTCTCTTTGAAGTACAAAATCTGTATTTATGTTGTCTACCACACTTCCTCTGTCTTGTTTTCGTTTGCTATGTTTATCGTTAATTCAGGCTCTTATTTAGTTTACCGTTTGTCGTGGTAAAAGGTTTACAGGTAAAATGTTTGAAGGTGAGAATTCATATTGGACTGTGCGTCCTTCTACAGTAGACTCCACATCCAGTCGTTTCTAATGTGATGCTATAAAGACAGATTTAAGACAAATTGCATGAATTGATATGTTTTGATGGTAATTGATGGTCGTAGGTTGATGTGTATATACAGGCTTATATTAGCTTAAGGTGGCTTGTCAAACATTACTTATACATATATAAGATATTGTATCTTTCAATGATATTAATTTAAATGTAATTGAGTTTATTATAAAGTGCCCCAGGGATATAAAATTAACGCTTATGGTATTTATTGATTCCCTCTGTTATTGAAAACATTGTTTGTTTATTTATTGAAATGTTGTATGACATAAACTTTCCAAGTACATGTTTTGCCATCTGTTCATGTACAGTATACCTTACACACTAAATAACATGGAATTATTGTTTGTGTGTTTTTATAAAACTAACAAAAGATTACATGAGCAGATAAACAAAGCATTTTCCTGTAAATTGTGTGTTATACACCATTTCAATAATTCAACAAAGAATACTTTCAATAATTCAGAAATACTCATTTTAAAGAAATACATTAATGCTGTCTTGGATCTGCCTTTACGACATCACACTGCACACAAGCATGGACATAAGATGAAGCTGTCCCAAAATTGTATCATATATAATTGTGGTAATATTAGTGACTACTTTTGATGTAAAATTGATACAAATTTTGAAGAAACTATTCATTAAATGAATTGAAATAGTATTTCAATTTCAAGATACTATTTTCCGCCAAAATTAGCCGACACAATTATAAATTGACTCTCAATATCTACTAATTGGACTGGTTAAATTGGTCTGGAGAAGGCATGTATTGTATCATGGAACTTTTCATCAATGGCGACTTTCATAGTCAACAAAAACCATAGATTGAGAGCGTGGGGCTTATATTGAAGCCTCGTTGGAGGGCATCTCCTGGACTGATCATATATACGAAAATTAAGACTCACAGGAGTATTTCTTTAAAGTCCCCTTTCATACACTCTAAAACAAATTTAGTAACAAATATTCGTAGTTAAGATATTTCCACCACGTTCCTGGTTATTTTTATGCTATTTTGGATAGTTTTAATCTTTAACATAATTATTTTGGTGAAAAATCATTATCTCATTTGCAAAGTTTGTCCTGCTAGCGAGACACCCCTTCTGATTGGCCAATTTTGCCTCGAAGCATACTGCTGTTGTTATGGTACGATACATATACGCGCTCAACGTGCAGGCTTTGTTACATCATAATTTCAGCTTAACGTTCGCGTGTGAATTCGGCAGAATGGGTAAATTTGTGTCGGACAAATAAAAAAAGACGTTTTTCCCATTGCCATTACTTTTGTATGTGTTTAGTACATTGCTATTGGCAAGGTTGGTAATTGTTCAACTTCGAATTCCATGAGTGAGCAGGCCGCGTGTCAATAGGTATAGTACTGTATGTAGCTCAGTGTAATGCCTAGCCTATAACACTAGGCTTACTCGCAATGCTACACTACAGATGAACGCTATATGGATTAGGCCTAGGTCTAATAACATCCAATTGGGCACTTTTTTTTTGGACTTGGTGTTTTTTGTGTTAGTATATTGCTGTTGGCATGGCTGGTGATTATATATCTTATTTTCAAAATCTATGAGTAAGCAGGTGGAATGTAACTAAATTTTACTAGTAAAATTTCACCAGGAATTTTAACAAATCTTTTTGGTCGTTCTCACCAGAAGTATGTTGATTATGTTGATTTTTTGTGTGAAAACAACAGGAAAGAGTGGGCTCTGTACATGCACCGCATCTGGTGAAAATTGTACCCTTTCCTGGTAAAAGTTTACCATTTCCTGGTAAAATTTTACCCTTTCCTGGTAAAATTTAACCAGAGATTTATTAAAGTGTAGGAGATGAACTTGCTTAAGCACTAAAATGATTATTTCTGTGCATTCTCTATTTTATCCTCTCATAGTTTCAAGATACTCATTACAGAAAATAATGGCTAATTAGTCGCCCATCATATAATCTCATTTCATACCTCTAGCAAATGAACAAACGAAATCGATTAGATAGGTCATGTCTGTATTGATGATTAGACTGTGATAATTTTCATGTATGGTCAAACGTTGAAACGAAAATACCAAAATACTCTGAAAGCAGAGTTGAAACTCAACAAAAAATTATTTCTGAAGGAAGTTATTTTGAAGGAGAACAAAATGGATTGAGATATAAATCAGGGACAAGCCCATCAGTTAATTTACTAAATTTCAGTGATTTTTGCCAGTACCACACAGAGTGTGTAATCATGTGGAATGTTTGGCTGTATAGTCTATACAAATCACGTTTAAAGTCAGTATTTGCAAGCCCATATTCCGTATTAAGTGATCTCGGATGAATAAGCAGAATATTTTACTCTTTTATTAAAGTAAAATTTCTCAAAACTGCACTTTGTTTAATACAAGAAGACCGTTTCATAACTTTAATGTTGATAACAGAAGAACAGTAGTGAATGTATTTCGTATGGTAAAAGGTTATCTAAGCTTGAAAACTCTATGGGACGAGTCTCACAACCAATTATTGTCAGTATTATTTGTAATCTGAAGTTCTGAGTGTTGTGTACTTAAGCAAAGCTTTCTTTTCGTAAAATGCTTCTGTTTTTGGTAGATTTATATTTTCTTATTAAACCCTCAGAGCTAATGGGTTTAATCACCTGTGACGAGTATCTGAAGAGTATTTTCCTTTTGCCATATGAAATATGAACATGTGTAATTGCTTTTATTGGGGAAAAGATCAAAATTCGACACCGTAAGAATTACAGAAGGGATGTTTGCTTCATTAACTCTTACCTGTATTACTGCCTTTAACTGTTTAATCACTCGAAAATGTTCATTTGGAATCAGCAACACCTGGAATTATACTTCTATTAATACTTGTTTATTAGAAAGGAAGCTTTTCGAAGTCACAATCTGTTACATACTACATCATCCTGGCTGTATGATGTTGCATTGCTACAGCTTTGTTTGTATTAACTCCTAATAGATGACGCTATCTTCTACTATATCAATTATAGTGGTACCGATGTTTTGATATCATAAAAATATACATCAATCATGACTAGAAATTACTTTAATGAAAATAAAGACACAAATTTAACACTGTTAGTATCAGAACTTAATTGTTATTATATCACTACCAGTTTAATGTTGTCTGTATGACTTTTTGTGTGTTTATATACTAACGCAGTGAAAGATATAGTAGTATTTTGTTTTGCATATTGTTTAAAAGTCGTTTATGTTAGAGATGTGTATTTCATTGACAGGATGAGTAAGTTATGGATACGTATGTCAATAGTACGAAATGTCAAGTCACTTCCGTAAGTAACCGTTCGTGGTTTGAGATACGTCAGTGGACAAACCCTTCACCGTGTATTACAGTGGGCAAACATAACTACTGAGGAAACTACTGTCAGTCTGGGAGGTACCTTTTTATCGAGGGTCAAACCATGGTACTAGATCGGGGTGGGAGGATGCATGCGTAAAACTTGCAACTTACACGCAATGTGCGGTATGTTAAAGCCAATTGTTTAACTCAACCTCAATCCGTTTTAACCGACTCTTTTGCCAGTCTGCCGCAGGCCTACAAAGACCTCATTTGCATGCCTTATGCTTCCAAGGACATCGTTTATGGTTCCGATACGATGGCATCAGGAACCTATGCGGTCATGATGGCGTGTGTGAATGTATGTATGTATGTATGTATGTATCTATGTATGTATGAATATATGTATATATATATATATATATATATATATATATATATCTATATATATATATATATATATATATATATATATATATATATATATATATATATATATATATTTATATATATCTATCTATACATATATATATATATATATATATATATATATATATATATATATATATATTTATATATATATATATATATATATATATATATATATGTATATATATATATATATATATATATATATATATATATATATATATATATATATATATATATATATATATATATATATATATATATATATATATATATATATATATATATATATATATATATATATATATACGTGTATGTGTGTGTATGTATGTATGTATGTATGTATTTGTCGGTATACAAAGGAGAGATCTTTGGGTGTACCTCTTCTGAAAATATCCTCATCCAAAAGATATACCAAAATATCCCAAATCTTTCGCGTGTTAGTACGAAAAGGTCCCCAAAAGGGGACGCTTATATCATAGGTTTCAATGACGGCAAGTAATTAGTTTTGCGCTAAATTTGTATTGTCTAAGTGTACATACAGTCTCCCGACAGGAAATTAGTAACCCCATAGATCATGACCCCGTGACGAGATTAGGAAGGGTGATGGGGCTATCCAGAGGGTTGCTATGACGAAAAGTTTAATGAAGATCACATTCTTTCGATTAGATAGTTGTAACCCCTGTTCGCCGCTTTGGAGTTGGTATTCCAGCATGAGCATCGCTCCTTGGGCGTGCACTTTGGCTTGTTTGTTGTAAGTCTGTGTAATAGTACTACATGCTGTTTGCGCGAATATTAGTACGCAGTGTGAATGGCCAAAAATAAAGATCTTTTTACGCCTTGCCAATAAATCGCCTGGCATAGAAGGTAGGGGATTATGCGATGTAACTAGCTATTACTCTTCTGTTGGAGGGGCGGGGTGACGTAATGGGGCGAGGACTCGCTTGATCGCGTGTAGCTTGATATTGTAGATGGTCGAATGGTAAATTGAATTTTTTGTCAAATAGGTTCTGATTGCGGCATGAGAGACAACCGCGAAACGTAGCAACTCACTCAACTTGTATGAACTGGTTGGTGAGCGACATGTGGAGACACATTTCGATCCCACAACATTTATCTTTATCCCGCGATTGGTCTTTGCTAGCTCAAGACGAACCTTTTACAATTTTTGAAAAATGCCTGCATATTTTTGTTATGATCATCCTCAAATCAAATGATGAATATGTAGATTATTCGATTGATCAATACTTTTGTATTTTGAAAATTTGTAAAAAAAATACGGTATTGGTGGGTATTTATGTGTTGTCGTCACGTGACAATTGTGTTTTTTTTATATTTTTGAATCCAGAAACTTGAAAATGTACATTTTTGGCGGGTTTTTCTTTATGAGTTGCCGTCGTCACGTGACAAATGCACCTTTTACATTGTTTAAAGAATGCTTGCATATTTTTCTTAGAATTAATATAAACATCTTAGTTTTGAAAAGATAATATGCTACAGTACATGTAAAGCATTCTCAATATTCTACAAGAAAAAATCAAAAGGAAAGTTATCTAATTGTCTTTCTGGCTCAGATATTTGTTCACACTGCATTACAGAATCCGCCCCTTGAACACTACTCTATCCTAGTTTCCTGTGCCTGTAGCATTCTAGTAACCGCATAAACGATTACGTAACATTGGCAAGCAGACACTGAACAGTTTCGAGTGTCCCTATTTCATTTCCACGTTACTCCACCTCGCATTATAACAAAATTTGTTGTCAATTAATTGCGTAATACATGCATAACCTCGTTGAGAGGATGTCCTTGAAACGGGATGAAAATGACAGTGGCAGTTTCATCCCGTCCGTGTTTCAATGGGCGCTTTCTTCAAATGATTGAAGTTAGTACTCCTTCCAAGATATCAATCGTTACATTTCTGCTTACAAAATATAAAACATGAAAACGCGAAACAGTCCCAATAGAACGTATCAAAATGTTTTCTTCCATAATATTTGAATTTTGATCATTTTAAAATATAGGGTGTTTATGTGTTGCCGTTACGTGACAATTGTGCATCTTTTAAGCTTTTTGGCAAAATGCTTGCATATTTGAATTTTTTGGAAGAAGTTTGGACATTATGGCAAGAAATTGTATATAAAAATATCGCAAAAGTGCCTCATTTTATGCTGTCAAAATCTTTGGATAGAGATTTATCCTTTGAAAAATGAACATGTCTGCAGATAATGAACAGATCATTTGATATTTGCATTTTTTTTAAATTTTCAAAAGCTTCATATTACAAACCTAAATACTTAAGGCAAGGTATCAGATTAAGGGCAGACCTCCTTCCCCCACCAGCAACACATTTAAAATCGAATAAAAGATAAACCAAGGGGATTTGGAGTTCAAATATGACCCACAATTTTCAAACCGTAGTCCTAAATTTTTAAGCCCGAACGCAGATTTTTAATCCATAGCCGTGTATTTTTAAACCCTAACTGCTAACGCGGAATCCTGAGGCTTATTCGGATTTTTCAAACCCCAACGCTGATGTGTAAGCCTAAAACTGATTTTTTAAGCCTTAACGCGGATTTATTCATATACATTTATACAAGATACAACATTTTAAGCGACATGTATGTAAAGATTCGCCTGTAATAATTTGTCATCCAAATCTATTTCCCTTAAATCCGAATAATGTTTAACAGTGAATTAATCAAACTTCCTATTAAATATAACGGCCACTTGTAAATAGTGGAATGGTTCCAAAATGGGTCAAAATGGCTTCAAAATAACTTGTCATTTTTCAAACTAATGGTTAGACCAAAATTCTTGGCAGCAACTGCGAAGTAATCAGTGATAACCTGTAGATCGTACAATGCAAAAAGCAAGTCACGAATCAATACTTCTGTAATTTTGGTGCTTGCAGAGAACCTCCTTAAGTTAAAGACATTCCCATCCGTACGCACTTGTAAGTATGTACCGAGGTTGAGGTCATGAAAGGCGTATTGTAGCAATAAAGAAAAGATCATACCAAACAGGGTTGGGCCAACACGCATCTTTGTTTTGCACCATTAGTGATGCAGAATGATTCGGAAAATTCGCCGTTCTCAGAAACACGTCCCATCGTGAAATGCCGTTATCATGGTGATAAATTTACCAGGGCAGCCAATTTTGCTTTTGAAAATGAATTGAAAAATTATTTTTCTTATTATTTTCAGCTAGACTATTCGAAAAATAGTAGAGCTATTCTACTACCCTTGGCGTCGGCGTCGGCGTCTGAATAAAGTGTTGATTGCTTTTGTTTTAATCAAAGTTTTCATAGCTTAAGTTATGAATGGTGTGCATTCATGTAACTTTGCATATGAGTAGATGACGTAGGTACTGTTCAAATGAGCATGATTGGAGGATTGTGTGTTCATACTTATTAGCTTATTTGCATAACTTTGAAAATATTTGTATCTATCATATCGCCTAAATTAAAGTAGATGTTGGGATTTTGTTTGCACAAATGATCACATATGTGAGGAGCATTGTCTACATTTAATGGTGAGGTGAAGTGTGCATTTTAATTAGGTTATTTGCATAACAATAGACTCTTACAAAATGTTTAACATGTGCGCATAACTTAAGTTAAGAATAGTGTACATTCATGTGACTTGGCATATGGGTAGAGGACATAGGTACTGTTAAAATGAGCATGATTGGAGGCTTGTGTATGCATACTTATTAGCTTATTTGCATAACTTTGAAAATATTTGTATCTATCTTATCCTTATATTAAAGGATTAGTTTAGCAGTCAAGCATGTTTATCTTATATGAAAGAGGACTGAGTTCCAAAGAAACAAAATGGTGAAGAAAGCATTCAAAACTTCTATCCCGTTAAGGAGATATGTAAGTTTAAAGTGTGGTATCATTTGTAAAGAATCGACTGAAATCAGACTAGTTGTGATGTCATAGCCTTAGATTCCTATAATTCATGTCATGTACATTATTTCCTTTCGTTTACTTTTTATTTGTTATCATTATTGTTATCATTATTGTTATTATTATTGCTATTATTTTTTGTATTTAATATTATTGTATTTTCCTATATATAAATTGTACATAATTTATACTGAAAATAAATCAATTGAAATAAATTGAAATCGAAAAATATGTGAGAAGCATTGTCTACACTTAATGTTGAGGTGAAGTGTGCATTTAATCAGGTTATTTGCATAACAATAGACTTTCTTACAAAATTTTCAACATGAGCGCATAACTTAAGTGGTGTACATTCATGTAACTTGGCACAGTGGTAGATAACATGGTTATTGTTCAAATGGGCATGATTTGGGTTGTGTGTGCATACTAATTAGCTTATTTGCATAGCAATGAAAATATGTGTATTTGTGTTATCTCTTCAATTAAAGTGGGTATGGTGATTTTGCTTAAACAAATGATCATACAGAATATGTAAAGAGCATTGTATACACTTAATAGTGGCGTATAGTGTGCATATTAATAAGGTTATTTGCATAACAATAGACTTTGCTGCAAAATGTTTTGACCTGAGATCAAAAATATATGACAGGCAAGACTTACTCACTTTATATTCTTACTTTTGTTATGATGTTGACACTCCTGACATAAATAGCAATCAAAATGAATAAAGAAGCAAATAAAAGTTTCCTCGCTTCAAAAGAATGTCAATTTAGGGGTTTGGGAAATATAAACAATAAATGGAATACGGGTTAGAAGATGACTTGATGATAAAGTAGCTTGAATGAATTAGGACGAGGATGGAATTTCGTGTTGGACAGGGTGGGACTGTATGTAGGGCAGGGTGGGGTGGGTTATTGGTCAGAATGAGTTGGCATGTTGGACAGAGTGGGTTGGTATGTGGATCAGGGTGCGTCGGCATGTGGAACATGGTGGCTTGGCATGTGGAACATGATGGATCGACAAGTGGGACCTGGTGGAATGGCGTGTGAGGTGTCATGTGGATTTTAGTTGTGATGGGATGTGGGTCATGCAAATGGTGGAATGACATACATCTGGTTTGTATGTGTGATTGCATGGAGTATAGTGTGGGATGACATTTGGGACAGTCTGGAATATGCATTATTAGCGGTGAGGGGATTTATATCGTTTCCAATGTCTAGTTTGTCATACGTTAAGCAATATTGTTTCGCATAATTTCGCTTTTATGCTGTTGTGCATTTTTCATGCTGCTTGACTTTGCTTGACACACATATTTTCTTAAATTGAAAGTTGTATTACAATCCAGGATGTAGTTCTGGGAATGTGTAGGGGCTGGGGGAGGGTACAGGTTGGAAAGGGAAGGGGGCTTAATGACATTTCATTATAGACATTTCTTTGTTGTTCAATTTATATAAGTAAAAGAGGTGTTATAGTTATAAAGACTGCTAGCTTTTACTTTTCTGAGTTACTGGGTGAGGCAACCTTGAGTATTTTGTTGTTTTTTTGTCTTAAAATATCTGGGAAACTCAACGATATTTTGAAGCTTGTAGCAAAATGCTATGAAAATTAACAAAGCCAATGAAAATGTAAGAACATCTTTCAAAACTCAAATAATTTGAAATCATCTGCCCCTGCTACCCTATTTCTGTGTATACTTTCCTCAATAAGTCCATTCTCTATACTAACTTTCGATAGTCGAGCATACTATCCTTCCGACAGTTCTTGTTTGTTTGTTTGTTTGTTTTTCTTTCAGGTGGTAATTCTAAATGATACCAATCGATGTGAGGCACCGAAATATGTCATAAATACATACAACTATTTGTGAGGAATTTCAAGCGGTAATATCACGATATGTCTGTTTTCGAACGAGTCGGAACTAAAGCGTAGTTTACTTCCTCACGGAATAACATTTGCGAACACGTTCTCCTTTGTGTTCCTATTGCGAGATTGTTGCCCTGCTTCATGTAAAAGCTCAATCAATTTACTTATTGCCAGGTTTTGGATAATCCATTGATGACAACATCATAAAATTGTATCGATGAAAGTGGTATCCATCTCATTCTTCGACGAGTTCGATACATTTATGCTGTGAAATCTCCAAATCTACAAAATCTGTACTGATATATCATCTAAACTTAAAACCCCAAAGGTTAATAGTGGAATAACGAATGATTATTAGTGAAGTTGCAAACGCAATTTGATAGCAGGTGTTTTTTTTTTGTTTTTTTGTTTTTTTTTACGCCCCGATTAAAACAGGCTGTGAATTGGACACCAAGAAAGATTACTTTAAATTCAACGAGCATTGTACGTTCAAGGTTCGATCCATAAACCTAGACAGAGCAAATGGACATGTTTTTACCTTACTGTATCATTTTGATCAATACGAGCTGGGAATACTTCAACGTCTTGTAACACTTATGAGCCAATACTTTGTTGTTTTTTTTATCTCCCGAACTTTAGGTACTCTACCAACTTGTATACTGTTTACATTCAAGCTTGGAAATTGCATTAAACCTTTCGTGTTTACAAAGGCATATATATGTACATGTACAACAGCTTTCTGTCCTATGACGTACCAAAGTAGTCTGTAAAATTTGAAATAGCTTATTAGTAATCAAAATTTGCGTCTTTTTGATATATTGACAAAATGCGGTGTATGAACAGGCAAACACCTCATAATACTTCTGTTTTTCTTTATATTTCTTCCCTTTATTTCAGACGTTGAAAATATCCAAAATACCTTCTCCAGCTTGATGTTGGTAAAGATCAAATTTATATATATAAAAAAAATAGGTTCAAAACAATAGATTTACATAGGAAATTAAAGCCTAAAAACACCTTAAAAACATACTGGTTAAATTAAATCTATATAGTGTTGATCTGTTACCACGTTCCGGGTCAATATGCTACCTCCAAAATTTGGATTGAAACAACCAAGAAATACGGATTAACCTCTAATAACCCATTTAGTAGGTCAAAGCCATATATAGTGATTAAAATTTAGGCGGCGCACATTTTATTCCAAAACGAACATAACCCATTTTTTAGTTAAAAGCCATATATCGTGATTAAAATTTGGGCGGCGCACATTTTATTCCAAAACGATACTGATTGGTTTAACAATTAAAATGCAGATTGTACCATTGTGTTTCGACCAATCAAAACACATGAATTGAAATATATTTACTTCCGCGTTATAGAGACGATAACCTGGCCTTTCATCTAACATACATTGCTTGTTGTAAAATTGATCACAGATTTGATCACTAAAGCAACCACATTCTGGTTATTTTCAATCATGTTAACCACTTTTCTAATCATATAACCAGGAAATTCCCTGCCAATTTTAACAATGACTGTGGTTAATTTGAACACTTTATCCTGTCCAGTATCAATTTTCACCCAAGGAAATATCCATATAAATGTGTTGCAACAAAACTAATAGCACAAAGGCTGAAAACAATGAGCGCTTTCGAAGGTTATTTGCAAATTATTTTTGCAATTAAATGGCCATGCAGATAATTATTGAACTTTACTGTACTGATTGTCAGATTGTACAGTACTATACTATAGCACTAGCATAACGAGTACCAAGCCTAATGTGAAGTCGCGACATACCTTGGTTATAATTCCCTTGTTATAATTTACTGCATGGCCATTTATTTGCGGGAAAAAACAACCCACAAATTACCTTCAAAAATACTTTGTAATGTTTTCAGGTTCAATTCCCTTGGTTTCCTGCAACAAATTTGATAGCATCGACAAACAAACTTTTGTATCGTGCAACAACTTGTTCATCTGTTTATTGCGTGCGCGGCATGTGAAAAGCATCCGAGGATATTTGTTACTTAGCAACAAATCCCTGTGTTGACCAATCAAAGATTGATCAGCAAGTACGTCACCATTCCGACCAGGGCTGATTGCTAGGGGGCTGAGCCAAAAATTGACCTGACTTTTTTCCCTTTCTTTGTGTGTGTGTGGGGGGGGGCGGGAAAGAGGGGGGGCATTAACCCCCTCCGAAAATTATGAAATTTGAAGTTGCCTGTAAATTAGGTAAAATTGAAGAAAATATCCCGAAAGTTGGCCAAAATTACGCTAAAATTTCCCTAAAATAGAAAAACTTGCCCGAAAATGAAGGCATTATCCGAAAATTAGCCCTCTCTTTGTGAGCTCCCTTGTTATATTTTTTTTTTTTTTTAGAAATCAGCCCTGATTTCAACCACTGTGTCCTGATCAGCGTATTACAGTCTTATTGTTCCTTGATTATTATAACATTGTTCCCTGGTTATAACATTGTTCCCTGGTTATATTAACATTGTTCCCTGGTTATATTGACCACGATCTGTTACTCTTGTGTTTTTAGAGTGTATGTCCCGAATGACTCATTATACACGCATCTGTGGATGCTTGTCTTTGTCTTGTAGTACTGTGTTATCAGTGGTTGGTGCAATTTCCGTTTTCGTGTTTTAAACAGAAACTGTTTTTTCTCTCGCTCTTCATGATATGAATATCTTATCTCAACTTGATATAAAGTTCATCTCGGTGAATATAAGAGGTTTGCGTGAATTAAAAAAAAAAAGGAAAACGATTTTCAACTAGATTGTGAGGGAAAGAAAAGACATAAGTTTTCTTCAGGAAACTTATTCTAAAGAGGAGGACGAAGAAAGGTGACGTCTTAATTTGAGAGACAAGATGTTCTTTTCACACGGTTTCTCACATAGCAAGGGGGTTATGATATTAATAAAGGAGAACGTTGACTTTGAATGTGTACATTTCATGAGTGACATGAACGGTCATTATATTTTCATCAAACTTAACATTTAGGATCAGCCCATTATAATTGCTAATGTTTACGCTCCCACAAACGATAACTATAGAGAGCAGGTCATTTTCTTTAATGAGCTGCAAGGGGTTTTAGATGAGTTATATGATGACAGTTTTATCCCCATAATTATTAGTGGGGCCTTCAATTTTCTGAGGGACTCCAAGGTTGGCAGTTTATCATTTCGTAATAACAGAGAGGTCGTTCAAAGTGTTAATCACTTAATAGGTTAGTTTAACCTAATTGACATATGGAGAGTTAAAAATCCCTGTATTACGCAGTGTACTTGGATAAGAAGGACATCTTGGTGCGAAAGTAGATTAGATTATTGGCTGATTTCAGATAGTTTACAGGATAACGTATCAAAGGTTGGCATAACAACTTCAATTAGCACTGACCATGTGGCTATTGAACTGTGTCTCACCTCCACAGAGGAGGATGCCCGGAACGGTGTATTGGAAGTTTAATAACTCATTGTGTAGGGATGATAACTTTTGTGATGCTTTTTATTCCAATTTTGATAGTTGGGTTCATGAGTCTACTGCTTTCAATGGGTTATTGTCTTAAATAGGAATTTTTAAAATTTAGGATCCGCCAGTATACTGCCAGCATTACGCACGTGGTAAAGCTAGTCGGAGAAAGCATAGAATGAAATGGTCATCTGAGCATATTACTAATCTAGAGCTGTCACTGGGGTTTGTTACCTCACAGGGTGACCGCGATTCACTTTTTAATGACTTGGATAGCGCAAAAGATGAGCTTGAGCATTGGCATAATGACATTACAGAGGGCATAATAATTAGGTCTAAAGCTAATTGGATGGAACACGGGAAGAAGAACACGAAGTATGTTGCCTCTTTGAAAAGTACAAGAAAGCAAAAAACATCTTACGTAAGGTAAAATATGGCAATAGTATGTTAACAAATGCTCATGATATTATCAATTCAATTAAGAGTGTTTTTACTTAGTTATTCTAATCAAGCCATGTGGTAAATGACGTTATTTCCTCAATGACATTAATACCTTATCTAATTATAATGCTAAGAATAGTGAGGGCAAGCTGAATAATGAGGAGTGTTTAGCAATTTTAGGTAGCTTTGGCACTAATAAATCTCCAGGGAACGACGGTTCAACGTGCGAGTTTTACCGTACTAATTACGTGGGGGATTTGGTTGTAGATTCTTTAAACAGTTAAATGAGGGATACGAGAAAGGTGAATTATCGGCATCACAGAGGCAAAGTGTCATAGTTGGTATACCTAAAGATGGAAAGGATAAATCTTTGTTGAAGAATTATAGACCTATTTCATTAATGAATGTGGACTATAAGATAGGGGCAAAAGCCATTGCGACACGTTTGAAAGGGATTTTAGATTATATCATTCATCCTGACCAAAATGCTTTTATTTCCGGGAGGAACATTGCGGAGGCAATCTGTACAGTTTTCGATATCATGCATTATACTGATTCTTACCATGTGTCGGGATACGCCATTTCAGATGACTTCCATAAAGCTTTTGACTGTCTTAGTCATGACCTTCTGTTTAAATCACTGACAGCTTATAATTTTGAACCATCAATAATACAATGGATTATAACTTTGTATATTAATAGCGAAGGTTGTGTAATGAATGAGAAGTTGTCAACAGGATACTTCTCTTTAACCTGTGGGCTTAGACAAGGGGATCCCTTATCTCCTTATTTATTCTGCCTTTCAGTTGAAACTGTTAAGTTAAGAAATAGTGACAATATTTGTGGTATCCCGATTAGGATTGGGAATATCAATAAGTATATCAAACTATCACTTTTTGCTGATGATATGACCGTGTTTACAAAAGATGAGCAATCGTTACATAATATCTTGACAGTATTTAAGGATTTTGACAGTATTTAAGGATTTTGAAAAGTCGTCTAACCTTAAGATTAACCCAACTAAAACTGTTGCCATGGTCTTGGGGGATAAATTTCAGAGAGTATACAACGCAAAAGTGACTGGACTAAATTGGGTCAGTGCAAAGAAGATTCTGGGTATTTACATCTCGTACAACAACAAAACAGTATTGAATAAAAACATGGATGGTATCATTAAAGATATTAGCAATAACCTCAATCTTTGGAGGGTTAAAAATCTGTCAATTCTTGGGAAGATTCAGATTATCAAATGGTTCGGTATTTCCAAGCTATTATATGTGGGCTCGGTACTCAGCATTCCTGAGACTTATATTAAAAATATTGAGAGAATATTATATAACTTTAATTGGAAGGGCAAGACAAAATAAAGCTCACAGCTATGGTTAATGAGTATAAAGATGTAGGTTTAAAGATGATTCATTTAAAGAGTTATTTTGTCAAATAAGATGATGTGGCTAAAGCGTTTAAAATCCTCCCAACTCTCTTGGCTGGAAACTGATAGTCCTCCACTTCCTTCACAAAATTGGGGGTATTTTCTTGCTAAATTGTAATTTTGATGTTGACTGCATTCCAGTTCATGTGCCTATTTTCTATAAAAACGTTTTGAAGGTGTGGTTAAATCTTAGCAACCCTATTCTTAACAATGCGGATGATATCTTAAATATTATTTTATGGAACAACAAACATGTGAAATTAGGGGACAAATCTTGTCTAGGACAGAACTATCATGAAGAAGGGTTTTTTAAACGTCCGAAATATTTTAGATATGAGTGAAAATTTCACAATTTCGAGTTTTTCCATCAGAGAGGTCCAAATAATACTGACTTTTTTAAAATGTTCGGCAAATTCAACGCTCTCCCTAGCAATTGGAAAAACATAATTAATCCGGTTGGTATACCACAGGGCTATTGATGTTGGTACAAGTGATGAGGCGGATATTAAATTATGTATGAATGGCTTATGTTATAATTTGAAGACCAAAGAATAATATTTTTTCTATCAGGTATTATTGTACCCCCTCCCCCCTTCCTCCTTATCCCCATCTCTCCCTACAGTCTGGACTAAACTTAAAGATATTCATGCTTATTCTGAAAATGATCTTCGCCATATTTTCAATCTTCCTTTTTTGACAATAATAGATAACAACTCGAGAGCTTTTCAAATAAAAAATGTGCATAATATAATTCCTTTAAATGAGTGGCTTTTCAAAGTGGGCCTGGCTGGCTCCCCACTATGTGGATTTTGAAATTTAGACGCACAGAATCACTCAAACATTTTGTTTGTTGATTGCCGGATTACCAGGTTTTTTTGGCAGGAGATTATGAGTTATTTTGTTAATCTTCCGTTTCTTCACATTTCCCACTCTTCTATTTTACATGTTTTTTGGGGGGCTTTTTGTTTGTATTTTTTTTTTTAAGTCGGCAGTGATTTTAAGTTAACTCAGTAAGTGATTTTAATAGGTAAGTAGGTAATTTATGGTTGTAAAATACAAAATAATAGCCCATCTGTTCGTCACCTGATTTCTAAATTAAAAATTATTCGTAAATTAGATGAGCATATAGCAATAAGAAATGATAAGTTAAAGTCTTATAATGAAAAATGGCTCTCAATTTTGCATGCTCTGGTTTAACTTTTCTTGTATCCGGAATCCTCTCAAGATATCTCTAATCTTTCTTCTTATTATTTTTCTTATGATTTCTGTTAGTAAGTTTAAGAATGTTTAACTTTTAATTACGAGCAATTATGCTTTGTGAATTATGTTATGATAGTTGCATTTCTTTTCGACATTTTTTTCAATGTGATGATATGTTCAGATATGAGAGTTTAACAATTAAATTGTATTGAAACAAAAAAACAAAGTATGTCCCGTTCATACGTCACAAGAGTAACACAAACAAAATTGCATTTCTGCAAGCGATTTTGATGAAATTTGTTGCTTTTTTCGTGTTTTAGTGGATTTGAACATCAATGTAGCTCATGTTGCATGCCTCTACCTGTCCAGTACACCTTAACAACCGAAACAAATGGGATTTTAGGAACTAATAAACTTGGCAAAACGATTGAAGCGGCTTATTGCAATACTTGACCATATTGTAGTATTTACACCTCAAGTGTTACGCTATTAAGCTCTTGACGCTTGAAAAATTTTTTCGTTTATCCATCCATTCTGCTTGTTTAAAGGAACTGGCGGCCGAAATGTGAGGGCATATTCAACTTGAGTCTTTCAATAAATCAAAACTTTTAGGTACGGAATATCGTAAACATTACTAATTTCCGACCCGAGTACTCGAAATTTGTGCGTGTTTTCCCCATTGACTTTTTAGAATTTGTTTGCTTGCGCGCGATGGGTAAAAATGTGTGTAAAAAAGCAGACCGTGTGACGCAACTTCTATTTGTTAAAATCTACATAATAGCCACAGATATATCATATATCTATGAAAGTAGAAAACACTAAAGCCCTTATTTTTCGGCCGCCAGCTCTTTTCTCAACCGAGATGAATAGGTTAGGCCTATCTTGGAACTGAAAACTTGAAAAATATCTAAGACGTTTTGGTAAGATCAAGCAGTATATCGCAATGGTTTGTTATTGTGTATATTGACGTCCAGTGTTACAACAACAGGCTCTGAAGTGTGCACTAAGCATTCCATGTACACCGTGTGTGTGCTTGTTTAACGAACAAACCAAATGATAATCTAACCATAACAAATAAAAAACACATAAATAACGTATTTTAGTAAGACAATGAGGTGTAAGCTTTGCCTGACTTAATTGTAGTATGTACGTTACTTGTGTAGGCCCTGAAGCCTGCAATAAGCGTACCGTGTGTAGACTGCATCAAGAAAGGTAAAATCTCCTACCCAGATCTCTATCGCTGTCTCACTATTTTGTAGTATTTACTGTTTAATAGTCTGCAGACTGAAGCATGCAATAAATATGTCGTTCTTTCCAATTATTTTGCTTCTTTTGCATCTAAAACAAATTGAAATCTAGATGTGACCCATCCACGAACTGAACACTTGTCACCCTGCCCAATGAACGTAAGGCAAAGTATGAACATCCCTTCTCCAATAATATTCCTGTAGCGACAAAGCTGGTGCAGATCAATGTTTTGAACAGTTTGATACATTGGGTAATAAATCATTGCCTTTATCACGCTTGATATGTCAATTAATTTTTATCGTGATCATTAGAGTCACCCAACTGATTCGAAAAGCTTCATGAGACATTCTTTTTGTATCGCAATATGACAGATTCAATCAATTTGAATGATAACGTAATTGAACTGTTGAAGGAAAGCAGAATTGTGTTGGTGTGTGTGTGTGTATATATATATATGTATATATATATATATATATATATATATATATATATATATATATATATATATATATATATATATATATATATATATATATATATATATATATATATATATATATATATATATATATATATATATATATATATATATATATATATATATATATATATATATATATATATATATATATAATATATATATATATATATATATACATAAATATATATATGTATGTATATATGTATATATATATATATATATATATATTTATATATATATATATATATATATATATATATATATATATATATATATATATATATATATTATATATATATATACATATATATATATATATATATATATATATATATATATATATATATATATATATATATATATATATATATATATATATATATATATATATATATCTTCATGTATCAAAAATGCATTCCGATAATTTTTACGGTTTTATCATGTGATGAACTTGCTTCATCTTGATGACCTTTTTAAGATCATGTGACTGATGAAAATTTGAAAAAACAAAAATTGCTAAAAAATCATCCCCAATATATAAGGGCGAATACATTTCGCCCTTATATGTTCCAATATGTGCCCCTGTTGTGAACACAATAGCATACTGGGTGTAGGGATATGAATTGGTGTATTGCATTGCGACCTTGCGATGTAAAATATGATTTCACAATTGCAGATCCCAGATAATTCTTTATGTGTTGCTATAAACTGGAAATTTATTGATAGGTAGATTAGCAAATGGGTGAAGATGGCTTGTAAAGTGCAAGTGATGCCCATTATTAAACAACAACACTTTAGAAAGAGACAATTAATCTGAAAAGAAATACATTAACGTTGTCTTGGATCTGCAATCATGTCATTAGACTGTGCAGTTCGACACACTGTTGAAATTATTTTCATGCACTGAATAAGTCCTAATTGGAATAAGATATCAACATGTTTTTACACCAATTCGTTTCTTTTATATTTGAAAATGAAAATTAAGTGGAATATTTTCTCTCATTGCATCTATACCTTACTTACGCGTAACATCTGTCATAGCTTTGTTTATTTCGTAAAAGAATGACAACAATTCTTTTGATGTAGAAATGTTAAAGGAAAGGTATCGTCCCATAAATACATTTAGAAGTGAATGCCGCCGAGCTGGTTACGTCACTTCCGGTTTTTGATTTTCTTCTTACAGTTCGGCAGCATGCCTATTAATGGGAACATTTTTCTACATGGGAGCCGCAATTTGTTGATATTTCCCATGATCCTTTGCTATCCTAACATTGAGCAATGTTACATATTTCAAATTTGAAATACCTGTGGGGAAAATATCTTTGCTAGGGGAAACTTAAAACTCATTAAAATGCCTTCATTACTATCATGGCTAGAACTTTTCCACTCCCATTTGATGTTTCACCACGCCGAAATTTTAGAAATAATAGATCTAAGCTTTTAGGCGGAAAACGGCCAATTTGAAAATTCAATGTTTTTCAACACAATGATTTTTGATAATTCAAGTACATCAATTGCAAACTATAACATTCTATCGCAACATCTGAACAATATGGCTGCATAACTTCAATATTCTCGTGTGTCATAAATGTTCCTATTAATCGGCATGCTTCCGAACTGTATTATTTGCGAGAAATCGTCATGTTATTGATATCACTGTTGGTCCCTATATTCTGGTTGGTGGATGCGTTATCGATAACATCACACTTTCTCGCAATCAATAGACAAAATCGACAACCGGAAGTAACGTTAACAACACGGGGGCGTTGACTTTTAATGTATTTATTGGACGATTCGTTTTTCTTTTCTTTTTTTTCAACAATTTCTACGGATACAAAACCCAACTACAATCTTGACCTCTTTATTTGCAGAACGCAGAACTTTGTTATAAGTGCACTTCCGTGTCTAATTACAGCGTGGGGTCGTTTTACAAGGAAAATTACCATTTGATTTACAATATAATTTTAAACTTCACTTTGAGTGTATAAACAAAGTCAGACACAAGCTCTTGTGGATATAATTACCTTTTTTTTTGAATCTATGCCTTTTCTGTTTTACTGAGATAAGTTTTATGGTATAAAAAGTACATTACATTATAAATTTTGAGACTGGCAGGAATTTTCCTGTAAATTCTTGTTCTTATATATGATAGAGAACTATTAATGGAGACATACAGCCTGATACAATCATTATTTCATATGATAGAGGATAACAATCTACACCAACAACGAAAAACAGTAAGTCAATATCTTATTCCTATTTCCAGTTACATGCATTCATGTTTGAACTCCACACATGGAGGCTGCCATTTTGTTCAATTCTGTATCTTGTGCATGATGACATCATTTCTCCAACAAGGACAAAAGGATTATAATGTATTTCTCTATAAATTTGATTAACTAAAGTGTTTATTGCAAAATATGATATGACTTCAACAGCATGTTTTCATGAATTTGAAAACTTGAGTTAGATTATAAGAAAATACAAAGCATTCCACCATTCTGTTGGGCTGATGACATCATTTCCTGCATGTTTTAAAATCAAAATGGCGGCTGTTATAATAGCAATATTAAAGTTTTTTGTTTTTAATTACCAAAAATATGTTATATTGTTTTTGGAGGCATGAAACTTGGTCAGAAATTGTATTTTATTTCTATCATATGAAGTAAGGAGTATGTCTCCTTAAAGCAACAAATGTATGAACAACCATCTTATCTTATTTCGTTTAGGGGTTATTTTATGTCAATGAATTTACCAGTGTGATGAAAATTTACCTCGCACTGTATGTATTTCGTAAAGCAATAACAACCATTTTATTTTGATGTACAGGTAATAACAATTCCTCATGCAAATCGTAACTCAACTTTGTTCTTGACCTCATCATTTCCATAACTTCGTTATATATTCACCTCCGTATCTTAGTGCAACCTGGGGTACTTTTACAAGGGAAATGATATCAAATATGATTTTAAATATTCACTTGAGTAAAACACCATACGCATGAATATAAGTTGAATCTATCCTTTCCCCATTTTGCTGAGATAACTCTACAGGTTTAAAAGTTCATTACATTTTTCAGTTTACAGTTTACAATTTCATTTTCAGTGCGTGATAATTTCAACTCTCTCCTGCCCTACTTAATTCCAAACCGCAGTCGTACATGTAAGATATAAGACTTATTCTTGAAATATATCCTTTACTTCTGTAAGGGTTTTTTTTTGTCCCCTTCTTTTTCAATAAGAACCATTCTAATTTAGAGGTAATAAGTACAACCTTTTTATCAACCGACTCACGCATCGTTACTTTCTCCTTCAAGAGGAGATCCATCCTCAACTGTCTTGTGCCACTTCCCAGTTATGATTCCAACTCATCCGTCTCTCCCCTCTCTCTCTCCTTCTCACCATTCACTTCCATGTTGTCTTTGGCCTGTTTCTTTTTTTTTGGATCATCTGATGTTAAGGTCAGATCTATCCTCCATTTCTTTACAGTCCGGGAGAACCCAAATTATAGTGTAACAAGAAATACACAGTTTTGGAGCTTCGTATTTATGACACGATCCATGGAGGCCGCCATTTTAATTTGTGGCATGCTATATCAATAGGATTTTTGCTGATAACGCGGAAGTTATTTTTGAAAGGAAAAATTCATATCAAATGAACATTCATTAGGTTTGATTGCGGCTTTTTTAACTTCACCGTGGACTTCGCGACAAATTATTAAAAGACCCGGTAACCTTAAATTACAAAAATACCCCCGTGTTCTCAGTAAAATTCCCATTTATATAACGTTATCACAAGTTAAACGGGCGGAATGTATGGATCATAATGAATACGAAGCTCCCCAAGTTCTGATGTACTTTTTATTACACCAAATATTAGGTTTCTCCTGGACTACTTGAGTTATCTGTTGCAATTCACCGTCTGATTAAATTATCTGTTGCAATTCACCGTCTGCTTGAGTTATCTGTTGCAATTCATCCGTCTGCTTAAGTTGTCTGTTGCAATCCACCGTCTGTTTGATTATCTGTTGCAACTCACCGTCTGCTTGAGTTATCTGTTGCAATTCACCGCCTGCTTTAGTTATTTGTTGCAATCCGCCGCCTGCTTGAGTTATCTGTTGCAATTCACCGTCTGCTTGAGTTATCTTATATTATCTATGTTGTCATTGAGTTATCCACCGTCTGCTTTAGTTATTTATTGCAATCCGCCGCCTGCTTGAGTTATATGTTGCAATCCACCGTCTGCTTGAGTTATTTGTTGCAATTCTCCGTAGTATATGTCTAGTACCCATCTGCTCTCACATATTTTTATATTTGTTGGTGTCATGTTCGTCGTCCTAAAGATTCATTATTTGAGATTGCTGGTAGCCATCTGACTTTTCATTTTTAGGGGTAGGCACCCTCGTTGAAATGTATCTACTGTTTATATTGTCGCCCTCGTTCATTCTTTATGTGTTTAACCGTACTGAAGAATATACATACAATTTGTTTGAAATAATTTAAATTTCGTTCTTTAACTGAACATTATCTAAAATAAATAATAATTCGAATTAATGTTTTTCCACTATTTGTTCTTTTGTTCTGTACAGGGTTGTTTTTTTGTTTTGTTTTGTTTTTCCCCCATGATAAGATAAAGTTTTTGTATTCCCAATTGTATTTCTATGTTTAAGCTGTTTGCATCGAGTTTAAAGAAAAATGTTTTGAAAACGCCCTTCTGTAATTATGTTTTCTTTTAGTTTACTACTTTTAACATCCAGACTAAGATAAAGAAATCATTTGAATTTACTTTCTCTTGTACCCTATCATCCAGAAGATACAATCACAAGAAAGTCTTCCATGAGCTATACTTCCCGAGAGAAATTGTTGTTTTAAATGTCAAGCAAAATTTAATAAGCAACATTGATAACTAATTCCTCATTCCGTATTTCTACAAGGTTACAAAACATTGCTTTGGTAATACCGATACTTCCCAAGAGAATTTCGTCATTTATTCTCAAGCAAAATGGAGTACGAAATATCAATAATAATTTACATATTCCACGAGATTACAAAATATTGATTCAAAAAAATCAATTGTTTGGAAGTTACGTTAGGAAATCTTTCATTCAATTCTAAATAAAGAGATTCCATTTTTTTTAGTGATGTAATCCTGTACAAATTGCATAAAAGATGTGCAATTTTCAACCTGTATAGTTTTTAGGTCTTAAATTTCTGATTATATACGTGATATGTGTCCCTCTAATTCTTTGTAAACTCGTTATTTTAAAGACATTCTGGCGAAGAATCTTATCATACATTAATCAGAATCCAGCTATTTACAAGACATCTTTTCCCTTTCAAATAACTGAACTTCTGATAAACACTTCAGAATCACATGAAATTGTTCAATTGCTTGTTCATGCATCTCATGCACTCATGGAAAGGCGAAAAAGATTACAACGTTGTGATTATGAAACGACTGCCTAGAGACTACTGGAATTGAAGCATCCAATCATAGTTTAGAAAAAGAAACAGTTGTGAAGGACGGTACACACCCAGTTCTGTTCGTACCGCCGATCGGGGGACTCGGTAACACATAATAAGAATTCAACACTTTTCTTGGAATTTCTCGAAAACCGCACGGTGAATTTTAAAAGCGCATGGTGAATTTTAAAAGCGCATGGTGAATTTTAAAAGCGCATGGTGAAAAGATAATTCATATCCCAATATTTCAATCGTAAAAAAAAAAAATTGAACCCTTCGTAGTGGTTGAGTTCCCCGCGCTCGAAATGTATTTGATTCTTATGTTATTCCTATACAAACTTTGAATTTGGACAGATTCATTGTGGGATACTGTAAAGGATCCCCCAGTTGGGAGAACAAAACTGTTCTCCTGATTGTGTGTACAAACCGAAGTGACACCGAACGCGACACGACGAGCGATGTTTTAGGTAACCAGTCAGGAACCAAATATTATAAGACGCTTTGACTTTTTGCTTATATACGATAATATTTACAATTGAGGCTGCTGATTCTGGAAACTTTGCTAGAAATTCTGTTTTGTTCAAACTGGAGAAATTCGCTTTAGTTGGGCGCGATTTTCTGTCGCGTCACGAATTTTGCTGAAATGGGCGTAGAAACGCCCCTTTAATCAATTTCCAGTTATCATCTGCAAAGCGATACGATGACGACCCATCTCTGAAAACAAGACGTCAAAATGTTTCTATCGCTTTGTTTTATTCACTTTTGGTTAAAAATTCGCTCGCTGTGTCGCGTTCGGTGTGTAACAGCCTTAGCAATGAAGCGCATGGCGCATTAAAAAGATAGTTTCTAATTACTTGTTTGGTCTGCGATCCTGAAGAAGCAAAAAATATGTATTATGTCACGCATAATATATCCAGTTCGAAAGAAAATTAAAATTTGTTGGCATATTAAAAAACAGTGGCATTTACTAACTGGTATGTGTTTGTGTTTTGAAAACGATTGATATTCATATTTTCATTTGCTTAAAATTTGTCCTTAAAGTGTAATGATATAAACTGTCGGTTGGTAGCTTTATATTAGTGAGTCCGTTTATGTGTTTTCTTGCTAGTTGTATTTATTGGAAGCAAATTTTGCCTTTTATTACTACAGCATATCGTGAGTGTTATTTTATTTTCAAACTGTTTTTGTTTGAACGTTTGGACTAAAAATAAATTGTATAGTGATTATTTGATGCGAAGTTCTGAATACACTTCTGTGCTTATCAAATTTTTATAGCAGCCATTTCTTGCAACCTCCTGACAGTCCGGGAATCTTTGTCGTTTTTCGAGCAGGTCACACGTTTTTCGAGCAGGTCACACGTTTTTCGAGCAGGTCACACATTTTTCGAACAGGCAACACGTTTTTTTGAGCAGGTCACGCGTTTTTCGAGCAGGTTATACGTTTTTCGAGCAGGTCACACGTTTTTCGAACAGGCAACACGTTTTTTAAGCAGGTCACGCGTTTTTCGAGCAGGTCACACCTTTTTCGAGCAGGTCACACGTTTTTCGAGCAGGTCACACCTTTTTCGAGCAGGCAACACGTTTTTCGAACAGGCAACACGTTTTTTGAGCAGGTCACGCGTTTTTCGAGCAGGTCACACGTTTTTCGAGCAGGTCACACGTTTTTCGAACAGGCAACACGTTTTTCGAGCAGGTCACACCTTTTTCGAGCAGGCAACACGTTTTTTGAGCAGGTCACGCGTTTTTCGAGCAGGTCACACGTTTTTCGAGCAGGTCACGCGTTTTTCGAGCAGGTCACACGTTTTTCGAGCAGGTCACACCTTTTTCGAGCAGGCAACACGTTTTTCGAACAGGCAACACGTTTTTTGAGCAGGCCACACGTTTTTTGAGCAGGTCACACGTTTTTCGAGCAGGTCACACGTTTTTCGAACAGGCAACACGTTTTTCGAGCAGGTTACACGTTTTTCTAGCAGGTCACACGTTTTTTGAGCAGGTCACGCGTTTTTCGAGCAGGTCACACGTTTTTCGAGCAGGTTACGCGTTGTTCGAGCAGGTCACACGTTTTTCGAGCAGGTCACACCTTCACCACGGTACTCTCAACCGTATAACAGTTCTCCCTGCTGTGAAACATTCCCCATCAACCATGCTCTTATAGTAGGCGTATATTTTCACTTGAATCAATATAGGAAATATCTCTTCCTATAATAAAAATGTTAAGGATTTTTGATGATTTTATAAATTCGTTTGATGTAACTGTAAATGGGACTACTCTTGTTCAATTTAAAAATAATTGTAAATCAAAATGAAATTTTACTCCAAAAAATAATGAAAAGTTATGGGGACTTTATTTCAGACTACTTTATTCATTCATTATTGCAGACTACTTTGTGCATTCATTATTTCAGACTACTTTATTCATTCATTATTCAGACTACTTTGTTCATTCATTATTTCAGACTACTTTATTCATTCATTATTCAGACTACTTTGTGCATTCATTATTCAGACTACTTTGTGCATTCATTATTCAGACTACTTTGTGCATTCATTATTCAGACTACTTTATGCATTCATTATTCAGACTACTTTGGTCATTCATTATTTCAGACTACTTTATTCATTCATTATTCAGACTACTTTGTGCATTCATTATTCAGACTACTTTGTGCATTCATTATTCAGACTACTTTGTGCATTCATTATTCAGACTACTTTGTGCATTCATTATTCAGACTACTTTGTGCATTCATTATTTCAGACTATTTTGTGCATTCATTATTTCAGATCACTTCATTCATTCATTATTCAGACTACTTTGTTCATTCATTATTTCAGACTACTTTATGCATTCATTATTTCAGACTGCTTTATTCATTTATTATTTCAAACTACTTTATTCATTCATTATTTTAAACTACTTTATTCATTCATTATTTCAGATTATTTCATGCATTCATTATTTCAGACTACTTTACGCATTCATTATTAAGACTACTTTATTCATTCATTATTTCAGAATACTTCATTCATTCATTCATTATTTCAGACTACTTTATTCATTCATTATTTCAGATTACTTTATTCATTCATTATTTCAGATTAGTACCCCTTGGTAGCATGTAAACCTGATGCATAGTGGAGAAAAATAGTATCGATGCCAAACTTTGCTTGTAATGTCTGAAGAGAGGGGAAAGCTTGGACCCTCTCTGTTAAACAAATCAATAATAGAACGTATACCTGACTTATACCATTTCATTATAATGATTATTGTTTTTCTGCCTTAATATTATCGTTATATGAAATAGGTATTCTTCTAAAACAACGTTACAAGTAACATTATAAATTAGAGCAAACATACAAAATCACTCCAACAACTAATGACATCCTTCCGGAAAGACACTCTGAAATTCCAAACACTCAGACACTCCATATTTCAAACACTCAGACACTCCAATTGTCGATACATTTTTCACACACCCGATACATTTTTCACACACCTGATACATTTTTCACACACCCGATACAGTTTTTACACACCCGATACAGTTTTCACACACCCGATACAGTTTTCACACACCAGATACAGTTTTCACACACCCGATACAGTTTTCACACACCCGATACAGTTTTCACACACCCAATACAGTTTTCACACACCCGATACAGTTTTCACACACCCATACACATGGGGATTATTCCTTTTCTTGTATTTTTTTAATTGTTTTTTTAAATAATACCAATATTAATTTAAATACCTTACGTACAGTGTTGCATGGCCATTTGTATTGCTAACATTGCTGACACGGGCTGGTTTTATCGACTACACGCAAGGCACTACGTGACACTCTTAAGCAGGAATGGTCAAATTTTGACCACAAGTTGGTCAACTGTGCACCGAACCAACTTTGGTCAAATTGAACAACAAATTTGACCACAATATGTTCAAAATTGTCCATAATTATCATATTATGGTTAATTTTGACCACGTTATGGTCGTTTAATTTTGACCAACATTGGTTCGGTGCAAAGTTAACCATTTAGGCCTAATGGTCAAATCTGATCATTCTTTTCTTAGAGTGTACAATAGCTGGTATTTTATTGCTTATTCGTAAGGCTGCTTTACTATAAGTCGAGACCTTAAAGTAGTTTTAATTGATCAAAAAATTAGTGAAATGGGGATGTCACAACGTTGGTACAAGTCTGCAAATAGGGATAGTCAGTGTATGATGAAGTTATGGAAGGGAATTTAACAGTTTAAAATGATATGGAATGTTAACAGTACTAGCTTCCGAACTTGCCTTCTGCTTATTTCGGCATTGAGTTCGCAAACTGGAGAGTGCGAATCATATATTCTTGCAGTGAGTGATTTATGTATGTTTCAACAGGGAGTAATACACCCTCGATTAGAAAGATAACTGCTATGCTCGTTAGCGTAAGTATTCAAAGAGACATTTCGACACTAGGTTGCTTATCCCTCTGCCCAAACACGTTCAAAAAGTACGTTTTTTTTTTTTTTTTTTTAAAGCAGAATGTTTCCGACTTCACCATTACCCCCTTTAAGGTGCGCATTTTTGAAGATGTCCTGACATCATAACTTAGTAACAATATACATGACAGTGTTCTAGTTTCTAAAGATGTGAATGTATTCAGCAATATGTGCTTCCAAATTTCATGTGAAAGAACTCAAAACATTTCCCGAACACTCCAAAACCACTCAAGAAAATGTATCCGAATGTGTGTTGCACATGTATAATGCATGTTAGACTAATACGTGACATGCAAGCAGGTGTGGTTGTTTTTTGTTTTGTTTTGCTTTGTTGTTTTTTTTATGCGCAGGGCAGTGTACTTTAACCAGGAAGCATATGCACTTATTCTTATACTTATAACTATTAGTTTGACAGTATATTAATTTCCTAGTTGTCTAATCTCTTTTGAGGTGAAAAACACAAGTAATTGTAGAACTGTATACCAGAGAGGGATGAAAAATAATTTATCATGAAAGGTTGGCTTAGCCCAAGGAAATTTTTTTCTGCTATCCAGGAATAATAACGAACATTATGGTGTAACGTTGCTTGTAACCTTATTATGAAAAATAATTCGAGTGTTAATACCAAGCACGAAGCAGCAATTGCACGACTGAGAGTAGCAGTGTGTAGAAATCATCACATCACATCTAGGAACCAGCCGAAACCTTTGAGAAACAAAATAAAGAGCTTAGCTGTTAAATAAACGCGTAGTTTATGTCTGACCATTAATGCAAACATGTACAGTAATTCCAGCTTTACATACGTGCAGCACCGCTGAGTGTCGTCTGTGTATGTTATATGTGAGGTTGATGGGGCTATTTGAATAAGATCGACGTAGTTCACAATGAAGAAGAGAAAAAGCTAAATTACAAATTTCAGGAATACACATGACTGTAACGCACACATGTAGGGTACCAGTTGTGATGGGAAAATCAAGGACAATCTCATATATCGTCCCTCTTTCCGCAAACTGACAAATGTCTTATTTAGGTGAAACGGAAATTCAGCGCGAAATACTGAATTATTATTTCCGCATACTGACCAATGTCTTTTAAGCTTCATGAAGTAAGATGTTGCGTAAAATATCTTTATTGTAAGTACATTTGTCAAAAGATTATCATTTTCTGTTTCCAATGATATATAAAGTTATATAATACGTTTATCAACTTTTGTTTCATCAAGCTTCAAAATTCTAGAACATTAGTAAGTATGCGGAATTAAACATTTCAATTTTGACATTTGTCACTACACAAATGACATTCGTCACTACGCGAAAGGAGGGACGATATGTAGATTTATATCGTGTTTATGTATAGGCTTCAATCTGGTGCTGATCCGGCATTCATTCAATCCCATTAAACTCATTCTAATAAAGGAATTTTACAACAAGCCCTGTCCTAATTGAGCAAATCTGGAACTCTTTCTCGTGCATAATTATTTATATTTCTATCATATCATAATCTATGATCCCGGACAAAAGTACTTGGCACTTGTTTTCTTCCCCAGGCTCTTCAATTTCTCTCTTCAAAATCGCTATTTAGATGTGCTTATTGTTGTTGTTGTTGTTGCTGTTGTTGTTGTGTTATTGTGTATTATTATTAGTAGTAGTAGTAGTAGTAGTAGTAGTAGTAGTAGTAGTAGTAGTAGTAGTAGTAGTAGTAGTAGTAGTAGTAGTAGTAGTAGTAGTAGTAGTAGTGGTAGTGGTGTGGTAGTGGTAGTGGTAGTGGTGGTGGTAGTGGTAGTGGTAGTGGTAGTGGTAGTAGTAGTAGTGGTAGTAGTAGTAGTGGTAGTAGTAGTAGTAGTAGTAGTAGTAGGAGAAAAAGAAGGAGAAAATAGAGAAATTGAGCTAATCTAGAAATCTTTCTCGTGCATAGCTAGATTTTGTACCTCGTTTTGGCTTTAGTCATATTTTTTTCTTAATATCGTCTTATCCATTGGTATACTTTGGTATTTCCTTCGTCTGTTTTTCTGTCGAAATGAGTAGGTATTACGAAATTTAGTACAAGACTAGCTCTTTTGTGACATCAAGCGGTCAGGCGTACACACTATACGTGACGCAGTTTCTGATATGCTATCGCAATAGAATAAAATTCAAGCTAAAGTTGCAAGTTGTGTATCACAATCCATTAGTCAGTTTATTTGTGATCAAGCACCAAGTGAACTCACTCTGCACCCTGACTGATTAAAATAAAAAATGTCTCTTGAAAGCGGGCTATAAGAATGCAAAAGCAGGTATATATCATGAAGACGGTTGAAGGATTTGCGACAAAAGCTGCTGTACCCAATAAGCATCGTGTATTTTGCAGAAATGAGAAACCAAAGAGTTTAATAATTATTTTGTATGCATATGACCTCCAGTTTCCTCTAATATTTCCTTTCTTTTGTTCTTACTCATATTTGTTTATTTTTCATTTTCATGATTACTGCAATCGATCACCTTCATCAACTGTATTGTTTAGTGAAAACCATTTTTTGTAATTAATACCACTCTCCAAAATATCCCTGCCTTTTGATTTATAAACGATTTTCGGTGCGGATTCTGCCATTATATTTATGCATACTTTCGATTTTCACCATGATGATTATCAATCAATGTGGTGGCGCCAACTCATAAGAGCGTGGGTGGATGTTTTCAAAAAATTAGCAGCGTTCGGTATAAATTAAACTGGACCTTTTAAGCAACGGATATCATAAAATTGTATTTAGGTTTCAAAGAGTGGCACTGATATGTTTTATAACCCATCCGTGAAAAATTCGTTTAAAGGATAGTTTAGCAGTCAAACTTGTCCATCTTGAGTTACAGAAATGATAAACAGACCTGTGAAATTACTACCTTGGTTACTACTTTGGATTCTTTAATATTTTGTAACAAATTTGTATCAAAATAACTGATGTGGAAATTGTACTACAGAACAATGACGTCGTATCGATACGTTTTTAACCCTTATTTTCTGAACGTGTTTCAATTTCAAATTAAACTGTTCTTACTAGTTAATTTGAATAGTTTTATTTTATTTTATTAAACTGGTTTATATTTTTCCGGGCATAGACCCCTGCCTAATTGGATACAAACCACAAAGACTTTAAAAATGCGAAGGTGTATTATCACAATTAATCTGATTTTAGGAATTGAACAATAGTATGTTTAGCAAAATGGCATCGTCAACCTTCCGCATTGAATGATAAGTGCATACGATGGCTTGAGGGCAAATTCATGTACGTCACGGATAAAAGCTTCCAATATTCGTATTTTAGGATTTTGTGTTGCTTTTATGCTTTATATTTCATTTCATTTCCACCTACCGTTACGCGGCATACTTTGTGTGAATATTCGTGGAATACGGACTTATAATTTCATAAGTTGTTCATCGAAAACTGTACTGTGGGGTGAACGTACGGTATTACAATAATATTTTCAAAAGAAGACATAACTTTGAAAGAGCTGGTGGCCGAAAAGTGAGTGCGCATTTTTCTTGAGTCTCAAGAATTTTCGAACACACTTTTCGTGCACGTGATGGTACTGAAAACATTTGAAACGAAGGCTCAAATTAATGATAATTATTTCTTATGAATACTTAAAGTATTTTCCCATGACGCGAGTATTATAATTAAGATCTGTTATTTCAAAATTCCCTAGATCTAACAAAGGACGCCCCAACTTTTCAAACGAGAGCTCATTTGATGTGTTTCCAAATTAACTAGTTCGCCAAATAACATACTGTGACCACCAGTAACAGACCTTCGTTATTAACATCATACCGAAACTCACTGTTACAGATTAATGCAAGGTCATGAATGTATTAGTAAACTTGATATTAAAAGAGGAGCTTGGAAATGACTAGAGTATCTATTTACGTCGTGCGTGGTTGAAATTACCGGAAAACCTTAAAAATTCTCTCGACGAAATTGAACGCAAAAGGCCCGTAGGTTAATGTCAATAGTATATAAATTAAGCCGGAAATATAGGGTTTCGTTTGAAAAGGTTTCAACGTAAAAACTTAATCCATTCCGGTACCTCAACGGAGAAGATTTTCTTTCTTTTAAAGAGTTTAATATTGTGTGATTTATATTATTATCTTGTTCACGTCCAGCTTGCTGATTTATACATAAACCATGATTATTCTGAAATTGATCGCGAATGACCCGCAGCATATTGTAAATAGTAAATAGATTGAACCTGAAGAGACTGCAGAATATGTTTACTAATTTGGCGAAATGGGGTTCGAAGACTGGACGTAATTGAAATTCTTATGAAACTTAAGTATAATTTCTTCTTACGAAATTTGTTTGTTTAGTTGAATTTCTGTGCTAATTATCTGATATTGTAATTTTCCTAACATTGTGTTCTCTATTGCTGAAGCCATAAGGTGTAATATTTTTAGTCAGATCTAAAGAGTATAGTAACTCGAGGAATATTTGCTTAAAACTACTAAAGAAGTAAAAGTAAATACTTAAACATTTTACTGCAATGGTAATCAATAACTTCAGGTTTTTGTGAAAAAACGATCCCTAAATGACCGGATATAAAAACTGTATTCTGCTTTGCTTTGTACATCCCTTGATCTGGTACCTCAGATTCTATGGTTAATTAAAGAATAATGTGGAGGCGGAGTATTTATACGCGTATTTAGTGCACGGGGAAAAGGATTTTGAACCGTGTTTTAAATATTCTTTATACTCATTTCTTTACTCCTTTTACTCATTACTTTTCTCCTTTTGCTCCCTACATTATTCATTTTTTACTCCATTTTACTCCATACATTACTCTTTTTACTCATTACTTTACTCATTTTACTCATTACTTTTCTGCTTTTACTCCCTACATTGCTCGTTTTACTCATTACTCGTTTTACTCATTTTACTACATACATTACAACGCCCTACGCCCCTGGGAATAAATGAAAGAGCGCCCCATATGCCCTGTACAGACTATTTCATGTACAGCTTCTAAACAACCTCGTGAAGAAGCTTGCGGTCCTTCGTAAAGGTATCGCATTAACTTCACTAACGTTCATCGCTGTAACTTCTTTTGATGAAGTTGAGAAATAAAAAATAAAAAGATTGTAAACGTCTTTCCATTTTTCAAACTGCTGAAATATATAACGAATCTGAGTGGGTACGTCAGATACTGCATTTAACCAACCAGAATTAGGGAAATGCTCAAACTATTGTTTCAAACACTTGTCAGTAGGATTTAAATTTTGTTTTCAATGCCAACACTATTTGATAAAATCGTCGTTGAAATGCGTCGTGTATTACAAAAAATCGTACTTCAAATTATTTTATATCTGAATTTGTTTAGCTCATGTCAAAATGTTGTACTCGACGTCAAAGAAATTAAAAGGTGGTTTGTACAGAATAGGACATCTCAATTTTCTATTTCTATAGTATTTCCCATCATTTACAACACTTTTTTCTTCATGATGTACCTTTATTTCACGAAACACCTCGTCCCATCCTGTTGGCTTTAAAAAGACAAAAAAAAAAAAAGATCCTTTAGAGCTACCGTATTTTCCAATGTTGTTCTTGTCGTTGACCAATCACTGAGCCGGTCTTCTCGTTGACGCGGCTCTCCACACAAAGCTTGGCATCGCTCCTATACAACATTCGCATCAGAAATACGCGCTGTAGTAAAGTTCACCAATCACAGCGCGTGATTAGGTGAGTGTCTGGAAGACATTATATTTATCAATAGTAAATTAAGTTTCTAGCTTTTTGATTGGCTAATAAGTGGTCTCGAATGCATTCGAGACCAGCAAGATGTACGTTAGGAGAATGATGATGATCAACACTTTCCATATATCAACACCCTTATTAAGCATAATAAATGTGAATCATCTTAGGTCTGAAATGGCACAATCTCAGATGTGTATTTACTTGTTTAACTAATCGATGGTCTGGAATTCGTTCGAGACCAGACTGACCTCTATGACAGTGCATGGCTGTGCCCTTGAAAAATATTGGCCTTTATTGGCAAAATAATGAAATCCAAGGATATGCAAAGAAACATAAGAAAATGAACCAAACACAAAATCTAGCCACCAAAATCACGACTCGCATGAGTCTCAATCAACAGCTCTGGCTTTGATTCGAGAACAATCTTTCATAGCAACCGTTTTTGATTAATTTATAAACATTAAAATAAGGAATATTAAATTAATTGCCACCAAGCTTCATGACCAGAACAGAAATTTGAAAGCCTTGCAAAGTCTATATTTGGCCCCCAAGTGATTAAATGCCGCAACGTTTACTGACACTGTTATCAAAATACCTCAAATTGTAGATATGTAACTTACAGTACACCATGCATTGTATTTTAATAGTCTGACAGTCTGCAGTCCGCTGTTTGTCTGTGTACATGTAAACGTAACAGAATATTAGCCTAGCCTATTTTGGTCACAAAACAAATGAGCAGCCAACTAATAGTTAGCCCAATTAAACTTAAATTAGACGTTGGCAAACTTTCTAGATTTCTTAAAAAGAAGCCTAAAAATAAACCTACAATTATCATTTGAGTCTTACCTTGATCCCTAATTCACCTGTGGCTGTTTAAACTTTTCCAAGACCTTGTTTTTCAACTTTGTTCCAAATGTTTAGAGTGCTACAGCCGGTTTTGCGATTCAGTTTTAAGTGTCTGTCAAAACTCGATAACTTATGACCTGCCCATTTTATTGTATTTTTTTAATATTGTCCGAAAACAACGAGCAGCTTCTTGCGGTCGTACGAAAGTAATATGAAAAAGATGTTTGAGATCAAACATGTGTTTTGTTTCATTAAGTTTGGCGAGTAACTAATCTGTACGGTCATATCTTCGGTCAGTTGGTCGTCGCAACAAAAAGTAAAGAAACGTTTAACTAAATGACGTCACAATGAGTGTTAGGAGAATATGAAAAGTAATCAAAATAAACTGCTTTTTGTTTCTATATTTTCATCTAAAAATTATATATTTATGAATGGGGATAAAAGCGAGGGTGGCCGGTCAAATGGCATTTTTTTGCTACCTTTTTTTTTTTTTTTACATTTTTAAGTTTTGTCCGGGAATTGTTTTTAACCAACATGATAAAGTTGTCAAAAGTAATTCCCAAACAAAACTTTTTTTTTTTTTTTTTTTCCACCAAATCTTGTTAAAACGCGACTGCCTAACGGTGCCACATAATAAGAAGCGACCACTTTTCTTCAAATTTCTCGAAAACCGCACGGTTAATTTTGAAAGCGCATGGTGATAAAGAAAATTCGTATGCCATTATTTCAAATCATGAGGAAAAATTGTAACCCTTCCCAGTGGTTAAGTTCCCCGCACTTGAAATGTGTCTGATTTTTATATTATTCTTATACAAACTTTGAATTTGGATAGATGCATTGTGGGATACTTCTGTAAAGGATCCCCCTATTGGGAGAACAAAAATGTTCTCTCGATCAGGGGTACGAACCGGACTGTTGACTAAGTGCATTATGGGCTCCTCCTGGACAGGACGCTAGTCTACCACATTTTAACTTGCAAGTAGGGCCTTTGTTTTTGTTTAAAGTCTGTAATAATTCTTGGAAGTCGTGCAGCAAATTATGACCAACACTGTGTGAGTTTGTTCCTAATAACATTCTAGCATGATTCGTCTTATTATCAATTTCATACAACATTTTGCATGATTTAGAAATTGGTCAGCCATAAACGTTTTTTTTTTTTTTTTTTTTCACGCTCAAAAACAGATCTGCTCAGATTTTGATACCAATATAGAAACTGCAACATTTCCATAGATCGTTAGATTCCATGATTAAATTTTATCCACTAATGAACTATAAGGACATTCGGAAGATAACATCGCCATTTTGACGCCAAACATTAACAAAAAATGAAAAAGTCTCTATTAAAAATCACATGTTTTATATTGGCATTGAATTGTATTACTATTATAATTATAATTTTTAATGCGGCAGGGCTTAAATGTCAGTTGCTTAAAAACATTGTTTTATTTTAACCCCGCATAAGGTATATCTTAATATGTGCAAATAAGTACAGAATAGTTAAAAGGCTAAATGCGTATGAAAAAACAGCTCCATCAATAGATTGTATCTCAAATCTGAAAGGATCGTAGTTTAACGCTGCGCCTACAGATGTGCTTGGTTTTAACTGAACAAAGGGGCGTCCATTGGCGTAATTTTGATAAAGTATTTGTCGTAAATATTATCAACTTCAAGGCTATGTTTTCCTTTAAATCAAAGATCCTTTTTTAAATGTTTAAAAAGCTCTAATTCTTATTATGAGCATTCAACAAACATTTTGTTTATTTAGCAATCAGATGAAATGTTGGACTGATCTACTTTGCGCTTCAGATTCCGCTTATTGTCTCTTTTGAGAAATGGTAATTATGTGAAAATGTTAACGGTAACATTTTATCAAGACGGGATATTCGCGTCAATCATGCAAAGCACGTTTCGACGTTGCTAATGATATGTATAATGCCTGAAGCAAATATAAGTAAAGAGAGAGCAAACGAATTTTCGCCTTGTATACAAGCAACACATTTGCGCAGGTTTAAAAACCAGCCTAATAAATCCCCGCATGCTTAAAAGCCTGTATACTGACGAAACATGTTTTATGCTTTAGGCAGGGTGTGTTCTTTTTGGTTTTTTTTTTTCGTTTTCATTTTTGGAACTGTACTTCATTATGAATATGTACTTTGTAACTTAAAATTACATTATATTCTTATTAGTATTTGAATGATATTATTAGTAATGCAAAAGCCTAAAGTCTTTCTCTTAACCCACTTCATACACATGAAGTTCAATGAACAATGGGAACTCCCAAATCTTTAGAAGTTTGTAATTGTGAGATCATAAATCAATTCACTGATGTAATGATGAAGTTTAGGCTAAACCACATAGAATATCGATATAAACTATACAGCAGCGTAAATTAAGAGACTTTGATCAGATTTGTTTACTTTGTGCTATAAACATTAAAAGATTAATTCACTAGTCAAGCAATTTCATCTTACATGAAAAAGACTTAAAAAGATACAAAATAGTGAAGAAAGCATTCAAAAGTCTTATTCCGTTCAGTAGATATTTAAGTTGAACACTCTGTAATAATTACTAATTGCGACGTCACATCCTCAGATTTCTCAAAATCTGTATGTCCTATCATATTTTTCCTGCAATGTAGTTGCTTAGAATCCATAGGGTATGCTAGGAAAGTATTACAACATAGTCTAGTAAGGGTAATTATGTTTTACTCTCCAAAGAAAATTAGAGTTATAATTATTCAAATAGTGTTACGGACCAAAAATAGAAAAGTAACAACAGAATGCCAAAAGATAAGATTAAGATTAGTGACTTTGAAATTTTATCTGGGGTGTATTCAAAATGTCAAAGACTTCTTCGACAAACAATATACTCTTAAAGTTAGCCTACTTAAACTTAACCTGATACTGTAATAGTGAAGATGATGAGCTATCAGTATGGTGTTTCTTTGGGCAACGGTTGGTATTTAGGTAATTAATGTAGGTAATTAATGATCCAGTTCCGCGCCAATAATAACATTGATCAAGTCGATGATTTCTCTCAAAGTTCTTATTCCGTCGGAGTGTATGATTTATAACAGTTGTAAGATCCACTTTGTATGATATATCGGCAGACAGTTTAAGGTAAAGCATTTCTCTGATGCTGTAATTCATTCCTCAAGCAGCAGTCAACGATAATTGAAATTGACTTTAATAGATATCCACAAACTGAATGAATGAAGGCAGGTGCGGTAATTCACGGTGTAAGAGAATAAGACACAGTTAATTGTAGATTGATGAAACCTCGGAAATATTCTTGAAAACAGCTGCTTATATAGATAACTCGCAAGTTCTATTTTAAGAGATAGGCGTAGCAGGGCGTAATCCTCTGTTAATGTTTCAATTTTAGAATATATTGTCATGTTCCAAATCGAGAAATTTACATCAGCAGGTCAGCATGAATCACTGCATGAGATCATTGTATAATTTTCATGACTTGTCCTTCTCCTTAAAAATTTGTTTCAGCAAATCATAACCACAAACTTAGTGTAGCAAATAGTGAGACCACTTTATCTTAATTAAAATGATCAAACCATAAGGACTTTATCCATTGCTAATATGATACTCAGCACCAACTTACACAACAAATAAGGTTTTCAGAATAAAGAAAATAAAGAGGACAAATCAGACCCGACCTGGTTATTTATCAGGTTAGGTCTGACTATTTGAAACTTTGAGGAGCAACACAACTAATGTCTCGAACTGCGTCATTTAGTTACTGAATCATAGTGTCACTGCTTAATTTTTATCTCCCTCAGGAATGTTGCTGAATTCTGGTGAAAGGTCGAATGCAACAATAGTATAAAAAAAAAATGCAAATAATCTTCTTTAAAATACATTTGACCAATTGTTAAGAAAGTGGGGATGGGGTGTCAATCTTCCATAGTAAACTATATACAGCAGTCATTTCTACACATATAGGACTTTAAACTCTTAACATGAATATCTTCTTAAGGCTTCCTTAGAGTCCTCTTTCATATAAGATAAACGTGCTTGACCACTGAACAAATCCTTGAATGTAAGTTGTCCATTTTTGTTTTACTATTTGGTAGGTTGCTTTATTCGGTGGAAAAAATTGACAAACGTATTAGTTGATTCATTTGGCAACATTAGATAATATTAGCAGTTGGACTAAGCAGTCCAGCAACATGCCTATTAATAGGAACATTTATAACACACGAGAATATTGTAGTCATGCAGCCATATTGTTCAGATGTTGCGATAGAATGTCATAGTTTCTAATTGATGTACTTGATATATCAAAAATCCTTGTGTTGAAAAATATTGTTATTTTAAATATGGCCGTTCCCGGCCTAAAACCCTAAATCTATTGTCTATTATTTTTATTATTTCGAAAACGGCGTGGTGAACATATCAAATTGGAGTGGAAAACTGTCATTTACTGTCATTTAGCCATGACAGTAATTAAGGTATTTTTATGAGTTTTAAGTTTCCCCTAGCAAAGATATTTTTTCCAGATGTGTTTCAAATTTTAAATGTGTAACATTGCATAAGTCTTTAACGTTAGGATTGAAAAGGATCATGAGAAATATCACAAAATTGCGGCTTCCATATAGCAAAATGTTCCCATTTATAGGAACATTTATGTTTCCATTAATAGGCTTGCTGTCGGACAGCTGAGTGGGTCGGGTGTTAGGGTCCGATATTTCCAATACCAATATATGTGTCGTTCGGTTGTCGTCCTTTTACTTATTTTATTCAGGTATCCTTCTAAATGATATACGTATCTTTATCAATCCAATTCTACATGAAAACATTTTGTAATATCAAACGTTTGAGCGTATTACCCCCTTTTGCATTTTTTGCGGTAGAGTGGCATACATCATTACAAAATAGATCAATTTGGAATAAAACCTAAGTTTTGAAGTCGCACCTGTGTGCGACTTCCTATTAACACACTGCGTGTTATTGTCACACGCTTCTCATTGTTACACGAATGGTGCTTCTTATTGTCACACGAATGGTGCTTCTTCTTGTCACACGCTTCTTGTTGTCGCACAAAATGTCATCGGATGTACTTCTTATTGTGCCACGTGTGTGGCAGTAAGAACCCTTATTCGTAGGACAATAAGAAGCGAGTGTGATAATAAGAACACATGTTGGTGGACAAATTATGTGACAATTAGGTAAGACAATAATATTGAAAAATAAGTAATGCCAATACAATCAATGCCGTTGTTGAGAAATTATCAAACATCAAAACGTGGTTTCAATATTCAGATATGTAACACCTGCAGAGAATTCTAATCTGCTTCATCCAATAGCAGACGTACTGGAGCTTGAAATACATAAAACTACTTAAGTTGTTAACGTATATTGCAAAAATCATGGGAAATATCACACAATTATGGTCTCCGTGTCACGAAAAGCCTATTAAAGTCCAGATAGCGTGTTGCCGTGGAGATCAGAAATATAATACAATCCATGATTGGTCGAAATGCGTGTTACCGTGGAGATCAGAAATACAATACAATCCATGATTGGTCGAAATGCGTGTTACCGTGGAGATCAGAAATACAAGACAATCCATGATTGGTCGAAATGTTGACACAATCACCGGTCATGCATCGACAAGCCATACGCCCAGTTCCTAATTGATAGGGAAAACATTGAACGAGATATGAAAGTTTAAAGCTATTACTGTAAACTTTAATGTGAACATATTGTAATTTTTGACTTTCTACTTTACTACCATTTTACATTCTTTACATACAGGTATCTCGCTTGTGATTGATTTTGTTCATGAACTTTGCTTATTGCATTTTACGAGCATCTGTTGAAATAATTTTATTAAATCTGCATTAAATCTGCATCATTGAATACCGCCTTGGAATATCCGATCAATCATTCTTCAGAAATTAAACCTTTCTTTGCAAAACAGCAAAATGTCTTAAGAGATTTTAATTCGTGACATTTCTGCTTAAAAGAAAAGAAAAGTTATCTCTCCTATGCCTCACATCTCATATAATAAAACCATACAGTTTATTCACCTCAGCATAATTTATGTTGATCCTATATTAAATTAATAATTCGGACGATTTTTAGTACTTAAAGATCAGTTATCGTGTCAACGGAAACAGAAATATGCAACGCAATTTTGATTGGTCTAAATATTTGTGCACAGACTAATAAGCCAATCAATAACCATTGGAAGTGACGTTACTAGTATGTATCACAATTACCAGCGGGGTGTCAAGCCATTTTCTCGAGACGAGATTCCGTCTTCAACATATTCACTTGGTTGGTGCCACGTCACATCCGGGAGATGGCTCATTTGTTGGAGTGAAAACAAATCTTTGCGCGATACAAGTGGCAAGTCCGTATGCGTTTACTGTGTGCGGTACGTATGACATGTAAACAAACACAGCTAAGCGCTTTGATTTCACTCCAATGTCGGATGAATGCGCGCGGTTGCTATCTGGTCTGATGACCTCAGGTCACATTCTGACCAAGTGAATACTGTGGTATGTATCACAACTGAACTGTCCGATTGTGGATGCAGGGCGCCGGTATTTTCTTTTCAATTTACGAACTTTTGTTAAAATTATCGCGCAGTTACTTTCACTCTCATTAAATTCACCAGCATGTTTTCAAAAGAGTGGATTTACCGTCATGAATTAAAGGAAATAGATATGCTACAGAATAACGCGGTTTTACAAGGTTTTCTTAAATTATGAGAAATAACTTACGGATTTGTGAAAATTATTTAGCTATAACTGCGTGATAGTAACAAATTTTCGCAAAACTGAACATGAACAAAGCAAACTTTGTTACAAATCTTCAATGAAATGACTGACAAGCGTCTACGACAAACTTCACAATAAAAATGGCGGCTTCCATATATCATTGTAAACTTAGTGCGCATGCTTGAGTCTCCCGATCGGGCCCGGGGGACTTATTGAGTCCCTCGATCGGCGGTACGAACCGAACTGATGTGTGGGATCCTAAACATTTCTTTAATGAATTTCAGTTGTTAAAAACTAAAAAAGAGATGTCTTATTCAATTTGATTTGCATTTAGAAAAACAGTTAGAGTTAGTCTCTAAACTTTGACACGCTTTTTGCCTCTCAATTTGGCAAAACCCCTCATTTTTGTATTCGGACAAACCCTTAAGTCTCTGAATTTGAAGACACTGTAATTGTCTCAATACATTACTGATGTGATCAAATACTTGCCTCTAAAGCTTTCAATCAATTCCAGCGATTTAAAACTTCATCACATTTTCGTCTGCCATGCATGGTGGATACTCAAGGTCTCTGAAGTTCTCACACACCTATCGACAGCAAAGTTACTTATAATACATCTGCATATACACGTAATTCTTAATTTTTTTATATTATAATCTTGACGCATGATGGCCCGGGAGAAGGGGGTGGGGTGGGGTGGCACTTCCATATGTGAGGTATATGTATATATATATATATATATATATATATATATATATATATATATATATATATATATATATATATATATATATATATATATATATATATATATATATATATATATATATATATATATATATATATATATATATATATATATATATATATATATATATATATATATATATATATATATATATATATATATATATATATATATATATATATATATATATAGATAGATAGATATGTATATATATATATATATATATATATATATATATATATATATATATATATATATATATATATATATATATATATATACAAATATACATGTATATACAGAGATATATATATATATATATATATATATATATATATATATATATATATATATATATATATATATATATATATATATATATATATATATATATATATATATATATATATACACACACACATGTGCAGTTGCCTTTTTCAGAATTTCGTAGTGCAGGTATCAATCTCTCATACTGCTGGTCTTAAAAGAATCACCTACTGCAGGTATCAAAAATTACTTATTTTTATACTGCAAGTATCTGAAGTCACTTATTTTCATACGCGGGTATCAAAATCATAACTTGAACTGTCATACTGCAGTTACCGAAAAAATCTCTCATATTGCAGTCCAATTTTGAAGATCTGGGCGACACATACCTACCACTTTAGTATGGAATTGCCCCCTGCCCCTTCCTCCTTTCATTTCGTGCATGATGGCCACTTTATGGCGCCAAGTTGCCAACAACGCGCACGGTAACAATTCATTATCACGCTAGATTTTAACCACCTTAGGTAAAATGCTACTTATTGCCATGAGAAATTTATGTTTTCTAACCAACTGTTGGGTTTTTGCAAACTTACCCAACAAAACATTTGCCCATGCACGTAGCAAAGATGTGATGCAGACATTTACCCAAGTGTAGTAAACCTTTTACCAAATTGGTCAATTTACTTCTTACCCAGCAAATATTGCCTCGGCTATTTTAAGGGTGTAAATTTGGAAAAGCGTTTGGAATTGTAGCGTATGATACTTATACAATGCATTTCTAAAGGAACGAGAACTATTTCCATTCGTAAACAATTGAATATAGGCCCAAAGACCTGAAAATTCAAAATGCTGCAACTGCAAAACTTGTATCAGATTGTGATTGGTATTCTTGTTGTTGGATGGCTTTGATAGTTTTAAAACGGAAAGTTTTTTGTTCCCTTTTTCTCCACACACTTTTATTAGAACGTATCATTTCCTTGCTTCATCATCAATACTCCACCAGCTGACCAGTCCATAGGAGCCTGCTTTGAATTTGACAAACTGAATTGCTTAATCATAATTATTGTTTATTTAGTGTCATTTCTTTGACGTCATTAATGTATTATTTCATACAATGATGAAGGGGTGACAGCATAGGTAGCATGTGTTAGTTACACACTTTAGGAAATGGAAGCAACAATAAATGGCAATCATACTCATCTCGTAACCTGTCTGAATCAGGGATCACTGGATGAACACTGCAATTTAAAGAGATAATTTATGTGCGTTTTATGGTACATAAATATTGAGCAACAAATTGGTGAAAACCGTGTTGATATCTTATTTCGTTTAGGAGCTATTGCATTTCAAAGATTTCATCATTGTGTTGTAAAATGTGATTTCATCATTTTATTGTAGATCCAAGAGAATTCATTATGAAATGAACATGGCAGATGAACAAAGCATGTTCTTGCACAGTTCATGTTATACCCAATCTTAACAATAACACAAAAAAGTGTTTACAAAAAGTTAAAAACAGACAATTAGTTTTCAAAGAAAAGCTGAAAAGGATAAACAATTGGCTTAGATCTGCAATATTATATGATTCAAGTTCAGTCAGTAGTTATCCACATTTAAGCAAAGACCGAATACCTTTACTTGTCTATTGGCATGTGTAAGGATTCATGAATGTTAGCGACATCACTTTAAAATCTAATATAAACAATGAAAAATCATTAATACTGTGCAACTTCCCGTTGATGTCATTATTGAAGTCTTAATTACACGCTCAATGTTAGGAAATTGTAAGAAATACTAACATGAATGGAGCCGTAATCCAACATAAACAGTTTTCAAAAACGTATAATTCCCATCAAAACCGGATACAAGTTGGGCAGCTCATAGCATTTTAAATATGCAAGTCTTGAATATTCACATATGTATGAATTAATAGACCTTTTTCTTTGAACGTGTGTTGTATTTTGATCAATAAAAACCACAATGGATTTTTAAGATATGTACCTTTCATTTCTTTGTAGGCGGAGGTAATTTGCTGTTCGGGGCGGACGTCACAGATGATAGCAATAACCCCGTGTACCTCCCACCCGGCGCAACTGAAAAGAAACCGCAAGAATCCACCACAGAATTCGAAGACAATTCGGATTTGCTCAAGTAAGTAAACACGGGTTTTTCTTCCTCTGACGCAAACAACAGGCTTGGTATGGCCCTTGCACAATGGCACACGGATCCATGCTCGACCATACTCCAAAGGCCGTCGCCGAATGGGCATATTTCCATAATCATCATACTTGTTATATGGATTTTTGGCGTTTCGCAAAGTGTTGTTATTGAATGAAATGGTTTTCCTCAGTGGTTAGCTCCAATTTTGTTCACAATTTGAAAGTGAACATTAGTAAGTTCTTTACTAACTCTGGGCTTCTTTGATTTTGTTAATTTTTCTGTTTTTTTCTTTTGTGGTGGTAATGGTGTTAGTTTGGCGTGCCATACCCTTCTTAGACCGCCATCTTGTTAGAATTTGCTACGTCATTCAGGGAGAATCCTTGACTTTTGGTGTAATAAGAAAATACCAAAACTTGAAACTTCGTACTCATTGACATCCATGGAGGCCGCCATTTTAACTTGTGATAACGTTATATCAATGGGATGTTTACTAAGAGAACGGTAGTATCTGTGTAATGTAACGTATGATGCATGTACACGGTATCAGCGATGACTAAACCAACACTGAATTATGTGTCGAGAGGATGTCTGAAAGTTCAACGACCCGTCAACGCCAGATGAATAACTCCGGCTATAAATTTCCAGTCTATTGCCCCTAAAATTACCAGAGTTTAAATAACTCACTGATGAAAACATCCTTTCACAATCCAAAGCAATCCTCTGCCACAAGTTACACGCTTGGTTTGGCCTGGCAGCAACCCTTCTTTTCTTTGCATACAGTGTATAAGAACTGATGCGTAAAATCACTAGGTTATGTGATGAGTTTCTTAATTGCTGCTTGCGGAGTCTAAAAGTCATACCCGCAGAAATGGAGGTTCTTGCGGGTAAAAAGACTGAAAATTTATAGCGAGAATTAGGCGTAATGCCAGGAAATCTTTTATCGCGAAGTCCACGATGAAATTAAAAAGTCTGCGGTCAAATCTAATGAATATTTTGAAAATTGATTTGATATCGGGGTTTTCCTATCAAAAATACCCCCACCCCGCGTTCTCATTAAAAGTCCCTATTGACTTAACGTTATCACTAGTTTAAATGGCGACTTCCATGGATCGTGTAATGAATACGAAGCTCCAAGTTTTGGTGTATTTATATTGCATGTTATGTTATACTTTAGCATGATCCCTCGGCCTCCCCAATCACTTGATCAATATATAATCAAAATGGAACGTCATAAACAGCAAAGATCCAAATGAACCTGGACCACGATAGGCGTGTAGAACGAAAGTTTCACACAGCATCAAACAACGCGCTGAGGGAAGTACCAAACCACTCAATACGACCCATTGTTGTAAGATTGCGCCTTGACCAAATCCGTATCAATCTCTTCACTTCGTCCAAGGCAGTGACATAAGTTTTTTGAAACAATGCAACTTAGGTTGATATTAAATGTGACTAAGATGAGTAAAGTCCGCTCCTTGATTCAAATGAATATTACTATTCGGGCAGAAGATATTAAATGAATTTTTCAAACTACCGATTCCTATTAAAACAGATTTATTAAGGTTTTGTTCAAGCCAGATATTTGGCTAAAATCATCAAGTTTAACTAAAAGGTTATGAAATAAATTTGGGCTTCCATCCATAAAAAAAAAGTCGTGTCACTCAGTGAACTAAGTCATCTTATGTTCTTTCCCACCAAAATGAAGGCCGTGAATTGAAGCGTCCCTAAATATATATATATATATATATATATATATATATATAGATATATATATATATATATATATATGTATATACTCAACTCAAATCTAAAAGGTAAGTTCCATTGCATTGGCCATTACAAACAAAACAAATTAGGAAAAAATGACAATGTCTCTAGCCAACAGATTATTTTAAAAACATTTCGAAAACTCCTGTTTCCTTCTTCAGTGGTATGAAGTTAAAACATTTTAACTTCATACCACTGAAGAAGGAAAACAGGAGTTTCAAAATATTTGGTTTTAAAATAATCTGTTGGCTAGAGACATTGTCATTTTTCCTAATTTGTTTTATATGTATATATATATATATATATATATATATATATATATATATATATATATATATATATATATATATATATATATATATATATATATATATATATATATATATATATATATATATGTATATATATATATATATATATATATATATATATATATATATTTATATATATATTATATATATATATATATATATATATATATATATATATATATATATATATATATATATATATATATATATATATATATATATATATATATATATATATATATATATATATATATATATATATATATATATATATAAATAAATATATATATAATATATATATATATATATATATATATATATATATATATATATATATATATATATATATATATCTATATATATATATATATATTGATTAAACAGGGAAGGAGATGAAGGGTCATTGTTTAAAAAATCATCTGAAAAGAAACCATTATTAAGGACAGTGGAAGAGGCATTATTGTAAAAAGTAATAAACCATTGTAAAATAGATGGACCGAAATTAAAGAGCCCTAATGCTTTGTAAATAAAACTACTTGTCACCATATCAAACGCTTCTCAAAATCACCTGCAAAAGTAACCCCGGAGGATTTGTACATTATAAACATATAAAATAGTGCGAATACATTGACCAATATACCTTTTTTCATGAAACCATTATGATCATATAAAATTAGATTAGGTGGAACAGACAGACAGTGTTTATCTTTTACTAATACAAGATGATGCAATTTTATCAAAATATTAAGTAAAGAAATTGGGTCTCCAATACGCGACTTTACACTTTCAGTGACCTCAAGATCAATCCGATAGAAAAGAAAAGTTTTGATCACATGCAGTAATACCTTACACAATAAACATGCAGGCAGATGGTTTTCTACCAGAATTGTGTCCGTTTTGTGCGATATAGCCAATTAAATGTTGCGATTTCTTTTTTTGAAGTATAAAATGGATTTTCATGCACTTAAAACACTGTTTCGTTGTCTTATTGTTGTCTTTAAAAACTCAGAGTTAAAGTCGCTCTGATTAAGATTTCTTATCTTCAGCACAGCCACCATAGAGCAATCCAAATCCTGGCGGCTTGGCATAAAATAATTATTACGATTTTGATTATCCAAAAAGTAAATAAATTTGAGGTAAAATGACAACAATAAATGTTTAGTACTATTAAATCGAGTTTGGGATTTTCTGTAATATTCTTTCTCAGTATGGAAACACAAACTTGGCAGCATAATTTTAAATTGATGAACGAGCCTGATATAGTGGCCGTTTCCATGCGAGATTTGCTGTGGTTTGAGCTCACAAACTTGCATTTCCCACCGAGGACACGAATACATTTTTTTTATATTAACAATCAGAGGGCTTTACATATAATCACTCTACCACAAAATATGTTTTTCGTGTTTTAGGTGAAATTTAAAGAGATTATTGATAATTTTCGAAGGCTGACACGTCCAGGCCCTACGCATTACTGTATAACAGTGGCGTAGCCAGAGAGTGCAAGTGCGAGGGCCCCCCCCTCCCCTTTTCCAAGAGAGAGAGAGAGGAGCGAGGGGGTGTCGGAATGCACGTGATACAGAACAGATTTTTAAAGTTTGACAACATTTACACAAGTTTGTAGTAAATTATTGAAAACCTTTCTTTTAGACAACCCATATTTTTTGATGAGTGACGTTAAACCTAACCATGGACCTGAACCCCTACCGGAGCTTGCCCCTGGACCCCACGCCGACAAGTCGAGTGCTTTGCGCTTTGATTTTGTGTTTTGTATATGGTGTATTATAGCTCTATTAGACATGAATTTTGACTTGTATAATACACCTTCTTACTATGCGTTGTGACATACGTTTTGCCCTTTAAATGTCAATTTTGCGAGAGCTTCTGGGGGCTTCGCCAGGGCTCTTAAGCGGATCACTGGACCCCACGCCGACAAGTCAAGCGCTTTTCGCTCGAAGTCACACCTTCGGTGTCACCTCAACTACACCACTAAATATCGTGTCGGTTCAATTCACGTGATCTTCTAGTGATTAAGCAAATGTCTACTGGGCATGCCGGTTTGCTGGTTTTATTCAAATTGCTTTCAGCCAGCCGTAAAATCTTATCAAGGCTGTGAGGTGTATTCAGGTGTCTTTTCAATTTTTGTTTGAACCAAATCGAACAACCGCGTCTTGCCTATCTGCCTAGATTTCAGGTAGTTGTATTCAGAAACATAGGTCCTGATATTTTGACATGGAAGATGACGTAAATTGTTGATCAATATACGCAAGCCCGACGGACAATGGTGACCAAATGATCGAAAAGCTTCCCCCAGGTTAACTGTTAAGAGATCCAGGACGTAGATTATACTCCCTTTCGTATAAATGTGAAGGTGTGTGTAAAACGTCGAAGTTTACTGATTCTTTTTTTTTTTTTTAAATCAGAAAATATAAAATCGACGATTCGGAAAAATCTGTGCTCCATCTTGTACAATATTAAAAGATAAAAAGAACTTGAAGAAACTATACTATACCATATCATAAGGTATATATCGAGTTTTACGGTTTAAGTTCTCTTGTTCACGTAGACAGAAATATACAATTGAACGTTTTTGATTGGTCTAAATATCTACACATGTACTAAGAATCAATAACCGCCACGGAAATGATGTAACAAGTATGTCCGAATTAACTTTCCATGTTTCCAAATAGACCACGCCCACCATAGCAACGCGGTAACTATGTGGGGAAAACAAACCTCAAATTCGCAATCGTGCATTACCAATGTTCGCGAGGCCTTCCGCAAGCCCTGAATCATTTATGGCACTTCTCTGGATCTTTAGAGTTTTTTTAGCAAATGTGATAAACCAAAATCAGTTTCTTAGCTGTTCTGGGTAACAGCAATCAGATTTACAAAGCCCACAGCGGGCCCGTAAGCGCAATTTTTGTTCACCATTTTGCCGTCACTCGAGTCGGTCTGTGCGTGCAGAAATTTGTTTTGTGCAGTAAGTTGCATTGACTACCTAAGAGCGCGCCGCTAGCTAACTATACTGTACCAGTACCGCGTAGGATGTTTCCTCTTCCCCCTCCCCACACCCACTTAGTTATGCAGATTTTGTTGCTAGGCAAATTTGTGCGGTGATTGGTTAAACAAGCTGTCAATCATTAAACCCAGAAAAGTTATTTACCGGAAGTGGCAAGTAGTTTTCTTGAGACCAGATACCCTCTTCAAATATTTTGTAAATCTTATTTTAGAATACAAGAACGTGTGTATGAAGTTAGTCTACTGTTAAATAGTACCACGACGCCCTCAGACTCTCACAATTGTTAGTGTATTTTTATGAATATAAAGGCACGTGTGGAGGCAACATTACCTAATAAATTTCATGAAAATCTATATACAAAATTTAAAATTTATTTAAAAATTAACCATTTTGAAGCGTTTCGAAATCCCAGGCATCAATGTGCAAAATGATGATGTCTTGCACTGAGTTCTATCTTAGTATTTTATTTGTACCAATCTTTTTTGTATGTTTATGATAATTTCTTGAAATGATGCAGCAAATTGACATCAAGTATTTAGCATACCTCAAGGCGAATTCTAGCAGAAATACAGTCACTTTCCCCATCACTTTATTTTGACCGAGATTTATAACCTAAAATTAAAAATGTACGTTACGATTTTAAGCTGTCCGCCCAGTCATGCATAATTAACTCACAACAAACCGCAATGACGTCAGTAAGTACATGGCATGTACTTATACACACGCCATCAATGTATTACAATAGTTTATAGATTCTGAGAAGCGTATATTGTACATTGTGTGTATGAAGTTTACATACATACGGTATGACACGGCCGAGTTGAAGGGAACTGTACACATTCGTGGTTAGTTTAACCATCGATCTATTAACTGCAGTTATTTCGGTTAATAGCTCCATGTTTGAATTCAAATGAGGAGAAAAGACGAAGAAAAAATGTTGCCTTGAGATACGAACTGGTTATGTTTCTTGCAATAGCAAATCCGAAACCCATCGCCTAATCCATTCGGCCACAGCAATGCTGATTTTCACAGTGAATACACAATACCTGTGTAATTGGTTTATGATAATAACAATACCAACGCTACTGGTAATACGCCCCAAGCGAGAAAACATGTACGACGTACGGACACACGATAACCAAGTCAATATCCACAGCTTTTGATAACCATTTGTGGTGCACTGGTTGCATGGAGACCAACCGGAAATCGAACCGGGACGCTAGCTTGCCAAACCAAAGGTTTAACCACTAGACCAAACTGCCAGAGAGGTCTCTTAATGGTGATTTGAAGTGGTTGCTGTAAAATAAATATATTGCGTAATATAATCGAACGAGGCGTGTATAGCAATTGGTTGAAATTTCAACCAATCAAAAAATTAGAACTAAATGTCTTTATGCCGATCCCGGGGGGCTCAGTTCCATATGTGCGGCCTGAGCAGGTGCCTTTTTGCAGTCCTAGAGCATGCTTATTAATGGGAACATAACTGTTCCTATAAATAGGAACATTTTCCTACATGGCGGCCGCCATTTTGTGATATTTCCCATGATCTTTTGCTATCCTAACGTTAAAGGCTTATGCAAAGTTACATATTTGAAATACGTTTGTGAATTTGTTTATTTTTTTTTTTCTATGGGAAACTTAAAACTCATGAATATACCTCCATTACTGTCATGGCTACAACTTTTCCAATCCCATTTGATATGTTCACCATGCTGTTTTCGAAATATTATTTCAAAAAATTGACAATAGAGCTGGGCTTTTAGACGCGAAAACGGCCATTTTGAAAATTCAAATGTTTTTCATCACATTAATTTTTAATATTTTAAGTACATAAAGTAGAAACTATGACATTTTATCGCAACATCTGAACAATATGGCTGCATGACTTTGATATTATCGTGTGTTATAAATGTTCCCATTAATAGGCATGCTTCCGGACTTTTTTTGCAGAATTTTCGTAGAGCAGGTATCAAAAAGACCAATTCTGTCATACTGCAGGGGTGAAAAATGGCATATTTTTATACCGCATGTGTCAGAAATTGTTTAAATATCAAAAAAATCACACATTTTCGTAGTACAGGTATTGAAAATTGTAGTTCTCATACTGCAGTTACCAAAAATCTCTCATACTGCAGGTATGGTTAGGTATGATTTTGAATTCCTGGGCGGCCCATACCTACCACTGAAGTATGGAACAGCACCCCGCGGGATGCCGATATCGCACCTTCAGCATAAATTCAACAGATATAATTTTAAAATAGAGGTGTATTTTCAACATTAAAGGAACTGAGCAGCTCAGAATTTAATACGATACTCCTCCTCTTTAAACAATATAGAAATTGTTTATGTCCGAAGATATTTATTATTTGTATTAACCTGCGCCATGGATGAAAATAACAAAGTCTAGATCTTGCAAGAAAATAAACTTTGCTCAGACGTCACTGTTTGGTTTTAGTCATTTCTAAACAAATAGGATATATTTTGAAGATGAACAAGAACCATAGGAGGAACTGGGAGCCTGGAGGCACGTGCACCCCACTGCAACCGGGGCCTAGGACACGTGCATCCCACTGAAAAACTGCCTCTTTTGAAAATAAAAAGTTCCCATCAATTACTGACAAAGATGCAAGAACTGGTAAATGTGTGCACACTTTTAAAGAGGTTATTACAAAAGTTTCTCTTTCAAAATGAAAGTTCCGTAATTTCTGACCCAATGGTGGTATAGGAAACTGGCGACTTTTGTCAGTCCCATGTACGGGGGAATGTGTTCTTAATGGAAAAGTGCTTCTTTTGAAGATGAGGTGCCCCTTTTATTATCTACAGACAGGGGGCGAAGATATGCATATGACTTGTGAGGTACCCCCTTAGAAATGGTGCCCCCCCCCCCTCCAGCCTCCTACACCCTGGCAAGGACTAGAGATGAACATGCTTAACCACCCATCTTACTTCAGAGCGTAAAAACAGGAAAATTCCATATATTTCTTTCTCATACGAATAACGCAAACATATCGTGCAGCTGTCCATCTATACATTGCACTTTATTTCGATAGTCATATTTTGTTTAAATATGCAAAAAATAACCTTCAATTTGTTATTGATGCCTTACTTAATGCCATATTTGTCAGTTATCAGAATATTAAAGCAATTTTAGAAAAGAAATTCATACGTCAATCGACCGTCTCCTTCGTGGAAAGGCAATATGAATCTGTAAAATGATCACGTACGCTATTTTGACATCCTTATATATATATATCGTAAAGATCAAAGAGAATTATATTTACGTGGAGGTTCATTTTCCGAAGATATTACTAACTGTAATGCCATTGTGATATGCCGGTACGTGTACGATGTGCCATATTGATATGCCGGTACGTGTACGATGTGTCATATATGCCAGTATGCCGATGTGTCATATTGATATGCCGGTATGTACGATGTGCCATATTGATATGCCGGTACCTGTACGATGTGCCATATTGATATGCCAACACGTGTACCATGTGCCATATTAATATGCCAGTACGTGTACGATGTGCCATATTGATATGCCGGTACGTGTACGATGTGCCATATTGATATGCCAGTACGTGTACGATGTGCCTTGTTGACATGCCGGTACGTGTACGATGTGCCATATTGATATGCCGGTACGTGTACGACGTGCCATATTAATATGCCGGTACGTGTACGGTGTGCCATATTGATATGCCGGTATGTGTACGGTGTGCCATATTGATATGCTGGTACGTGTACGATGTGCCATATTGATATGCCAGTACGTGTACGATGTGCCTTATTGACATGCCAGTACGTGTATGATGTGCCATATTTATATGCCGGTACGTGTACGATGTGCCATATTGATATGCCAGTACGTGTACGATGTGCCTTATTGATATGCCGGTACGTGTACGATGTGCCATATTGATATGCCGGTACGTGTACGATTTGCCATATTGATATGCCGGTACGTGTACAGTGTGCCATATTGATATGCCGGTACGTGTACGGTGTGCCATATTGATATGCCGGTACGTGTACGGTGTGCCATATTGATATGCCGGTACGTGTACGGTGTGCCATATTGATATGCCGGTACGTGTACGGTGTGCCATATTGATATGCCGGTACGTGTACGATGTGCAAGTTTGTGCAAATATGAGCAAATATGCAAATTTTTGTGTAACTGTTTTGATGTATGAACGGGACATAGTCTTTATTCTTATGTAAATCTATTGTTTTTAACCCTCTGCCATTTCTTTCCGAAAAGCGGAAGAGGATGTTATCTTTACCAATAACGCACAATGCATCTTTTCAATTCAAACTGCTCTAAAGAAATACATAACGGTTAAATAGGTTTAAGCCAAAGGTAGGAAAAATGGATGCGAATTATTTAAATTTTATTGGTGTAACAAAACGATACAATTATTTTCTCCATTTTTACCACCCCAAATTTGGTTTTCACCAAGGAATTTTAACGTAATTTAAAAATTAAATTCAATATTTTTTGAAGAGCAGATTTTAAGATTGTAATCACCAGCAAAATCTCAAATTATACAGAAATAATACTTATAATATCATTTATAAAGTGTACAACTTTCTAATTACAGAATTTGACAAGCAAAAAAATAATAACAATAATAGAAATAACGGCTGATCTTATTAGCAACAATTTAAAGTATGTTCACTGCGCATGTCTCAATCTCCCAATCGAGAGATCTTTCGGTCAGGAGCGTGGACCGGACAGCCAACATATTTTCAAGCTATTTTCATGCGTGAAATCGGCGTATCTCTCCTGAAACTTGTATATAGGCCTACAATCTGACAATTAATTCGACAAGTGTCGATTTTATTCTAAATAGATAGGTTTATCACGTTTTGATTGGAAGAAATTAAACACATCTGAAGTTATTTGCATCATATCATCCCTGAATTAATTATATATTATGCTGATATCAGGAGAGATGTGACGATTTCTTCCAATCACAAAAAAAGATACTCGCACATGCTGACATGTAGAATAAAAGCGGCGTAATAATGCTTTTGTCATCAATTCCACATTTCTTTGTATACGGAGTGAATTCTTGCACAGAAATGTCGTATCATTGAGGTGTTTCCAGATAGCAACAGTCAGGGAGCATGCCTATTAATAGGAATATTTATAGCACGATAATATTGAAGTCATACAGCCATATTGTTCAGATCTCGCGATAAAATGCCATAGTTATTAATTTATGTACTTGAAATAATAGAAATCGTTGTGGTGAAAAATATTTGAATTTTCAAAATGGCTGTTTTTGCCTAAAAGCCTAGTTCTTTTGTCTATTATTTATGATATTTCTAAAACGGCATGGTGAACGGTGAATGGTGAACATATCAAATGGGAGTGGAAAAGTTTTAGCCATGACAATAATAAAGGAGGTGTTTTCATGAGTTTTAACTTTCCCTTAGAAAATATATTTTTCCCAGAGGTATTTCAAATTTGAAATATGTAACGTTGCCTAAGGCTTTAACGTTAGAATAGCTAAATTCATGGAAATATCACAAAATGGCAGCTTCCATGTAGCAAAGTGTTCCCATTTATAGGAACATTTATGTTTCCATTAATAGGCCTGCTGCTGGGCTGAGCAAAGACAATTCAGATCTATATGGCTGGGTTAGCTCAACTTTAGCTATATAACTTTTAGCAAACGTTTTAAAGACTCGTGGGGTCAGGTAGTTGGCAGAACGCACTACTGAGATGCTGGAGGTACCCGGCATGCCCGGTTTCAATCCTGGGACAGGTCTAACTAGTTTTTCCACAGCTATGCATACAGATACGCCAATCATCAAAGCGGAGGTAGAAGCGGAAGTACGTCGTTTACTCATTCAGCTGTTGAGAGAAGTGGCAATGGTTGAATGGCGCTTGCCGCATCTGCTCTGCAGGATATGGCTTGTCGTCTATGCTCCGTATAGGAGTCTTGCTGAGTTCCAGTAAGGGAGGATCACGTACAAAACAAATGGATTAGTTTAGGGGTCAAGCAACTTTATCTTATATGAACGAGGACTTCAAAAGATACAAAATGGTGAAGAAAGCATTCAAAAATCTTAATCCGTTAATTAAAGAGATATCTAAGTTTGAAGTTTGGTATAATTTGTGTAAAAACGATTGAAATCAAACTAGTTGTGATGTCATAGCCTCACGTTCCTCAGAGTATTGTATGTATTATATCATATTTTGTCCTGCGATTCTGCGCCCTAAAAACCATGAGATATGTAAAAAAGTAGTAAAAACCTATAAAGGGTATTTAAAATATATCACCTGACATGCCTTAAAATATATCACCTGACATGCCTGAAGAAAGTTTGAGGAAAAATAATTCAAATAGTAGAAACAAAAAAAACTTGTTAAAAACACATTTACATTATTGTTAAAAATATGAGGATAAATATGCCAACTTCCCATAGTAAACTTACCACACCAGTCATTTATATACAGATAGACAGAGCTTTAAACTTTCTTTAAGGAAGATTATTTTTGAACGCTTTCTTCACCATTGTGTTTCTTTTGAAGTCCCTTTCGTATAAGATGGACTGGTCTGACCACTGAAGTAGGCCTAATCCTTTAAAAAGCAGTAAATTAGAATAATTTAATTGAGCCTGTGATTAATTTTGACCCATTAAAAGTGAGGGCAGCTGTTTACTTGATGTCATGTTTAATCATATATCCCCGCCACTGTATACCCCCAACAGACATAATTCGGTAAACGCAATTATTATTCACAATACATCCCTCAAACAAAGTTAACGGTGTGAGATTTGTCAAGATGGCGGACGCTTGAAATAACTCAACTTCGACCTGCGCCGTGTGCTGTTTCTTACTAATGTTGATGTGCACATATGTACCCACACTGCGTACGGTACATGCGAACACATTAATGTACACATGTCTGAGTTCTTAGGGCGGGATTTGCCGATGCCAGTGCATTTGTGTACACTAGATTGTAATCTGTTATTCTTGGAACCTTATAGTAACTACGTCATCACATCTTGTCGAGTGCAACTTTAAGTTCAGCTCTATGTTCAGCTGTTTTCATCAAACGCTGCTGGAAAATTTCCTATATAATTTTAACAGAGTAGCCTTCTAAGATTTATTGTTTACCTATTAGTTTTCCATTTTTACTATTGTGTATGTATTGTTTTAATATTTACCATTCACCGATCCCATTTCATCTACCCCCCCCTTTGTCTCCTACCCTCTTTCATCTACCCCTCCTTTCGTCCACCCCCCCCCCCTCCCCGGTCCATCTGCCTCGACCAGGAACTGGTGCCGTTCAATATGTGCACGTCAGACACTTATCGAAATAGTTGTCCTAATATATATATATATATATATATATATATATATATATATATATATATATATATATATATATATATATATATATATATATATATATATATATATATATATATATATATATATATATATATATATATATATATATATATATATATATATATATATATATATATATATATATATATATATATATATATATATATATATATATATATATATATATATATATATATATATATATATATATATATATATATATATATATATATACATACATATACATATATATATATATATATATATATATATATATATATATATATACATATATATATATATATATATATATATATATATATATATATATTAAATATATATATATATATATATATATATATATATATATATATATATGTATATACACATATATATATATATATATATATATATATATATATATGTATATATATATATATATATATATATATATATATATATATATATATATATATATATATATATATATATATATATATATATATATATATATATATATCATATATATTATAAATCATATATATCACAAAAAAAAACCTGGAAAAAAACAACCAAATCTAGTGAAAACAGGAAAACAACATTCCAATAATCTCCCTTTCATTTCTGCACCACGTATGACTTGCAGTTTCTGAATACAATAAAAAATACATTTTTAATTCACAAAGATTTGGCTTATTTGAGGCCTCATGCCGCAATCTGATTTCAGGTTAGCATTCAGATTGTAACTATGTGTACACGTGGCTGCCAGCTCTGACACTAATGTTTCAATGGCGCCACATGCTTCAAACAGATGTATTATTAACATGCGAAGTCGCAACATGTTGAAACAAAAATTTGTCCTGCGGGTATATTTGTATATGATATTTTTGCGAGTATCTTTTTTCGCTATTGCATCATAGACCTAATTATACAAAAATTGTTTCCTTTTAATCATTTAATTTTTAAATCCTTCCGATTTTGCCTCATTAATTGCTCGCGCAGTTTTTGAATGATTTCGCATCGAAATGAAATCTTTCATATGATCTATCATTGAAAATCTTGTGATTGATATTGCATAAATTTAAGTGAACATTTTCTTTGATACTATAGAAACGTAAAAACGTACATACTCAGTAATCGTATTTCTTGACAATCATATGTGTTTACGTTATATCAAGGGTATAGCTGAAGTGTGTAATTGCGGAAAAGAAAAAAACAACAAAAAATATCGGGATATCTGAGAATAAAATTTGAAAATTACCAATTTATTTATATTTTTCTGTTCCCAGTTTTTATTTGGTGTATTCGTAGTTAAAGTTGTCGATTTAATTCAAAGGAGCATAATACTCCTGGACACTTTAGCAAAATTGATGAACTTTTTACCAAAATATCTGGACCTTTAGCAACATTTTGGACCTGTTTTACCTTTTAGGGAGCCATTGGGGTTCGAACGACTCAGCCGATCCCCTCCCCTTCCTCATGGCCACACCCATGCTTGCATGATGGGCAGTTAGCATCCTGCCCAAAACTTCTTACGCCTCTACATATATTTGAAAAACCCCTGTGGAGTTGTGAACCCAGAGAGCCTTAATCTTACTCTCAGTCGTTTTATTTATATTTCGACAGCATTGTAGATGACTTAGATGATTTGTTCATCAAGGCAGCGACAAAGAAACCAAAAGCTTCAACGGCAGCAAGCAAACCAAAAATCCCGCCGAAACCAAAGCGGGCGGATTCTGTCCCGAAGCCGGCCGATTCTATCCCGAAGCCGGCCGATTCTGTCCTGAAAGAGACATCCGGTGATTTGTTTGATACCGACGAATTAAAAGACGATGACATTTTGAAATATATACAAGAAAATACCGGAAACGATGAGACAAGTTTAGATCTGTTCTGAAAGACATTGGGTCTTTTTAGCCATGTAATGGGACAATTTTAGGCTATAGTACATTTTACAAACGAATGATTTTGTAACTGAATTAATTTTTTTGAAAAATCCAGCGGTTTCTTCGTTTATAATTTTTACCCAACTAGAGGCGATCTATTGCTGTCATGTAGACACGGCGCCATAATTTTTTGTTTGATTGAGGCGGTGCTACATTAGGCGGCACATGTTTTTTCAATGCAATCATTTGCCATTTGAAATAGTCGCACCCCCTCCCTCCATTCCACTCCCCCTCATCCATGGCCCATAGCGATGCCATGTGATTAGTAGTAGTAGTAGTAGTAGTAGTAGTAGTAATAGTGTAGTAGTAGTAGTAGTAGTAGTAGTAATAGTGTAGTAGTGTAGGCAGTAGTGTAGTAGTAATAGTAGTCGTAGTGTGGTAGTAGTAGCAGTAGTAGTAGTAGTAGTGCAGTAGTAGTAGTAGCAGTAGTAGTAGTAGTAGTAGTAGTAGTAGTAGTAGTAGTAGTAGTAGTAGCAGTAGCAGTAGCAGTAGTAGTAGTAGTAGTAGTAGTAGTAGTAGTAGTAGTAGTAGTGGTAGTAGTAGTAGTTTTGTAGTGGTTAGTAGTAGTAGTAATTTTTAAAGTGAACTGTTATAGCCGCATATCACGTTCTCGTTCACTTGCAAAAGTAGCACTTTTCCATTCCGTCCCTCTACAGCTCTATCGATCAAAATTATAGTTAGTGCAGTATATTATTATAATTTGTTTTTATGTTTTAATTATCATAGCGAAACCACCCACACACCAACTGTTCAAAACATTCGCCTGTTTAGTGTTATTGTGTATTGTCCTAATATTAGCTTACAGTAAATGAAATATATATATATATATATATATATATATATATATATATATATATATATATATATATATATATATATATATATATATATATGTATATATATATATATATATTTAAATATATATATATATATATATATATATATATATATATTTTATTTATTTATTTATATATATATATATATAAATATATATATATATATATATATATATATATATATATATATATATATATATATATATATATATATATATATATATATATATATTTTTTTAAGTGCACCCACGATAAACGTCCAGGTTTGAAATCATGTTTACAGCTTTTGTCAGTTTAGGGAGTGACAGGTACACTGAAATTAGGCAGAAAATTAATTGAGGGCTGCACTATGTAGGTACAGCAAAAATTGTAATTGCATGGCCTGATCTTATCATTATCGACCATTGCTGTAGCGCTAGGGTGCCCATGCCAGCTAAAGCAGCGGGCCCCAACAACAGCAAAAATTCCTCCAACTTTTGTTTTTTTTTTAAAGTTATCCAGCAAATAAGAGCGTACCTTCGTCATGCAGAATGGGCGTAGCTAGGCCATACGGATCAGGGCGAGTGCAGGCCTGCGGGCCCCTATGGTATGTAGGTCAGAATCACGCCACTGTGCAGAACTGAGTGTCTCATAATCCTATTTTGAGATCTCATATCCACTAAACACGCTCCCTATCCGGTCCACTGGGCCCGCCTAATCTGAAGCCGGCGGATTATGTCCCGAAAGAAATTGTCAGGGACTTGTTTAGCAATGAAGAATTAAAAACAATGACATTTTGTTATACATTTAGGAAAATACTGGGAGAAAATATAATGAGACAAGTTCAGATCTGTTCTGAAAGACGGTGGGTCTTTTAAACAATGCAAGCCACATGTTATAATTTGATTGAGCTTGATAATCTTGAAATCTTGCTATGAGTGCTTCTACATACATTTCTACATGAGTATATTAAGAGATCCTTATTTTCCCGGCGGAAGCGTAATTCATGTTACTGTTACGTAAACGTATTTTTCGAATTCTTCTACTTAAGTGAATTATTCTATTGTTGTACAACTCAAAAGAAGAAAGTGTATAAATGTACATTAAGTTTTACTCCTATAATGTTCTCACTTATCGTTTTGAAGAAATATTCCCATGGATTTTCATTTTCCCATATATGATAGAGAAATTTGTAGAAGCAAAGTGGTTAAAAAAAAGTATGTTAATGTCTTATACCGTTTAGAAGTTATAACAATTTAAAGAGTAGAAAAATGTTCTTAAAAACACCTGGTACAGTATATGTCCTTCAGCTTGGTGATGCCATCAAGGCAATTCCAGCACAGTTCTTATTTATTTTTTATATATTTAATCACACTTTTTTTACATTATCGAACAGCATTTTTTTTTTGGTTCATTATAGAGATAGGGTGGTATATATAATTTACAAGATAACATTTTGTTTTTTCTTGGTGTACATCACATTTTCAATGAGAAAAAATTCCCAAATCATGTTTAAAGAAATGCAAAAGACATTTTGTTGAGATTGTCTCTATGACATCACAGATTTTGCCAATCAGTCACTTTTGTCCAAATTCAAAAATAATTTGAAATTTAGTAACTTCTAATCGGAATAAGATATCAACATAGTTTTTTCACCTCTTGGTTTCTAAAATTGTTCTCTATCATGTATGAAAAAATGAAAATCCATGGGAATATTCCTTTAAAGTGATATGACCTGTGAAGTAATACGTGGACTAATTAACTGTCTTAATTGCTCAGCAAATATTTCATATTTTGTCTTCTTCAAATAGTATAAAATGCTGTCAGGAAAGAGGCACTTAATATGAGGTACCTATGGCCGGTTTGGATGTGTTATTGACAGATTCCGGTAGCAAATACGATGGAAATGTTACGTTTTTTTCCTATAATGTTTTCACGTATCGTTTTAAAGTGATATGACCTGTGAAGTAATACGTGGACTAATTACGGGTCTTAAATGCTCAAGAAATATTTCATATTTTCTCCTGTTTAAATAGTATAAAATGCTGTCAGGAAAGGAGTACTTAATATGAGGTACCTATGGCCGGTTTGGATGTGTTATTGGCAGATTCCGGTAGCAAATACGATGAAAACTTCATATTTTGTTTTTTTTCTTTCCCTATAATGCTCTCACGTATCGTTTTAAAGTGATATGACCTGTGAAGTAATACGTGGACTAATTAACTGTCTTAATTGCTCAGCAAATATTTCCTATTTTATCCTGTTCAAATAGTATCAAATGCTGTCAGGGAAGAGGCACTTAATATAAGGTACCAATGGCCGGTTTGGATGTGTTATTGACAGATTCCGGTAGCAAATACGATGGAAATTTCATGTTTTTTGTGTGTTTTATTCTATAATGCTCTCACGTATCGTTTTAAAGTGATATGACATGTGAATTAATACGTGAAGTAACTAACAGTCTTAAATGCTCAACAAATATTTCATATTGTATCCTGTTCAAATAGTATAAAATGCTGTCAGGAAAGGAGTACATAATATAAGGTACTTATGGCCGGTTTGGATGTGTTATTGGCAGATTCCGGTAGCAAATACGATGAAAATGTCATATTTTGTTTTTTTCTTTTTCTTTCCCTATAATGCTTCTCACGTAACGTTTTAAAGTGATATGACCTGTAAAGTAATACGTGGACTAATTAACAGTCTTAATTGCTCAGCAAATATAATACGTATTTCATATTTTATCCTGTTCAAATAATATACATAATGGACATCTTATATTTTATTCAGTTAGAATAGTACAAAAGCGCTTAGTATTAGGTGCCTACGTCCATGAAAGTCAGTTTTGATGCGTATTGGCAAATTCTGGTAGAAAACATATGGACATTGTATTTGTATCCTGTTCAAATAGTATAAAATGCTCTCAGGAAAGAGGCGCTTGTAGCGCATACAGAATCGACATACATCAAAGTTATCGAGGTTACATTGGGAGTTTCTGGCAGGAAACATAATGGAACTATTAACCTTTCGAAATAGTATAAAATGATACCGGTAAAGAGGCACCTGTAACGCGCACAGACGTAAGTCATTTGTGGTGGTTACATAGGATGAATGTTTCTGCAAATAAAATAATGGCCATTACATCTGTTTATATCCGATGTTGTTCAAGTGAGATATCCACAGTCGGTGGCATTTTATGTTTGTTTTTGTTTTTGTCTTCTTTTTTTTTTTTTTCTTTTTTTTTTTTTTTGGGGAGGGGAGGGGATTTTCCTGATTCCAATGCCTCAATTACTCAAGTTCCTGCGAAGTTGTATGCGGTGTCTGTTTGTGTGTCCATACACATACATGTTGTTATACGTATGAGTGAGTGCCTGGGTATTACAGTTGGTAGATCGCCCAATCACAAAACAAAACAATTGAAAAAGCCAAATTAACTTTTTTAAAAGCCAAATTGTGATTGAAACAAGAAAATTATAGATGTTGAAAGGATCGGTCACTGGCGGTTTTAGGGCTTTTCTGGGAGGGGTGAAATGTACAGAAAAGCAAAGATATTATTATGATTTCAGTGAACACAATTATGCAAACTACCACGTGGTTCGAACATCATCAGAAAATTATTTTAACTTTCTTTTTATTCTCTATCAAAGGCTTTAGAGATAGGCCATAAAATTAAGCCGAATAAGATATTTTACACCTAAAGTCTCCAAAAAGCCAAATAATAAACAAAAAACCAAATATTTAAATTCAATATCAAAACAACCAAACGATATATTTTGGTGGCTCAAGTTTAAGAAGAAAAAAATTGAAGGAGTGTTTGTTAACCGGTTAAGGCAGCCTAATATTTTGATCGCTGCAGAATGTAAAATATCTTGGTGAGGATCCAACTTGTTTAGTTTAAAATCGTATACAATAAAGTGCTTTTGGAAACATCGAATGAGTTCTTGTTTTCATTTTCAATTAATTTTAGATATGTGCACGACAATCAAGCACCAGTTAAAATGACGTATTTTGTTGACAAATTATACATTTTTTTAAATGTAAAATTCTCTAAGTATTTAGTTTACTTCTTAACTATTTTTTTTGTAAGAATCGTGTATTGTATAAATCTGTGATCAATTTCACCTAAAAAATGATATGTGTACTGTAAAACACTTGGTAAAATATTTGTTGGGTAAAGAAATTTTTCAAACATCGGTCAATATGTGCAGAAAAGCGATTGAAATTATTTGACCAGAAAAATGGTAAACATAATTGTTATGTTAAACTTTACTCAACGGTGGGTTTAAATGTTGTTTATACAAATGGTTGGGCAAATCGAATCGCTGTACTACTGCACGACTCAAACGCGCTATATTGCAATGAAATGCAAACAGACATGTGGCTTGTAAGTTCAAGTCGAACGTTTACTGGCAAGCTGGGGGTTAGATATTCCTGAAATAATCAAATTCATGGAAGGTAACAGTTTCATGTTTAAAGTACCTCATTAAGAAAGTTTTGTATTTGATTCAAAAATATAAGGTTTTACATTCGTCTGCAGGCCAAAACTCATGTTGTAGGCCTAGGCATAGAGAGTGAGTCAGTAAACGTTTGGCCATTACAGGCCTACGTTAGGCTCAGCGTACGACATAGGCTAGGCCGCTATGTTAATTTATATAGCTGCAGTATAGTATGTCAATTTATGCTGAACTCATTAATTGTTAATCATAGGGACTAACGTTAGTGCAGTAGGCCTAAGCCCGTCGTTAACTAACTTACTATGCATGCATACATCCTGCATACTGGTCTGACGTATGTGAAACGTTCTATATTTTTTTAATCAAACAAACTTTCTAAGTGAATTACTTTGAACAAAAAAGTATTACCTTCCATGGATTTAATTATTCCAAGATTATCTAATGTCCATCTTGCCAATAAATATGCCAGCTCCACGTAAATGGCATTTAAATTTGCCCAACTTTTTACCCAACGTTGGGCATCTATTCAGCAACCTAAACAGTTGGACAAATATTAACCAACCAAAATAGGTCAAATTAAAACCCAACAATTTATTAGATATTCCTACCCAAGAGTTTGGGAAATACACTTTCTTGTAAGTTGGGTAAATCTTCTCCCAACTGTTGGGTTTTAATTTTACCGATTTTGGTTGGTTAATATTTGCTCAACGTTTTAGGTTGCTGAATAGATGCACAACGTTGGGTAAAATATGGGCAAATGTTGCCTGTTATTGTTAACCGTGTAAAAACCGTGGAGATACAATGCAAAGTACACTTTTAATATTCGACAATGTTAGAGGTTTCCAACCGGTCTTTTTTTTTTTTTTTTTTAAAATATTTTGGTTTCATATCGTATCTCTCTGTCTGTTCTCTATAAGCACATTATCATTTACAAGGAAATGTAAAATGAATTATTAATAGCGTGATTCACAAAAGTAATCATTGTGTATGCGCCTCTTAATCGCCATTTTATGATAAAAATCGTATCCTTTGTAAAAATCATCCTTGATAAAAACTGCAAGAAAAATGATATGTTGCTAAAATTACAATTGGCCGAAATGCTATCAGGAAAGAGGCGCTTGTTACGGGTACCTACGTCCATTAAAGTCAGTTTTGATGCGTACATTAGCAGATTCTGCCGATAAAATGGTTTTAGGTTCCCCGCATGCGTCTTGCCCAAATGAACTTAACAATGAAAAACAAAAAGTAATTAAAGGGCAAGAACAAGCTTGAGACCGAGGTTAGAATCTTTAAGACAGGTGTGTGCTTGTTTTTTTCTACGCCGATTTTTGCATGAAATCATTTGTCTCATTTTCGTCAAAAAGGTTAAAGGATATAGTTTTTGCACCATAAGCAAGGTCATGGCCAGGGGTGAGGCGTGTGATGTTTATTTGAGGGGGCAAACTACCAAGTTTGTACTTAGTTTGACAACTTTACCCACCGTCTACCAAAAAGTGCACATTCTATAACATCTTTTGGTGAAAGTTCACTGGTTATAGCACGTAACCATTTCCTTTCCCGTCTCTTATATATTTTATAACTTGCCAGATCAATCAAATTGATGTGTACAATAATTGTAATTTATTATATGAAATACAAACCGAAAGACTACTATTCGAGTTTCCTTTTTGTGTGTATGTGTTTTGTTTTCCTATGCTAGTGAGAACTACAACGTGATTCCACACACATTGATTGAAGACAAATTGCAAGGAAGGTTGTGTTATTTGGGACTTCACAAAGCATCTATTTTTTTAGGAACTTCAGAACATTGATTTAGTTTTGGGGAGGTTCTATTTGACATTCTTTTCAAAGAAGCATTCGGCGGAGAATAGTTGCAAGTGACTATTTATATAATCGCACAACACAAGCTTCTTATCAACATGTGAAACGGAACTTAGCTGACAGGGGATTCTAGCTGACGGAGTGTTTTTAGCTGACAGGGGGGTCAAGCAAATGGGCTACTCAAAACTTGCGTTGCGTACAATCAGCAGCCAGTGAAGATACTGTAAAGACTATCATAGGCGCCATATAACAAATCAGGTTCAAGCTCGTTTAACACATACCTAAATTAAAGCAAAAAACATGCAATTAGTGGCATTACGTTAAAGGTATATGAACATTCTTTAAATGGTCACAATAGCACTTGTAGTTTTCAAGTTATGACAATTCAAAGTTTGTAATAAAAAAAATCATAACGTGCAAAAGTGATGATGTATGAACAGTTAGATTATGAGCAATTTTCTAGTTGTCCCATTCTGAGGTCACAAAATAATGCGCAGTATATGCTAATTAAGGAATATATGCTTATTGAGGATGTGCTGCTTTTTATGATATGCTAAACCTATTAAGCCAATTTTAATGCTACCTCTCCATACACCTTTAAAATTCAACGAGTAAGGATCTAATTGCTTGTTTGTGTTTAAAGGATTAGTTCAGTGATCAATCAAGTTGTTTATATTCTAAAGGATTAGTTCAGTGATCAATGTTTATCTTATTTGAAGGAGGACTTACAAAGAAACAAACTTGTGAAAAAGAATACAAAAATGTATTCCATTCAAGAGATCTTCAAGTTTAAAGTATAGAAATGACTGGTGTAATAAGTCTACTATGGAGGGTTGGCGCCCTCACCCTCACATTCGTAAGACTTTGTTCATTAAGTTAAAGAAAATTTATATAACTTCAAAATGTCATTGATATTCATAGTGGGCGGGGCTTAACATGATTGTATTGAAATAAGATTGTAAACACAAGTGTCTCAAGAACGATACATGGTATTCAGTTCATATAGACATAGATAGCTCCTGGTCTGCAAATGTGCCCTATTGTTCTTGTTTTTGTGTTTTTTGTTTTTTTACGGGGCTTAATCTAAAGTGCTCATATTTTAACAATCGCATATCTGTTGTGTTTTAAATTTGGTATATCTAAGTTGTTAGCTAGTGTGTACATGTTCATGGTATGAAAATGTTGGCCAGTCCATTTTCAATGAGCTTACAATGTGTTGAGAACAACGCGAGCTCCTTTCTGTGCTCTCAAACTTTCTATTTTTAAGCTTCAAAGAAGTATATTTCCGCCCCCGTTTCATCATCTTCTCTGACTCTAAATCCGTCCTCATTGGCATCCTCAACATGCTCTGGTCCAACCCTCTCATTCTACAAATCCTCAATAAACTCCACACTCATTCCTCTCTAGGAAAGAAAATTATATTTTTCTGGATTCTTAGCCACGTTGGAATCCCTGGCAACGAGAGAGCCGACAAAGCCGCCATCAAAGCTCTGTCAAATACCATCTCCCATTTTCCTATTTTACACTCAGACCTCCGTCTCTTCATCTGCAACTACATCAACAAAACCTGGCAAAACTCCTGGAATTACAAAACCAGTAATAAACTTCACACCATCAAACCCAAAGTTGGGACCAACACCCCTCTGCATAGTCGCAACCGCATGGAAGGCATCGTTGTCACCCTCATTCGCCTCGGCCACTCCTCTATTACTCACTCCCATCTCTTATCCGGCTCCCCTGCCCCTCTCTGCCCCATTTGCAACATCGATCTCTCCATCAAGCAAATTTTCTTAACCTGTCCCCTCTACCAGAACTCCAAATCACTTCTCTCCTCACTCTCCTCATCTCGGACATATTTGAAAACAATTCTTCCTCAGACATCATCAACTTCCTCGGCAACAACAACCTCCTCCACCACATATTATCACCACCCCTTCTACACCTAACTTTGCACACCCCTTTCTTTTTACCTAACTTTTTCTCCCACATTCAGCTTTTCTTGTTTATCTCCCTTACAAACCTTCCATCTCCTCACTATCCTTACTACTCTTATACCATTGTTTACTAACACCCTCTAGGCACGTTTGACTTTGACTGTCGCGATGCTGTTAAACATCACCACACGAAACCATTATATTCTGAATATACTCTACCACGCACTTTTCCACCTAAACGTTTGCACTTTTTGTTCATTTTCCGGGATTTTCTCTCTGTGGATGGGTGACTGCTTTCGGTACGATCGTTTCTTTTTATTTATTTTTCCCCTGCTTTTGTGACAAGGCATATACGGCCTTTTCGGTACTTGTACAGTGGTTCTCGTATAGTAGTTCCGCGGCTTTATTTTCTAGTTGCCTTGGGTCTCCCAGCCGTTGGTATTTGTTTCCAACATGACCAAACGCTTCTCCCTTGACATTGACTCTCTCTTTAAACGTTTCTGCCTTGACCTTGACTCTCTCCCCCCGGTGACCCACCTGCTACCTCCATTGACCATTCCTCAGCCCCAGTTCCCAAAATTGTAATCATTCAGGTCTCCAACAAACAGGACAGTTTCCAAAGATTTCCCCCTTTCTCATCCACATAGCGCTCCACGGACTTGTCGGTACCTTCTCCAACGTTTCTACCTCAGATCCGCCGATCCATTGCACCAGGGACACTGAAGCCACCGCCCTCCTCACCACCTTAGCTAATGCTGGTGTCGATATAACAGTCACTCCCCACCGTTTTCGGAAGTCCAGCAAAGGCGTCATCAGAACCAGGGATCTTGCCTACTTGACCATTGATCATGTCGTTGGGGAACTTCCCAGCCAAGACGTTACTGGGGCCCGTCGTCTCCTGAAGAGAGACGGTGCCAAAACACCCACCAATACCATCTTCCTGACTTTCTCCACAGTAATTCTTCCCTCCCACATCACTTCCGCTTATATGAGAATCCCAGTCGCCACCTACATACCCAACCCTCTTCGCTGTCATAGGTGCCATAGGTATAGCCATGGAAAACCTCCTGCCACAGCTAAGCGCGCTGTGGCAACTGTGGAGCTTCGGACCATGACAGCGCCCCTTGCCCCAACACCCCGCACTGCACCAATTGCAACGGTACTCACCCAGCCAACTATCCTCCTTTCCAAAAGAATGTCCCACCTGGCCTCCTGAAAAACAGATAACTAAACTAAAAAAATATCAGCACCACTTACCCGGAGGACAGGAAGCAATTCCTTGCTTCCCTCCACACCAATCCTTCCTATTCGAGCACAGTCTCCTGAAACACCAATATCCCCCGCCCCCTCCCCCTCCCCTTCCCTTCCCCAACACAACTAAACTGACTCACTGCCTAAATCAACATCACCTGGCTCTTCTTACTGAGTCCTAAGCCCATCGTTTTTGGCAACAACTTAACCACACATTAAACAGCTTTCCTCCCTTTTTTATAAGACCCCCCCCCCCTACCGTCCCCTAACCCAACACCTCAAATGCCATCAAACTCAAGCCAACCTGGCCAACACACAACAAATCAACAAAAAGCCCACCATCCATATGACACTGAAGAGAACATGGATTGTTCGATTACCGAATCCCCTGAACATACCTTTCGTCCAATTTTCAAAAACAACCGCTTCCAAAGAAACAGGGACAGATTCTACGAGATAAACAAGCCAACCCAGACAAAACAGATCTTCCTTCAGATACCTCCCCCTCCCCTCCCCTCTCCCACCTTCCCTTTTCCGCCTCCTTATGGCATACAACAAAAACAATTACAATAACACTCACAACAATATACAATGGAACATCAGGAGCCTTAAGGCCAATTTGGGAGAAATTGACCTTCTGGCCACCACCTTCAACCGATCGTGTTCTGCCTATACTAGAAACCTTCCTGAAAATCTCTGACCATTATTCCTTCTATAAGTTATCTTGCTACCATAAACATCAAGAGAACGCGGACAGGGCCTAGGGGGGGGAGGGGGGAGACCATTCTCGTTAGACACGATATCCCACACAGCCCTATTCATGTGAACACCGACTTTCAGGCCATCTGTATCTTTATGTTCCTCCACAAAACCTTCACCCTTTGCAATATCTATCTCCCCTCAACGCCAACCTTCTTGGTGACTTCAACGCCCACTACCCACTGTGGGGCTACAATACCACCACGCCCAGAAGCAAGCTCGTCGAAAACACTCTTCAACAGCACAGCCTCTCCCTACTCAACACTAACTCCCCGACCTACCTTCACCATGCAACAGGTTCCCTCACCTGTATTGACCTGTCTATCTGTTGCCCCAACCTCCTTGATTTTAGCTGGATCATCACTGCTGACCTCTGTGGTAGTGACTATTACCCTCTCCTAATTCACTCCAACCTTCAAATCTCCATAGACCACACCCCCAGCTGGAGCCTAAAGAACGCTAACTAACCCTTTTCGAAACCCTCTGCAAGTCTCACCTCTCCCCCATTTCCTCGAGGGTGAGGGTTCCATGTCAAACTTCAGTAACATTCTTATCAACATCGCCATATGTTCCATTCTCAAAAACCATACCCCCAACCAACCGCTGGTTCAACGATGACTGCAAAATCGTCATCAAGAACAAGGAAAAAACCCGTAAAACTTCAAAACAAACTTGGCCACTCACAACCTCGACCTCTTTCGCATCACCCGTGCCAAAGCCAGGCGCACTTCCAACCAACACTTGGAACAACTTCATCTCTTCGCCAAGCACCAACACCACCACCAAGAAGATTTGGAGTATGGTAAACAGCTTCCACGGCAGGATGGAAAAGGCTCCCATCTCCCATCTCTCGTGCAATGATATTCTTTTCACCTGGAAAAAGGATATAGCTAAGCGCCTTGCCGCCTCTTTCAGCAACATCTCGTCCTCGGCCAACTACTCCAATTCTTTTAAAGCCAATAAATGAAACCTGGAGTATTACCTTTTCCTCTTACAACACCGAAAGCTACAACACCTCTCTCACCTTATCTAAATTAAAGCAAGCCATCCACGACGCTGGCTTTACCTCCAAGGGCCCAGATAACATCCCCTACTGATTCTTGAAACAATTCCACAACAAGGCCACCGCTACCTTTCTCACCATCCTCGACCACATTTGGTCCTCATACTCCTTTCCCCATAATTGTAGGACAGCTATCATTACCCCCTTCCCCATACCGAGGAGGGACAGCACTGACCCCTCCAGCCACCACCCCATCGCCCTCTTTTTCTGTAAAATTATGGAAAAGATCATCAACCAGAGACTTAACTGGTTCCTTAAGACCAACATAATCTTCTCCCCTTACCAAAGTGGCTTCCGGAAACGTCGCAATACCTTGGACTAATTACTCACACTCGACACCGCTATCCGGGAATCCTTCGAAAAAAGGAAACACCTCATTGCCATCTTTTTCGACCTTGAGAAAGCTTTCGACATTACTTGGAAATACGGCATTACTCGCAAGCTTCACACCATCGGTCGCATAGGCTACTTCCCCATCTTTATTCAAAACTTCCTCTCATCCAGGCAGTTCCAATTTCGTATAGGCCACACCCTCTCCAACCCCAACTCTCCAAGAAGAGGGCGTCCCAAGGCAGCATCCTCTCCCCTACTCTCTTTAACCTGAGCATTAACAACATCGCGGACAACCTTGGCCCCAACATCAAATGTGCCTTCTACGTGGACGACTTTACTAACTTCTACTCCTCCCCTAGCTTTTTTCTCTTCAAAAATAAGCTCCAATTTAGCCCCAAACAGTTGCAAGACTGGTATAACAATAACGGTTTTAAAATTCTCCAAATACTAGACAGCCTGCATGCACTTCTGCCCACGCTATCCTCAAAATCTCCAAACTCACCATTCGTGCCAAGCTCGACTACGGCAATATTGTCTACTATGCCGCTCACACCTTTTTACCTCAATCACATTAACAGCATCCAAAATGAAGCCACCAGGCTTTGCCTGGGTGCCTACAGGACCTGCCCCATAACCAGCCTTCACATTGAAACCAACGCGCCCCCTATCTGCTACGGTGTAGAAAGCTTCGCCTTTCCTACGCTTTTAGAGCCTTCATTAACACCCAAAACCCTGTCCACAACCTTATTAGCTACCCCAATTTCTCCACCTCTTTGATAGGAGGACTAAATCCCTATTCCCTCCCTTCAGCTTACGTATCAACCCCGACATCCACCATCTCGGCATCACCTCCGCCACTTTTGGCACCTTCTCCTGGCCCGCTTTTCCTCCCTGGGGTACCCCCTCCTTTCCATCCACCTGGGCTTATCCACTCATCACAAACCCAAGCCTACTCCAACCTCATCATCAATCTCCACAACCAAATCAAAGACCAACTCTCCAACTACACCTCCATCTATACTGATGGCTCCAAGGAAGGCGACAAGACATATGCTGCTGCCGCCATCCAATACATCACCCTTAGTAGCAGGCTTCCAAAATGCTCCTTCATCTTCTCGGCAAAAGCCAAGGTCATCCTACTTGCCCTCACTCAACCACTTTGCCGTCTTCTCAGACCCAAAATGTGTCCTTACTTATTTTCTCAACCTTAAGTGGGAAAATCCCACGTCCCACCTCCTCCGTAAACTACTTCCTCCCCCTCCCCCCTCTCTGCAGGAAAAGTATTCTTTTTTTCTGGATACCCAGCCATGTTGGCATCCCCGGCAGTGAGAGAGCTGGTGCAGCCGTTAAGCTTGCCTTCAACCTCCCCCTACCGTCTTTCCCAAAACATTTTCTGACATCAAACCGCTTATTACTTTCCTTGTTCGTGACCGCTGGAAAACCTTATGGGACTCCCAAATTGATAACGGTACTTTTTAGATTATTGGTTCACTTCGAAACCTGGCAGCCTTGCTGCCGGCAGCGAAGTCACGCTCCATTGACACAATTATCATCATACATGAATATGCATCGTTCTTTAATCAAGATAAGCCTACAATCCACGCAACCACGCTTCCCAGGCCGGGAATATACCATAGTTTTGACCTAAAATATGTAGAAATTCTTCCAATATGAATATTCATCGCTTAAAAAAAGAAAAATATAGAATGTTTACAATCCGCGCAACTTCGCTTGCAAGCCGTGGATAGCCAGGGATACTGTATTAGAGCCATATGATTAAACCAGGGAGTAGTCATTTGGACATCTTTACAATTTGTAAGATTAAATCATTCACGTCGGAAGTTCGAGGGTCGAGGAGTACTTTTCAAAAGTGAAACTGCATTCTATATTGACTCCTAGACAACGACCACATAATCTGCCTTAGATTAAGTCACACTACTTCACTCACTTTCACCTCCTTACTGCCCCACCCCCCTCTGCAACAATTGCCATTTTCCCCCAGTCACCACGTCCTCCTTGCCTGCCCCCTATACAACATCCCCAGAGCTTCCCTCACCCCTCACAACTCCAGAGCCGAGCTCTTCCAGAACCCCTCCCCATAAAATTATCTCCTTCCTTCATCATGCCTCCCTCTACAACCATATTTACCCCCTTCTTACCTCTCCTCTACCTACTTTTACTTTTGTTTACACCCCTGCTGTTCCTCTTTCGATCCTAGCTTCCTGACTTTTAGTCCCCGTACTCTCTCAGACTCTTATTTTCTTTTCTTCCTACCTCTGGTATGATCTAACCTCTCAGGCACAAATTGACCCTAATATGTATAGTGGGCAGGCTTAACATGATTTTGTTTAAAAGAGTTTGTAAACACAGTATCTCAAGAACGATATATGGGATTCAGGTCATATGTGGTACACAAATATCTCATGGACAGCAGATGTGCCCAAATGTTTTTGGTGGGGATGTCATGCATATTGATAAGTAGGCGGGGCTTAATGTTAAAATCTGTTTTGTTTCATATTTGAAAGGATTAGGCTATGTTTTATCAAGTGTGTTATTAATGTTATAAAAATGGTTGACTTGAATTAATTGTGAAATTCCATTCTTGTGGATACTGTGAGTCATTTTGTTGTCGTTGTTATTCTGGGCACATTGTGTAATAACAAATATTATACGTAGTTCAAATTTTAAATCCATATTGTGCGTCGGAACCTCAAAACCTGTTTTTTTGGTAAAACTGCAATATCGCAGGGCAAAATATGATAGAATACATAAAGGCTTTGAGGAATCTGAGGCTATGACGTCGCAGCTAGCCTGATTTCAGTTGTTTCTACACAAATAATACCAAATTTCAAACTTAGATATTTCCCATAACGGAATAAGACGTTTGAATGTTTGTTTTTTTCTTCACCGTTTTGTTTCTTTTTAAAACCTCTTTTATATAAAATAGAAATGCTTGACCACTGAACTAATTCCTTAATTCTTGCCCGTTAAGGAACTTACTTTAGGGCACGTGGGGCTGCGTGTTACTCTTGTCTTCAATCTCTCTTATTAAAAACCATGAAAGTTTCATCAAAACCGCTTAAACATTGACCATTTCACAGTAATATTGTAGGCATCAATTTGCATAATTATATGCAAATTGTGAGATATATTACAGGGTGACCTTGTACTTTCTTTTTAATATCAAATTTGGTTTTTAAATATCTGTATCATAATTCTTTTTTTGAAGTGGTGTAGCAAATTCAGATCAAAGCTGTTGATTTTTAACCATACCTCTAATCAGATTGTAACAGGAATAGACTTTCCATCATTTTCAAGGACTAATATTTAGGAAAGAAATTCAAGATGTTGAGCTGTTCGTCCGGTCATACATCACAAATTTTGCATGAATTAAAATTGATCAAGCTTTCATCAGCCATAACTCAAAAACTGTAGTGTTTTATTCAAAATCTCTTTCCACCGAGATGGAAATTGCTACATGTCCAGAAATCTTTCAATTTCTTTATGTGTAAATATTATATATGACGTTATAATACGTTCGTTCCTTTGAACAGAAGTCTCATTGGTCTGAAGAATATATTTTTCAATTAAGTCGTATTTTTCGCGTAAAAGCAAAATCTAAATAATACGCTTATGCCGTAAATGAAATCAACCCGCTCTATTTCCTTTGCCTGTTTGTAGAGAGGCTTGTTTTCGCAAGGTCTAGCATTAAAAAGGAGGGAAAGGGTGATTGTGTGCATATGCAGGATTTGACATGTTTGAGGGATTTGTCTCACACTTTGTTTTACTTTTTTTTCGAATTCATATCTTTTGTATGTTTGTTTGTCTATCTTAGCCGCTCAGCGACAACCTCCCCACACACCCACACACACACATATATATATATATATATATATATATATATATATATATATATATATATATATATATATATATATATATATATATATATATATATGTATATATATATATATATATATATATATATATATATATATATATATATATATATATATATATATATATATATATATATATATATATATATATATATATATATATATATATATATATATATATATATATATATATATATATATATATATATATATATATATATATATATATATATATATATACACGAACCCATACACACAGACAGTCCGATTTGTTTACATAAATGTCGCTCAATACGTCGTATCTTCCATTAATGTATATGATGACAAATGCGTGTCAGGGCTTAAAAGTTTAGTTTTGGGCTACTAAATTCTGCGTTATAGTGTTTACAATTTCAGGCTTAGGTGTTACGAATTTGCGTTGGGATTCAAAAAATGTTAAGGCTTTGAAATGCACCGTAGGGCTTGAAATCTCACGGTTAGGTGTTACGAATTTGCGTTACAGTTATTACAAATCAGCGGTAGGCTTAACAATGCACGTTAGAGTGAGAAATTTCACGGTTAAATCTTAAAATCTGCGTTAGGCTCAAAACAAATCAGTGTTAGGCCTAAAAATGCACGTTAGGGTTGGTTATTTCACGGTTAGGTCTTAAAATGCACGTTAGGGTTTGAAATTTCACTGTCTGGTCTTAAGAATCTGTGTTAGGGTTAAGAAAAATCAGTGTTTGGCTTACAAATATTCCTTAGGTTTGTTATCTCACAGCTAGGTCTTAAAAATCTGCGTTAGGGTTAAAAAAAAAGATTAGTATTGACTTTAAAAGCATGTTAGGGTCTGAAATTTCACAGTCAGGATTAAAATACAGTGTTATACTCAAAATGTAAGTTATAGTTGGAAAACTAAGTGTTAGTCTTACAAATTCACGTTAACCTTTAACAATTCAAGGTTCAGTTTAAACATTTGGTTATTATTTTAGACAAAAATGTCCTTGTTTTTTAATACGGATGCGGGTGAGTGGTGTGGGAAAGGGATAGGCTTCTGCTTTTGCTTTTAACCTACTCTATCCCTCAATATTTAGGTTTATGATATGAATTTTTTGAAAATTTGAAATAAATGTGCAAATGTCACGTGATCAGTATTCAGTACGGAACAAGCGACATGTTAAATTCTAAAAAGAACGAAAAGATTTCTTTTTTTATCCAACAATTTTCACAATATGAAAAGATGACATTTTGCGAGATTTTCGTATATATGATTTCTTGCCATAATGTTTTGAATCGCGCCAAACTTTTTCAAAATTTCAAAATATGCAAGCATTTTGCAAAATCTTTAAAAGATGCATAGTTCTCACGTAACGACAGCAACACATAAAGACCCGGTTTCCGTTTTTCTTAATACTTTTTTTAATCTAATTTAAGCAAATTAAAAGATGCACAATTGTCACGTGACGGCAACATATAAAGAGCCGTTGGGAAAAAAAAAAAGGAAATCGTTTTGTATAGTTTAAGGAGAGAATCTCGTCTCAGTTGAATTCGTGAAATTGTGATATTCATATCTTCCACGTCACATCCGGTTTTGGATCGTTTCCAACTAAGTAAGTACGCTGTACGCATTGTACGTATTGTACAATGTGCTGCTCACTTCCGTGGCGGGTATTGATTTGTTGTCGTAATTTGTATATGACTAATCAAAAACGCTGATTTTTTTGTATATTACTGCCCGTGTTATAACCTTTAAGATTTCCAAAATTCAAATATATGCAGAAATTGCAATTTACGTTTAGAAGAATAACTAATGTAATACTGTAGACAATTTATGAACCAGAAAGATAAATCAATTAATTTACTTTTTAAAATTTTTCTCTAGTATTTATTGATACTGATTTGTAGCCAATTATCCCTTCAAAACTGAGATGATCATATCAATTTCGCTTAACGAAAATATGCAACAATGTTTAAAAATTCTTAAAAGATACACACTTTTACGTGACGGCGACATGAAGAACCGACAAAAAATTACGTTTTCTTATTTTTAAGATGTATAGAATTCAAAAATATTAAAAGACGCAAAATTGTTACGTGACGGCAACGCATAAAAACCGCAAACAAAAAGAAACAAAGTCTAAAAATATGAATCATTCTAATGCATTATTCATTCATATATTCAGCATTTTATTTGCGGTGCCTGCCGCCTTGAGCTAGCAGAGGCCTATCGCGGGATAAACATAATATTGTGGATCAAAATTTCTCGTCACATGTCACTCATCGATCAATTTATACAAGTGGAGTGCGTGGCTACATTTTGCAGTTGTTTCTCATGCATCAAGCCCATGATTTTTTTTTTTTTTTGACAGAAAATTCAACTAACCATTCCCGCATCCTGTAATTCTGGACATGACGCGATTGCTGTAGTTTTCAAATTTCCCGCCTCACTCTCTAATATTAGAAAAATATACCCCACACCCACCTCCACCCTTAAATTCCGCCCCAACAACCTTCAGCAATACACCAACCACCTACAATCAAACTACACACGACCATGCATGGTCGTTTTCCCATTACGTCACCACCGCCCCTCTAACAGACGAGTAATAGCTGGTTTAATATCCTACCTTCTGTGGAAGACGATTAATTGGCAAGGCGTAAGTAAACCGTTATTTTCCATTCTTCATACTGCGCATTGATATTCGCGTAATCAGCTATAGCATCAAGTGTACATCAATTACACAGTTCTACAAACAAGCAGAACCGCACATCCAGCGAGCGAAGCTCAGAAAATTGAACTAAAGATTTCAAAGCCGCGAAGAGGAGGTCACAACTAACGAAGGTACGTGATCTTTATCAAACTGTTCGTCATTTTAACAACTCCCTCTTACCCTTTATAATCCCATGACGGGGTCATAATCTATGGGATATTTTTCTGACCAAAATTGCTAAAGTCCATATAACGCAATCAAGGTAGCACATAACTAATTATTTGCCCCACTGAAACTTATAGTACAAGCGACCAATTTGGAATACTTTTCCTACTAGAACACGAAAGATTTGGGGTATTTTGTATGTATATTGTATACACACACCTTCAAACACACACACATAAGTAGTCTTATGCCCGTGCCGCCGTAGTGACCTATATTAAATAATATGCTTCTATTGAAACGTCTTACGTCGTCGTAGGTTTGTAAGTAATCTTGAAAGGGCGAAAACACAATGCATTAACAAACTGCAGTATTTGTTTTCAGATATTCCTTTTCTACATTCTTCTCAACCACCTCTTTGGCTCAGACCCCACCACAAATTTAACAGGAATGCCATATCAGTACACATTCTCTTTTTGCACTGTTTTAAAATGTACGTTAAAATCGCAAGAATACTGATCACCAAACTACAAAAGACTCAAATAATCAGCATGATGAGCAATGACGTCATCAATGCAGGTGTATAGGGAATCAACCAATCATTTACTTGTTCTTTTTGCATTTGCTATTATGCTTTTGGTTACTGACTGATGTATCTGACTGGCTTCTATGCTGCCTATAACCGTAGTTTATTCATACTTTAAAGCCTTACAGGATTAGTTATGGGGTCAATCAAGTCGGTCTTATATTAAATAGGACTTCAACAAAATAAAATGATTAAGAAAGTGTTCAAAACCATATTTCGTTTAAGAGATATTCAAATTTAAAGCTATGTCTTATCATTGTAGGAATGATTGGTGTAGTAAATCTACTACGAAAATTGGCGCCCTCATCCTCACATCCTTAACAATCGTTAATGCATTTTAAAAGAAAGTTTATTTTAATTTTGTACGATTAACATTATTTTTCATTAAACTTTCATCAGGTGGTTTATAATAAATACCCTTACTAGATTCAGTTTTACTACTTTTCTGACATATCCTATGGTTTTTAAGCCTCAAAATTGCAGCAAACACATTATAGAATACATAACGACTTTGAGGAATCTAAGGCTATGACATCACAACTGGTCTGATTTCAGTCGTTTCTACACAAATGATGCCAAACGTTAAGTTTAGATATCTCCTTAACAGAATAACATTTTTGAATGCTTTCTTTACTATTTTGTTTCTTTTGAAGTCCCCTTGATAAAAGATAGATATTTGCCTAACACTGAACTAATCCTTTAATTCCGGACCCAGTCCCGTCCACCACTCCAGCTCAATTTCAATGTGTGAGTGTGGCGTCTCAGTGCACATATCTGTACTCGAATTTTTGATTTTACGTCACAAATCATTTGAAGAAAGCACCCCTTGAAATACAGACAGGATGAAACTGCCACTGTCATTTTTATACCGTTTCAAGGAAATTTCCTCAATGAGTTGACCATGTATTACGCATTTATTTGACCACAAATTTTGTTATGATACAAATTGGAGTAACGTGGAAATGAAATAGGAAACTTGAAGCTTTTCAGTGACCGCATGTTAATGTCACGTAATCGTTCATGCGGTTACTAGATGCCACAGGCACTGAAAACAAGAATGGAGTAGTGTTCATGGGGCGGATTCTGTAATGTTCATAAACAAAAAAGCAATATTCAGAGTAGGTAATTTCAGCACCCCAACTTATCATGCAATAACATGCCTCATAACATTGAGGCTATTGACCTCTGATCTTTCCATGAATGTGGGTCATTCTGTGTCAAACTCTCTCTTGCACCTCTTGAAAGTTTACACCAATACAATTTGTATTAGATTTGGTAAAATGGCTAAGCTAAATCCATCTGAGTCATTTGGCTCATAGGACCAGAGCTTATCCCCGGTTTCCATGGCGCAAGCGGATGAGAGTACTTGACTCCCCCTGGACGGGACGCCAGTCCATCGCAGATTAACTCCACAGCAGTGCTGGTACTCATGTTACAGCTGAGTGGACTGAAGCAAGTAGAGGAAAGTGTCTTGCTCAAGGACACAATGCAGCGCTCACGACAGTAATCGAACCCGGTACCTTTCGAATCGAATATCAACATGAGTTCTCAACCACTGAGCCACTGCACTTTACTGGTAAAAATGAGTCATATGGTAATTAACTATTTTCTTTGACCTTTGAAACTAAAACAAAACATTTCGTTACGCGAAGTTGTGACATACCATTTTCCCAGGGGCCCTAAAGAATGGAACAAACTACGTATACTGAAATAAAAGCATAACTAGCTTTGATTCATGTAAAAGAAAACTCAATAACTCTCTATTCTTCCAGGCTTTTATGCCTTTTTTAGCATAATTACTCATGAGCTTTGACCTTTTGACAGCAAAAAAATCATACGTCACAGGAGGCAGTGTGATACGTTACCATGTAGGTCCCATCGACAGCTCAAACTTGCTTTTCATTCAAACAATACAGCGGAAAGGTCAGAATTAGGTTTATTGTCAGCGGTATTTTTGATCAATGGGATCAAAAGTATACGGGGCACAACTTCAACCCAAGAGATACCATGCGACCTCGTTGCATCTTAAGTGTATATGGACAGGTAGTTACAACAAAGAGCTTCCACACAACATCAGCTTAGATGGTTGGAAATAAACTAAAAACATGCATGCTACCGCAAAAAAATTCATCAAAATCGATTACAAATTGACCATTTTACAGCAGTTTAAACTCAGATACCTAATTAGCATAATTGCTCAATTTGTTGTAATAAGAATAGGGAAACTATGAAATGTATCATGTTAACCTATTTAGCTACAGCCTGCATGCCAGTAAACAGGAAATTCTTATAACCTTGACCAAGGTTTAGCATCAGAACGTTATATGTAAAACTTTGATATTTGAACTTTGGGAAGAAATATATGAAACAATATTAAGACTATTAGCTGTATCCTTTGCATACACTTTTTTAAACCTTTTCATCATCATTTATACGTTGTAAGATATGACAACTTTCATCATAATCTTTATAAAAAAACCTATAAGCGCTGTTGTAACTGTTTAAAGACTGTTTTGTTCTAAATTTGATGCTCTTTAAAGAGGCAAAATCGTCATATGTGCACAATATTTAGAATTCCTTTCAGATCTTTTGATTGGTTGAAGTTTTGCTGCGCGAATCGTTGTCTCGTATTGAAAGGTATATAAATATTTAAAACGCCGTGAAGGTCACGACACGAGTTAGCCCAGTAGGTTACGGCGATCGAAAGCTATTTCTTTTTCTTATTAACAGTCGTGAGTTCGAGCCCCAAAAGAATCGTTTATTGCGACTTTTGCCTTGATCTTCTTCTTCTTTTTTCTCAGTAATTTTCATTTGGTGACTATTATTCTACTATTATAATACTAATCTTTCGCTTTCTAACAAACGCATTGAAAAAACAAACAAGTTTCTCGTCACACTAACGTAATGCGCTGTGTATGTAACTCGGCACACAACGTACATGCTAGTGTCTGTTCTCTTCTATCTCCATGTACAAACAGACAGTGGATCGGATCTTGCGTCCACAACCGGAAGTGACGTCAAAATATCGCACCTCCCTTCCCTCCCCCCAATTTTAATGTATTTAAATGAGACGAGCCTCCTCTTTAATCTGAAATCTCTACCTGTTCCATATACCTTTGATCAGTTGATTGGTTTTGTACTTTTTCCGTTTAAATTTGACACAGAATTCGTCCTTGTTTTGACATTGTGGCGAATGAAAGGTTGACTGGATAAGCGTCTTTTTTTTTCGTTTTCGTTTTTTTTTGACATGCTGACGAATGTTTTTAAACGTATATTACCAGCATGTATATGTTTATTTTCATTTTTCTATAGGTAATGAATTATTTAAAGTGTAAAAATATACAAATGACACAAACGGATATTGCAATTAAACTTTGTTAATTGCATATTCGTCACTATGTCAGAATGAAAACTACTTTCGCCCATCCGCCACTATGTCAGAATAGGGACGAATTGTATATTTCGAAATGTATTTGACTCTGTACATTTTGACTTTTTTAAATTTAATATAGTAAGGGTATGCACCTTCAACTTTAAAAAGTTGCTAAGTTCAAAAATTGCATTATTTGTCCTTTGACTTCTGACGATGACTTTTGTGCTTGAAAATTTGGAGGTACAAGATTACCCCAAGGAAACCCTCCAGCAATTTCAGATCCCAATAATGACGTAGATTTTCTGAGTTACATACACGCACACAAAACACACACATACATACAAACATACACACACACACACACATGTTGACGCTGCCAAACTTCGACTAGATGTCCACACTATCAAACAGTGGACGCCTTTCAATATAGCTAATTTGGGAATATTATTCAAGAGGCCAGCATACTTGACAAGAAATAATCAATGGAAATCTTAATTTATCAATATTTTTAGGTAAATTAACATTTGTTTTAGTATCATTTTCCACCTTACAACTGAGGACGATAAATTCGTGGTTTCCAACCGTGGAATCTAACCAAAACTGGATCGATTCTAACCGACAAACCGTAGACGCAGACCCAACAGGTACATATCTTGATTGTCGGAATCCAATCAAATAACCGTGAATGTGTTGTTTTGTGTATGATGGAGCAGTCAATGCACAAAACCACATCGTGACAATACTCATACATAGTCAGATAGATGGTTCAATATGCAAGAACAAACCACCTAGCCCCCAAAACAAAAAAAGGTTTTCAAGTCATTCTGGTGTTGTTGTTTTGTTGGCACGCTTAACAACATACTAAAAATCTAGTCAATTCTGACTTCTAGAAAGGATCGTTTTCTAAATGGCGTCCAGATGGTCCGCCGAGGAAACTTGAAATTGATGTATTTCATTACCTATTCAACAAGAAGGACGCTTTTGGTGTCTTTCAATGTTTTGAGCCAGCAGGAAACCAATAAAATACCTTATTGCTGTCAGTTACTTATTTATTGTCAATTTCTGTTTTCCAGACCACTTAAGACATTTCCCATTAGTAAATATTAGTAATATATCTGCTGCTGGGCTCATATGTCTTCATACCTCTAAACCACCAGTTTAATGATGCATGATAAACTCCTACATCTGTTCAACTAAGCTTAAACAACCCTTCTTTTGTTTAAGCAATTTCCACTTTTCTGCACTTCCCTTGAGGTCAAGATGAGTGATGTTGAATACGTAGAATAGTTGATTGCACAATAGATAAACAAGAACACCCTTTAAAAAAAGGGCTGTAGCGGCATGTCATTTTCTTTGTATGGATAGTAATAATGAAAGCAGTGGCGTATCTTAAGGAAGGACTTCTCCCCCTAAACAAATTATAGTCCCCTTCCTTTATAAAAACTTCTGCGAGATTTTCATTAACTTTAAGAAAATCTTTATCAATTTCCGGGAAATCTTTTTATTTTGGGGTAAATTTCCATCATTTTCGTGAATTCAAAGAGCTTAAATTTTCCAATTTCCGGGAAATTTTCTTCAATTTCCAGGAAAATTCTTCACTTTCCAGTAAAGCAAGCAATCAATTTGAGAAATTCTCAGGGAAGTGTTGCGAAAATCGAACAAAATTTCAACAATTTTACGGATTTTCCTTTAATTTTATGTTAATAATTTCACACTTTCATCAAAGTCTTTCCTAATCTGAAAACGGCATTCAGTATTTATTTATTATTATATTTTTTTTTTGGGGAGGAGGAGGTGGGCTTAACACCCCTCAAAAACGAAAGCTAGACACGGCCCTTAAAGAAAGAGAACAAAGTTATGTAGGTTGTAATTTATTCATTATAAAATAGAATAGATACAATAAATAAAGACGATCTTGAACTTGGTTCTCCAGAAATAAATTCTACCCACGCCGAATTTGACACCGGGTTGCAAGATTACAGTGTGTGTGTACGTGATGAACGCTAACAATTTCCTAAACTGTTAAGTTAGCTCTTTTAAGTTTCAAAACCGCATCCGGTGTAGTCAAAATGAGCTATTGCGTGGCTGCTACACAAGAATTGCAAGTATTGCCTAGCAACATGCAGTGCCTCAAGCTACAGAGTGAGGCGTTTATCTCACTACATCCGAGGAGACTGGCCTCGTTCATGTCAAATTTCAAATAATATTATTCTCCAATATTTCTTTGTGACTCTTCAAAAAATATTTCAATGTAATAAATATTTTCTATTATATTTCTGAAACAGTAAAATGTCTAAGTAATACCAGTCTTCATATCACTTTTTTGACCTGGCTTTTAGAATATTGGATTGCCACTGGAAGTTTTCGTCTACATTCTTCAACGTTGGTAATTTGCATGACTTTTACGAATAAAAACAAGGTCATAAATCTATATAATTAGCAGTACTGAAATTGATTGGAGCATGGTAACCATTAAAATACAACCTTTGATAAAACGCACTCAATTTGAAGTCAATATTCTCTTCATTTAATACAATTTAAAATATAGTTCTCAAATAAAAGATGGCGGTTTGGAGCATGGAATTTACAATACTAGACCTGTTGCGTTCTGAGGGCCACAACAGAATAGAAAAATATGTATACTAGGCTGTTGAACAGAGAATTGACATAGAAACTGTCTTAACATCAGACAATCTCAATCGAATCAATAACGAGCTGGAGAAAAAGAAAATAGAAGTGAATGCTAGGTCCAAGACAAGTAAGTTGTGGCTGAACTACCAAAGCATAGTAAAAGTTGACAGGGAACTAATAATAGAAGAACGAACAGGTCCATGGTGGATGCACCTACGTGCTGTTTCTGACTGCATTCCTACATTTGCCGCAGATGGGAATTTCAACTACTTGAAATCTGCACATGTTTATGTCCTAAAGTTGGGCCAGCTTGAAATCTACCACCCAGATATTTTCAGAAAATTTGAAAAGGGTTTTCATGTTATCCGTCGCTGCAATCAGTTTTGAGCAGGTCTCAGTTCAGATCTTGTAATCGAACACACATTGGTTCGATCTTTGAACAACATCTGAACAATACAAATATTTGACAGAAAAGAAAAGGGACACTGTTGACCTTGAGAAGATCAGTTTAAAACTTGAAGCATGCTCACCCTTCTCACCAGATGCTTTATTAAGAAACATTGTCAACGGTGTTGTGGCTCAGCAAAGTGTGAGTGTGCATGAGTATGAGTCATGATTGACAGCATCATGCATTCACAATATCGTTCTGTAAAAGGATAAATTTAAGCTATATCCCTTGAAGAAACATCAGCCGTCAAGGTTGCTCCCGATTGAAGCATTAATTCAGCACTTCTTTTCAATGACTCTTGGTAGTCTCCAAGACTGAGGAGCTATCCTTGGAGAGGTTATGAGTTATAGCTTAGTCATTTCCCTTCAGCCCTCTTCGAAGCCCCAAATGTCCTTCTAAAAGCTAATAAGCCACACTAGCTCACACAATCAGTGATCATGCAAGGGATGCTATCCTAGATTCTGCACCAGCTATGTAGTATCAGGTCTTCGACGGAGGTTCATTCCTTCACCGAATACCATGGAAGTGTGGAGATAGCTATGGAAGAATATTACATTTCAGAAGTATGGTTCAGCTATAATTATTGTCTTAGATAGTTATGAGGAAGGGCCATCTATTAAAGACAACACGCAACAGAGAAGGGGACACAATACTCATCCTATTGTCAGCTTTACTGCTGAAACAGAGTTTTCTGGAAAGAAGGAGAAGTTCCTCTTAAGAGATATTAATAAACAGAGACTGATTCAGATGAAAAATGATGAACTAAAAAAAGAGATGCTGTAGATATAGTAATGGCAGCAGTGGAGGCATCTCTTTTACACACCACCACACTGATTGGAGAAGATACAGACCTTCTTGTCTTACTCCCTCACTATGCCCAGGAGAAAGTAAAGGACTTTACTTTAGATCTGACAAGTACAAAGGCTGATGGCATTTCTAAGTATACAACATCATTGCTCTAAAAATATCATTGGGCACGACATTTGTTCACAGTTCTTATTTATTCATGCCATGACAGGCTGTGATACAACTTCCCGCATCAGTGGTGTTGGCAAAAAGACTGCTTACCAGAAGCTTGTATAAGGAGACCCTTGTATAATGAGACCCCCGTCCTACAATCTTGTGCAAAGGCATTCACCATTGCAAAACAAACCATGAATGTGATTGAGGACCTTGGATGCAAAGCAATGGTTGTCCTCTTTGGTCTTTGGTGGCAGGAGAAACAAATTCCTTTGCGTTATAACTCCTTCAGCAGGAAGCTTGTTACTACTTTATCATTTGTAACACCAGAACGCCTGCCTTTTACTGAATCTGCTGCCAAGCTTCACAGCCGTAAAGTGTACTACCAAATCATGGTCTGAATTGGAAAAAAACAGGGTATGGATGCCACAAACTGGGGGTGGAAACTGCAGGGTAATCGGTTTGTCCCACTTATGTCAAGAATGGATGCTGCTCCAGACAGCCTTTTGTAGGTCATTAATTGTAACTGTTCCACTTACTGCAAGATACTCCGCTGTAGGAAATATGGTCTTCCATGCTCTGCTGCCTGTGGACCGTGCCAACTTGAAAAATGTGAGAATCCACAGATCAATTTTCTTCCAAATGAGTGCGAGGATTATGATGAATAGTGACTTATTGTAGGTATGTGTCAGGTTAACAATTAGACAAGGGGTTAGAAAATCTGCCATATTGGATTAACGAGTTACTTTGGGGTATTTATGTAAATTCAATGATTTAATGGGTGCTTTAAAGATATGTACACACACAGTGGCAATTAGTGGGACGACATTACTGGTGGCCATCTTAGACTTTATCCAACAGTCAGATTTTTCTAGATTTTTAGTTTGGTATGATAAAATGATAATAATTTAACTGATTTTATTTTAATACTTTCAGCCCAAAATTGATGCTTTCAGCCCAATAGCATAGTGGGCCAAAATTGTTTCTCTCTGTTGAATCATAATTGAAATACTATAAATTAACCTTCATAGCGGCCATTTTGAAAATGGTTTCAAGACCTTAGAGTTTACTAGAATTTAGTATATTATGAAAATTTATTTAAATTTGATTCATTTTAATTTTCTTTATAGGATTAGACCCCAAAATAACCTTTTCAGGTTGAATAATAACTTAGAAATAAACTCTCGGCGGTCATCTTGGACGCCATATTGAAAATTACGATTTCTAGAAGTTAGATTTTACTAGATTTTGGTATGTTATGATTAACATTGAGTATTTTAATGGATTCTTTGCCCCTTAAATCATGTGATTAGCCACAAAATCACCTTTCTTAGTTGAATACAAATTAAGATATGACTTGTTTTACTGCCTGGCGGCCATTTTGTACGCCATTTTGAAAATAACCGGCTTTTTGAGGTCAGAATTTACCAGATTGTTAGTATGTTGTAAAGCATGTCAAAATATACCAAAATCATTTGAAAACTATTTTGCATTAATTTTTCTGGGGTTCCACCATATATTGACCTGTCTAATGATACAACCGGAGACTAACCAATCATGGACTAACTCTAGAATACCATACAAAGGTCCACTGTTGGCGCCACTAGTCAACATGCCCAAACACACCCACACACCCCCTCACCCCCCCTCTCTTTCTACACACACACACACACACACTACACACTTTCAGTAGGCAGATCCCCAGTAGTTATGGGTATTATGCGCTTGTAAATATATGTGATTGAAACATGAATTCGCTAGTGGTTTATTGCATTAATTTTGTCGAAGATAGCAAGCAGTTCAAGGCCTATTTTACTTGTATTTGTTTTATTGTACACGAAATGTAGTCGAAGTTATAATACGCGTAGCTATGTGTATAGCCTTATTTCCAGAAGTCTTGAAAATTTAGGTCGATTCAATAACGACTCAAAATGGTCAATTGTTTTTTCAATTTTTCAGGGTTTTGCGTAAGTTTTGGCCTTCATATTTGCATTTAATGATAAATGCATTAAATGTGTCCTTGCAGCATTATTGTACACATAGCTCTTTAGATTCTGAAAAGTCTTCTTACGTTTTCTACACAGTTCTTTTCTTGGTGATTTTCAGGACGTTTCAATAAAATGAAGGCCTTTACAAATGCTCCGATTACAACTTTGAATAAATAATGAAAAATTTATCGCATCAGTTACTCAGTTAGTTGAAAGATGTCATATATGTCAAAATACGACGCATCTCAAAATTTTCGTGTGTCAAAAAATGTCATTTAATAAAGGTTATTTCAAAATAAAGGGAATAAAATAATTCATTTGTTTGTTTGTTTTTTGTTTTTTTTCTGTCGCGTGCTAGCACATCTTTAAGCTTTAGCTTAGTTCTTTTTTATTAAAAGACAAATTTAAAATTTTGCATATTTGGTTGTGGCGTCAGAGCGTTTAACAGCCTTGGAACTTAGGTGTTGCATTGTTTAGGCGATAATGTTGTCAGGGAAACATGTAGATCTGTAGTTAAATATCCCGATTGATTTGTACCACACAGACTATGTTATATGGGGCGTGTTTTTCTTGAGTCTCAAGAATATTGGAACACGCTTTTGGTACTAAAAACCTTTATACGAATGTTCAAGTTTATCATGATTGTATCTTATGAATACTTAAAGGACATTTAGCAGATTTTAGATATGTTATAGAGCATGGAATTCTAAGTAGAATAGTATTTAGATTGTGTAAAAAGCTTTCTTAGTTTACAAATTATGACTAAACAAAGTTTCATGATTTGCTAATTTGTCCGCTATTTGTGATATAGTAAGAAGAACACATCTCAAAATCTTAATATAATTCTTTAAATTCTATTCTTCAAATTCATACTTGTGAATTTCAGAATTCTGATTCGGGTGTGACAAAGTTCCATCAAATTTTGCCCAAAGTCTAATTCTATATTTTAGACAACATTGACATGGAACAAAACACAAAGGTTTTACAAAAGGTAATGAAAGATCCTTCCCGAATTGATGTCACACATTATTGCGCAATAACAGCTACAAATTAGAAATGATGTAAATTGGTCAATTTTTAACCAATTTTAATGGAATATTTTGTTGTTTGAATGATTTGGATCATATTTTAAACAATTAAGTCCATATAGCTCTAGATGTCCATAGTCCTTTAAGTCATTTTCAACGACACGAGTATAAAAAAATTAGACTTGTCTTATCTGGTTATGTCAAAATTCTTTTGTTTGAGCAAAGACGAACTTCTTGAGCATGTTGAGTAGAGCTGCAGTCAGCTTAAAAGGTTAACTTCTTCTCAACTTTGATTTTAATTTATCAAAGTCCAAAACCTAATTATGAAAAATTATGCAAATTTGTACGTCAATCTGTGATGAATTACAGAGCAACCTTGGTACTATTTTTGTGAATCCTTTGTTTTGAATGTTTATTATAATTCTTTGAAGTATAGTGCATGCAAATTCTGAAGTATCTTAAGCTTTTACCATACCCCCAATCAAATTACATAACCTGACAACGAATAGACTTTTCCATCATTTTCATTGACTAAAATTTAGGAGCGGTAGACTAAAAATTGAGGGTGCCTGTTTTTGCAAATTGCACATCATCTACAAAAGATCTATAACCTTCATGCTTCCAAAGCCCACAGACGACGTGAAGGAAAAGTTACTTGAATATTCATATTAACAGAAATTTGCTATACATTTGCGTGCTAGATAAGCAGTTTGATTTTTTTTTTAGGGGGCGGGGGGGGGGGTAAAATACGCCCTATTTTTCAAATTAGTGCTCCTTTGACGAATACATTTCAATATTATAATAGCTCACTTTGTATTTTTAATATATTTCGATTTTTTTTTCTTTTCGAAAATTGTATTTCCACTAATAAATCCACCCAAATTGTGAAAACGGTTTGAAAATCATGGAAGGAGGTGACCTACCTTTATATATATATATATATATTTAGTAAATAGGTTGCCATAACGCTAGGAACACTTGTGAGTGCAGTTTATATCTATGTTTTTCGCGAAACCCTTTTAACGTTGCTGGTGGCATCCAAATAATCCCTCAAAATTGTATTGTCAAAATTTGCAATAAAATCAAATCTAAGTAATTGCAAAATACTCATAGCCGGTGTGATAGTAATTTTTACGCCCCTCCCCCCCCCCCTCCCCCTCTTCCTCTATTGGTCCTTATTTCCTAAGGAATGTCGAATGAGTTTGGTCCCCTCCGGACTGATTTTGCTAAGTAATTCACTGGTGTGTCTGTACGGTTCCTTCAATTAGTGTTGTGTACTGAAGTGATATGCTAAAACCAAAGTTAGTAATACAGTGTACGGAATACAGTTCCGTTGTACTCGTAGAATTTGCCCACGAACAGAAAATGGCTTCCAGTAAACTTTTCGATTAAAAAGAAATTCATATTTTTTCGGTCTGGGCAGTACCTATCGGGATGCCCTAAAGAAAAAAAACGTGCTTTACCCAAATCGGCAGTGAGATTTACTGTGAAGGAAAAAGAAGGGTTTTTGTGGGAAAAGGGGATAGTTGTTGTATCCAAAATTCCTAGGATAGAAGGGTCGGGGGCCCAAATTTTCTAGCGGACCGTGTGTTACTCTGAAGGGATGGAGGACCAAATTTATTGAATGGTCACGGTTTAATTGTCTAGGGGCCTAAAGTTCCTAGGAAATAGGGGCCGGAGGCAAACATTTACTGGGGAACAATTACTTTTACACCGCTCCGTGGACTTTCTGGAAGTATAATTATGATGAAAGATTTTGAAGAGATAATAAATCATCCATTCAAGTCCCCTTGATTCCCTCTGGTTTGGCTCCATTGCTTTGCGGAATGAAAAGAAATTACGTTTAGGAATATTTTGTAAGTCCAGCAGACTTTCTCTGGTGTGGATCCGCATAATTTTTGAATGAAAATATCCAAAGGCCCATTCATAAAATTATGAATTTACCCCAAAGTGGCTCCGTGAATCACGCTTGTGATGGATTTTTTATAATTTCATAAATGCATCCTGGAGCGGCTCCGGTTGCTTCATGTTTGTCACAGAAAATTGTAAGAACAACCCATAGTTCAATTTGGCGAATATACCTGTAGCGTTTCCTTTAAGGATTGATCGATATTGTTTCGAAATTTTTAGGTGTAAAGCCGGTGTGATAGTAAATTTTGCCTCCCGTAAATTGAGGCCCATCAAATCTTATTTCCTAAGAAATGTTTAGTGAATTTGTTCCCTCCGGACTGATTTTACTAGGTAATTTACTGGTGTGTCTGTACGGTTCCTTCAATTATTTTTGTGTACTGAAGTAAAAGTTAAAAAGTGATAAAAAGTGATAAGCTAATACACTAAAGAAAACCAAGAGCGTGCTTTACGCAAAACGGCAGCAAGATTTAGTGTGAAGGGAAAAGAACGGCTTTTTCTTGCAAAAGGGGGACAAGTTTTTGTCTCCAAATTTCATAGGAAAGAAGAGCTGGTGCCCAAATTGCCTAGCGGACCGTTTTTACTAAGAGGGAGGACCAAATGTACTAAATGGCTACGGCTTAATTGTCTAGAGGCGCTAAATTTTCTAAGAAATAAGGACCGGGGCCAACATTTACTGAGGGTGAGGGGGGGAAGGGGGTCAAAATGTACTTTTACACCGGCTCCACAAAGCTGTGGGGTATTCTGCAATTAAGCTAAATATTTGTTCATAAAGTTAAACTTAAATTGGTAAAAACCTTAGTGAAAGCCCTACAATATTATTTTTAAATGCCCTCAAAGTGCAGGTTAAAATTTGTTTGATAATTAGTTTTCAGTAGGCCTATAGGAATATTCTAAAAAGTGTTAATGTTACAAGAATTGTTATTAAGATCAACATAGTAAAACACCATATTACAGCTGTGGCTTAAATCCCAAGCGTTTCTAAAGCACCTTAGGCATCCCTGCACAGTGTCCAAATTCATAAGGTCAGGGTCGCCTTAATTTGATCGACCTTACCCATAATAAAAAGCAGAATACGAAAAAAATAAAGTTGCAATGCCAACGAGTGCTAAACAGGGCTAAATGCTACTGCGTTCGCTAGTACCTTTCAAGAAAAGCGTTTAAAAACAACCACTCATGAAAGGCCTTTACGTATCCTAAGGTGGTAAAATTAAAATCCTTTGCTTGAAAAATAAGACTAGCTGACGAAACTGGGCATAAATTCAACAAAATCCACTCACCAGAAAACGTTTCTTTTAGTGCATGCATGAAGCAATATCTTTCCTTAGGAGAAATGGTCCGACAATCATTCACAGTTAATGTACATTATTATCTCAGGCATTAAGATGCACAGCTATTTTTATCACCAGTTTGAAAACAAATCTTCTCCCACTTAGACACCTAACACGGATGAGTGATTTCAATTACATAAGCGCCTTGATTATTCAGCTCTGCTTTGTGTAATCTTATACACACAAATAGCCTTGGGCTACATAGCTGTGGTGTGTGTGGGGAATGGCAGGAAAACAATAATTGTTTGGAGTGAAAACACAATACACTGATTAACAAGTCGGGTTGGTGTTTATCATACCTGAGTTTTCATGATTAACTCGGGTGCAGGGTGCGGGTAGGCTTAAGGACAAACTTTTCAGCATGTGTAATTTCCACTCCTAAAGTGTTTTTGCAGCAAAATCTTTTTAACTGCGATAAACCTGCTTTAATTTCGGATCCAATTCATACAAGTTTGTAGTTGTACTGGTCTTAAATATGGCGGACTGGTCGGACTGCCAGCTCATTGTAGTTATTTCATTTCAACCAATAAAAATACGTATACGATCTGGATACGAACGATGACGGTCAGCGGTACGACTATGACTGTGAGATATTTGACTACACTGTAGTCAGATCAGGAACAAATTTTAGCTGACCACGTACAATGATCAGATAATTGACCATTGCTTTTTTTAGAGTGCCGTGCCCTCAAATTTCCAATAATCTCATAAAGATGTCTGTTTTATTTAAAAGAAACTTGTAAAGGACGCAATCTTTGCAGTTCTACAGTCTTGGTGACTTACGAATATGAATGTTACTACCAGACCCGTCTAAAATTTACTACTCGTTACTTATTATTCCATATCTATAAAAAATTCTGTTGGAATTTGGCATTTTGATTTTACCGTCGTTTGTTCTACTCTCCAGCAGTCTAGGTGTTAGATTCAAAACAAAGCTTAATAAATATCAATGAGGGCTGCTATTCAGTCATTTTACGAAAGAACATTAAAGCTCCATCGATGTCGGAATCACGCGGGGCAAGGGGGGTCAACCTCTTGCCCTAGATTAAGGGGAAAGGGGACAAGAGGTGCCCTTTTGAAAGTTGGGGCGGACGGAGCAGGAGGTCAAGTTACCTTGGGGGCGAACCGGGGCAGGAGGTGCCCTTTTAACTAAAGAAATTGTTCAAAGTCATTCTTGAAGCTTGAAAACCAATATAAATCCACTTACGTACAAATCCTACATCTAGTACATAGAAGTTGTAACATACATTTAGTATTTATTTGACACAATTAAAGCATGCCATTTACCAGGGGCGCCTAAACCAAAGGCCGTTATATGAGGGGACCAGGGAGGTGGCCTCCAGTAATTTTCTAAGAGGTGGTTTTCAAAAGTAGGTTTTTTACCTATTTGCCAGATGGTCAATTGCCAGCATTGGTTTGTCTCTTAGTCTCAAACCCATAGACGGGATTTGCCTGCGAAATTTTCCCAAACGGTTGACGTAGGGGAGGAGGTGGGGAGAAGGAGGGGGTATTCACAAAATCACGCTAACATACTAAACATCACAATACAAATGTATACATTTAGAAAAGAGTGGGGTGAGATACTCACCACAAATCCCGCATATACTCAAACCATATGTGTAGGAACCGAAGGTCAGGGGGAACGTGCCCCTCCCCCCACTTTTTCGAAAACTAACAAAAGTGCTCTTTTGTTTTAAATGGAAAGTGCTACTGATCAATTTCTGTCACAGAATTGTGCCTTCACTTGATTTTCTACCCCCTTTCTATAAGTTCCTAATTCCGACACCCCTCACAAGCTCGAGAGATGTAAATTTTGCTAGATATATAAAAAGAATATGTTTCGACAGTAAACTCCGAGTTAGTTTTAAATTCCCAATTTTTTTGGGCTACCGTAAAAGGCGAGGCCGACGGGAAAAGGAAGGACGCAATACACATGAGATACTGCAATATAAACGGGAAATGCAGTGGCATAAGTAAACATTTGTGGTGTGTGTGTGGGGGGAGGGCTAATTTATCTTGGGAGCAGGCGAGACCAAAATTTTCCCTTGAATCTCAAGGGAAGATTTCACCTTCCCAGTTACATACTTTCATCTTTGTTGGGAAGTAAGATTGTAGGAAAATTCAAATCAAATTGAAAAAAAATGAAGGAAAATGTGGTAAAATTGATGCATATGTTGGTATAGTGTCCCGAAAATTGAAGGAATTCTTCCGGAAATTGGAGGAATTTATACCAAAATGAAGCAAGCTTCCCTAAAAATTTATGAAAAATGAAGAGAGATGAATTCACTGATCTACGTGGTCTTATTCACATTACTGTCCATGGGTCAAAGGGGCAATATCATATGCGGGATTTGGGGGAAGCAAGGGGGCACTTTACCCTCACTTTATTCCGAATTTATCTTTGGTAAGGAGGATTTTTATCTTAACAAGATTCTATGATTCCCCCTCACATTTGACTTTGCCACTTCCCCCTCACACACACACACACTTTCTGTAGGCAAGTCCTACCTATGGGCAACATGTTCTCGCATTTTGCGGCGAAAAAACGTTTTAGTTGGGGCAAAACATGATTCAAGGGCCAAAGCATAAAATCCCTTTTAATTATACATATAATTCAAGCATGTTTGTGTTATTTATTACAAAACACGAAGCAATGATTAGCAAATCAACTTGAAAGTTATTGAAATTTGGGGAAGCGACCGCGGGGAGGGGCAGTAACAGAGTGACGAGAGCTGCCTATATCTGACTATGACTGTGAAAATCTATCTTGCGTGTTCCCCCGCCCCCATCACCCTGTCGTGTCAGGTCATTGGACTAGTCTTTTTGATTTTCGTCTATAAGTTATGTTTCACTCAATTCAGTTATGCATGTTTAATAAACTTAGCCTATACTAACCCCTTAAATGTTAAAGGAAATGGTAACATTGTTTTAATACTTTCCTGTCGTTTTTATTAATGATTGGATATCACAAAATTTAGGCGTATATAAAACATTCCCTGTTTGCGTCCTAATGACTGACTGACAACATACAATATACATCCAATTGAATTCCGGATCTGTGCCATATCGAACTTGACCAGCAAGAGGCACAAAATTAAAGGTGGTTTAGTTCAGAAAAGTGCCTAAATAATAATTGCACCCTGCCTACAAACCAATTCACGGAATACACCATATTAAAATCTTAGCCAGTGGAGTAGAGGGGCAAACGTCAATGTGCATTATTGGTCTATAGTGTTTATGCAGTAATGACGGAAATTAAATTAGCAATATAGGTTTGTCCAAAGGACATAAAGTCGGCTTTAGTAGCGGAAAATTCAGTGCTAAGATTTCTAGCAAAACATTCAAGATTTACTGTCCAAATTTGAGGAATTTTGATCTGATAGTTGTGTTTTGAACTTGTTGGTGTTTTTTGAGCATTCGCGTGTGATTAAAGTTGAAATCGAACATGTCAAATCATAACTAGCCCCTAACTGCCTAAGCTGCTAAGTGAAGTCATGGGCCTGGCCTACAGTTACATACTAGGCTGTTTCATGTAAATATAAGCATGTTTATGTGACAAGACATTCTCACAGTCACGTGCATTCAGTGGGGGGAAATTAACCGAATACCCACCGTAGGAAATGGGGTAGGATCTCAGATATTTGCCATCCTTAAAATGCACGACCTAAACAAAATCAGCAAGGAAAAACAGTGGCTGAGGTTGAAATCGAACATTTCTAATTGTACCTACCTGGCCACTCTGAGCCGTGTTGGGTCCCCTAGTAAAAAACAAAGATAGATATGCCCTTGGAAGGGACAACCTTTTCTCCGGTGAATTTGGTACGAATATTTTTAAGATAATGTGCTGATTATAAGTAATACCGTAAACCGCAAGTGATGCGAGTGTATTATTTAAAAGAAGCACTAGACCAAAAGTGAGGGCGCAATTCTTTTAAAGACTAGAATAATCAGCAAATTTGTTTGCCAAGTGGAGAGCTACCAAACTTCTCTAACATCAATGTTTAAACCAAGTAGTTATCTACGATTTATTAACAATAATATTGTATGGCTTAAGAAGGTAAAACATGTCAACGAATATTTGAAAAGTTAACTAAAAAGACACCCACACTATTTGGCATAGTTCTCCTTTAATGTATGGATATTAAGCCAAGGCACGGAGTTGGTAGATCATCCAGATCAGTTTGAAAAAAAAAATTCAAACTGTAATCAAGATAAAAAAAAAATGAAAGGGATCGGCCACTGTCGGAAGCTTTTAATGAGTTAGTTCAGTGGTCAAACATGTCCATCTTATATGAAAGAGGACTTCAAAAGAAACAAAATGGTGAAGAAAGCATTGCAAAATCTGATTCTGTTAAGGAAATATTTAAGTTTAAAGTTTGGTACCATTTCTGTAGAAACGACTGAAATTAGACTAGTTGCGATGTCACAGTCTCAGATTCCTCAAAGTCTTTATGTATCTTAAAGAAAGTTTATTCATTTTTTCACTATTGTTTTTCCTCAAACTTTCTTCAGGTGTTTTACTACTTTTTTTGACATATCCCGTTGTTTTTAAGCCACAAAATCGTAGGACAAAATATGATATAATACATAAAGACTTTGAGAAATCTGAGGCTCTGACATCACAACTAGTCTGATTTCAGTCGTTTGTTCACAAATGATACCAAAATTTAAACAAGATTTTTGAGTGCTTTCTTCACCACTTTGTTTCTCTTGAAGTCCTCTTTCATATATTAAGATAAACAAGCTTGACTACTGAACTAATTCTTTAATTGGAAGGAGTCAAATGTACTGAATTTCACTATACCATTCCTTCAGTTCACGTAACTCCTACGAATGCACAATATTGTAACAATGAGATTTACGTGCACATCCTCAGTTGTCAAGTATATTACGCAACCGGCTTGAGTTACTTGTATTGTCTTCATCCAAGTTAAAAGTCTTCAAATATTTCCTCTTTATTATAGCTTCTCGTGTGTGCGGTCGTTTATTGGGGAGAGTTACTTTAGCGTTCAGTTGTATCACATCCTTTTACGTTCCTATTTTATTTTGTACAGCCGGCCATGTACCTCGCCCGGTTTATGATTTCTTATATTGTGTTGAACACTTAAATAACTGTCAGCAAGAAAATATATATATACTTTATCAGTCTCTGCTTTATCATTTGCCGTATCAAACTAAGGACGTCACAATTGCCCGCTTAAAGGATTAAATTTGCTTGAAAAATCTTTTGTCTATTTTCAACTTTCGACCCAAAGGAGAGAGAACACTTTAGTTTTAAGACAAACCAAAACAAAACGAAAAGGAGGGAGAGAATCCTAATTCTCACCCGAACGTTAAATGATAACAAACTACGATCATCTTCTCCATGGTCCTTGTTGAATTATACACTAAGAGCCTCGGCAGAGTGCAAGTCATATGCCGCTTACCGTGTATCTCCATTTCCTCTCTTAAGATGTCGATATCCTTACCAATCGGTGGACGAAGTATCTTTTACCGTTTTGGCAGCGTCATTCCCAACCTACGACGACGTCATCATTTTGCAGTTTTGTGATCGATTGATTTCAAAGGATAACGTATATTTTTGGTGTAATTTGGAATTGAGCTGTGCCTTTATCAATGTGTGCCAGTTTATCCAAAATTTACTTCTGGTGAAAGGGTGCATTATATACATATTTCCTGGAAAACCAATCATTTTGGAAAAAAGAAAGATCAAGCACGGCAAGCAAGCTTTGGAAGTATTCTTTTTTAGTTAGATCAGTCAACAGAAAGTGGTGCTCCTCTGTTTGAATAAAGAACAGCAACGAAACTTTTGAAACATTAAATTGTTGAAGAGCCAACAAAGGCAACATAACTTTCTAACATTAATTAGCGAAGACCAACGAAAGCAATAAAACTGTGGAATAAAATTTTGAGAACTTCCAGGTAATCTTCTTGTAAACTTTGATGATTTGTCACAACGTTTTATATCTAATGTTTCATACGTTCTTACAATATTTGCTGATAAGTTATCCATTCACAATTCAAAAAGTTCTCCTCTTCAGGAGAAAATTATTTTCTCCCAAAGAGGGGAAATCCCAGACGCCATTTTGAAGATTACCCATGATGCCTCTAACGAAAGAGCGTAACGCTATGGCATATAACTTGTATGGGTTCTATAATTTGTATATAATTTGCATATCTACCTACTGTGGTGTAGCGGTTATCATACCTGTCTACAGACCACGAGGCCCCGGGTTCAATCCTGGGGTGGGTAGACACGCTAGTGCACCACAACTGGTTATCAAAGGCCGTGGACATTGACTTGGTTGTCGATGTTATGTCTGTCCGTACGTCCTACCTGTGTTCTCGTCCGGGTCGTATTAAGCGTTTCGTGATAGCATTTGTACTATCATAACCGAATACGCAGGCGACGACCCTGTCATTGTAATTGTGTGTTCAACTCTCTCATAATTTGTATAAGCAAATAGGTCAGTTTCATTTTTGCATATTTATCCGGTTCCCAAATGGACATCTACCACGCCGGTTTAAGAGATAATGACAAAGTTACAAATTCCGACCTGTTTTCGCTAGAATTATCGAAGTAACGCAAAAACCATCCCGAACCAAACAAGAGACTTTGTCCATTGCACAAACGGGTATGCACACAAGGCAGCCTGGTCACTTCGCACATACAATGACCGCATATAACCTAATTAAAAACCATAGATGTGAAAGCACTTGTAAATTAAAATAAAAGCACCTGTAAATGGAAATCTGGAAGCTACATAATTTACATAGGTTTTCCCCTTTTTGTATAAAATGATTTTTCTCCTGAAGAGGGGAATCTCCTGAACTGATTAAGGCCTAGTTGTATTCAAATTTTTCCAGTAAATCGTTGAAGATTTGTATGATGTTTCAATCAAGAGCTATGTCCAATCCTGAGAAAATACTCCGATAGTATTATCAGTGCTTTACCCTACAAAATCGAATTGCCTAATTATTTTATGGGTGACGGTCGAGAAGATTTTCTCTAATGGTGTCGCAGAATAGTAGTAGCAACTTGAAACAGACCCAAATGACCCAGATGGAAATGCTAAACTGGCTTCAATTTTACCGGCCAGGTAATAGGTGGGAGAGCTGTGGGATAGTCTGGATTCGTCCCACAAGACAAATTATTTAACAATCAAGGCAAAACTGAAAGAGGAAATTGGTACACAAAGACCCCTACGTATCTCAGTTGGATCCCCAGATAGGTATCGTCGGGGAAACTAGCAGAAGTTAGTTTAGCGGGGCATCCACCAGCTTGTACCCCTCGGGCACCTCTGGCATAAAATAACTTGGACACATCAGCATCTAGCTCAGATCCACCTATAACATACTTAACTATTCTTCTAGAGAATGTTATGAGTAAATCATTCATGATACAGGTGAAAACAAGTGTTTCGTCAATGATAGCCTAAGGAAACCAATATTCTTGTAGCCAAGCAACCCATTTCAAAATGTAACACAATAACTAAATCGGTAACATGAGATTATCTTGATAGTAGGGAAAGTTGATGCCACAATTTGTATTAGTAAGGAGACAATAAGATGGACATTTTACGTCACAGTAACATAGAGCAAAGCTTGCTTATTGGATGTGACTTTTTATTCTTACATAAAGTGGCACTAGACGTAGACCAAGGTATGTTTTCGATTGCTTCTAGCCATATGCAATTTAGAAGAAAACAAACAAGTGTGCCCATTTGTTTTAATATCTCAAATTCTTCTAATTTAGAGTGTCTCCTTATAATGAACGTCGAAACAGAACAATGTGATGTATCATCTGATGGTTTTGATGATATTTTAGAGCCAAATTCTCAAAACCTATCCATCATTGTTGCTAGGTGAATCAGGGTACAACTGTCGCTCGTATTTTCAATCCATCAATGCATGATGTAACCTTGCATAAAGGTTTGGTCATAGGTAATTTCTTACCAATATGTAATGGTAACTCAAGAGTGCATGCTAATATCAAGAACAAAAGCAGATGTTTTAAGTGCCGAACAGCCAGAATCCGACCCAGAGGGTCCAATACATTAATCTGTCCCACACAAGACTTGACATCAGACCAAAAGGAAAAGGTAGTAAAATTGTTTAAAGAGAAAAGCTCAGATTTTAGCAAAAGTCTTCAGGATGTAGGCAGAACAAACATCATTAGACATGGTCCAAGGATTCAAGACCTATCAGGCAAAGAGCATAGGGCATCCCCTCAACTTAGATTAGAAATGGAAAAACAGGTTGAGTATCTTTTGTACCAAGACATTATAGAGCATAGCAACAGCCAGCCTCTGGGCTGCACCAGTGGTATTGGTGAAGAAAAAAGATGGGTCCTATAGATTTTGTGTGGATTATAGAAAATTAGATGGCATAACCATTAAGGACGCCCAGCCATTACCATGAGTGGATGATGATTTTAGATGCCGTGGGTGAATCAGTTTATTTCAGTACCCTAGACTTACAATATGGTTTTGACAAGTTGAAATGGAGCCCAAAGATAGACACAAAACTGCATTCACGACTGGTACAGGACTGTACAAAATCAAAGTAATGCCTAGTCTCCACCCACTTTCCAAATGTTAATGAAAGCATCAAATGTTTGATTTACATTTAAGATATTCTCATAATTCAGTAATTGGTAAATCTTTTGATGATCACTTTTGCAATGTTTCAGAAATGTAACTCCTTTTCAAGACGTTGGCCTCAAACTTAGACCTGACAAATGTAGCTTTTTCTAGGCAAAAGTAAAATATCTAGCCAGTCACCTGATTACAAGACAGGGTAGTTTACCCAATCCATTAACTGTGGAAAAAGTAAAACAAATGCAACGTCCAGCAAATGCGACAGAAGTGAGGTTTATTGGATTATGCAATTATTATTATAGGTTTGTTCAACATTTTGCAAAACATGCCGCACCTCCCCCCATTAGGTTAACAGAATATAATGTACCTTTCCTATGAGATGCACAGTGTGAAGAAGCATTTGACTTCTTTAAGACTAAGTTGACGTCACCACCTATAATGGCCTTTCCCAATTTTCAAGAACCATTTATTTTATATACGGACGCATCAAATGCGGCATAGGTTGTGTGCTTTCACAAATGAAAGATGATGTAGAAAGAGTGATTGCTTATAGCACTCACAAGTAGTCAGCAAATGAGCGAAAACGGTCCACATTCGATAGAGAATTATATTCAAGTATGTACTTATTAAACACTTCAGGCAATATCTAGTTTCAACACCATTTACCATCGTTACTGACCACAAACCGTTACTAAATTTGAAAAGCGTATCAAGTGAGTCTGATCGGACAGGTAGAAATTGTAAAGTGGTTGATTAAACTAGAAATATATGCATATCAAATTAGAAACAGGGATGGTAGAAAACATGGAAACACAGACTTCATGTCTCGTATGGGAGAAGAAAGAACAGAAACAGTAGTAATACAATGTAATTTAGGTTACTTAGGAATGAGTTAATGTGATGCGAAATCTAAGGAAAAGGTGTGTAGTTGAAAATCGGAGGACGACATATTGAAGGAAAGTGAGTCAAATGTCAAGCCTAGAGATGACCTATTAAAGGAAAGTTTGTCAGGTGCAAAATCAGAACCATTCAAAGTCAAGTGGTTTCTGTGATAGCAATGATTGTGACAGAAGGGCAAGAGCCCATACAATTTAAACTAGTCAGACTGATGATATGCAACATTACAGTCTTGACCCCATTCTTTGAAGTAATATATTGGGTAATGCTAGGTCACAAAATTGCTAGAAGACCGCCTTCAATTAAGAAATTTTGGCGAGAATTCCCTAAACTCATTGTGGCAAATGGAATTCTTTGCAGGAGAGTCCATATCTGGCCAAGAAATATCATATTTCATCAAACAGTTATACCTGGATCGATGGTATATCATATGCTGCAAAATGTACACGGTAACACATTCAGTGGTAATTTTACTGTTCAGAGAACTTACGATGAAAGATTGCAGCTTTGTTACTGCCTAATCATGCGTAAGGATGTGGCAAGATTTTGTAAAGAATGTCTTTCATGTCAAGTCAGAGCTAACCCAAATACAACTGTGAGAGCTCCTCTTGAAAACATAAAATCAAATTTTCCTTTTCAAATCGTTTGTTCTGATATAACAGAATTACCCCTGACTTCTAAGGGAAATCGGTGTCTTAGTTATCATCGATCATTTGAGTAAGTATGGTATGTAAATTTATATGCAATACCAAACCAAACGGCCGACGCTGGCTAAATCTTTTGTGATGATTTTATCAAAAGACCAGTGTTTCTTGTGTTCTTCACACTGATCAGGGAGCCCAATTTGAAGGTAAACTCATGAAATAAATCTGTACAAGATTAAACAAGAACAACGCCATATCATCCCCAAGGAAATGGTATCACAGAACGTTTCAATAGAACTTTGAAAGACCAAATGTGTAAATATCTCACATCTCGAGAAGGCGGAATGGAATCAGCATCTTAGTGCATTACAGTTTGCCTATATTCAAGTGGTCACCCAGTAACTGGGTTACCCCTCATTTTTTTCATTCATGGAAGAGAACCACGACCCTCATCATCAATGTTTTCTACATGGCACCCATCAATTGTTCAAGATGGATTGGAACAAGCGTTTAAGTTTGTCAAAGAGTCAAGTGATCGTTCACGGGCGTCACAAAAAAAACATTATGATCAAACAGCAAGGGTAATCTATTTAGAGTGGGAGATTTAGTTCAATTGAATATCCCTGCTCATAATATGGAAAACTTACCCCCAGTTGGAAGCCCCCCCCACTCTTAAGGTAATTCAAAATATTCATGATGATAGTCAAAACAGGAACGTTAAAGGATGTGATTAAACTGAACGCCAAAGTAACTCTCCGCGATAAACTCAAACTACAGCTCAGAAGCTATAACAAAGAGGAAATGTTCGAAGCCTTTTAACATGTTTAAGTTGGATGAAGACAAATCTAATGATTCGAGACGGTTGCGTAATATACTTGACAACTGAGGATACACGTAAATCTCATTGTTGCAATATCACGTGGTCCGAACGTCAGCAGAAAATGATTTTGTTAATTTGTTGATTCTCCATCAACACTTTTGAGAAAAGTCCTATTAACTTGAGACAAACAGCATTTTGTTGCGGGAAAATGAGTTTCTTGCAACCAAACAAATCTCCAAAGAAAACCCAAAAGTCAAATAAGTTTATTCTTATTTTTTAAAATATTTTTTGTTGTTGTGGGCAAAGCAGTATGAACAGTTGATGTGAGAACAAAAATATATATAAGTTCGAGGCAAATAATATTTTTTGCGACCAAACATAAAAAAAGCTACTTTTTTTATTTGGCTTCGAAAAGCAAATATACCAACCCTTAGAAAAATACTTTAAAAGATATCGATATTAGTATTTTATGGGATGTCTCCTACTCCCGCTTAAAGTATTAATGGGTCCCCCTCTCACCCCTTGCGTTTCGCACAGACATTTTTGACAAATTTCCAACGACAATAATGCATATGTTTTTGTGTTAAAGTGTTACCCTCTGGGTGCTCAAGCTGGATAAGGTATCGTACCCAACAAGTGGCGTAGCCAGGATTACATTTTTAGGGGTCAATAATCCTCTTTAGGGGTGAAAAACTATAAAAGTAGAATTTTTCAACCAACATATTTTAATTGTGGGTGCCCTCTACGGGGTGTAGAAAAGGTCACCTCTCAGGTTGCAAGAACTTTCATAATTTCCTGGTTACAAATAGGAAAATCGCACTGGTAAATCCAGTTTCCATCAAACGTTGCTGCTCACTGGAAAATCTGGTTCAATTTTGTTCGTTTTCGCGAAATTTTCTTTACATTTCAGGAACTTTCCTTCAGTTTTCGAGTTATGTTGCCAAATTTAACCAAAATTTCCATTAATTTTAACAAATTTCCTTTAATTTTTTTTTCAGCTTTTATATTACTTTAATCATTTCCCATTTTTTTTCTTCCCAGCTTGCATAAAAGAATCACAACTGGGAAGGTGAAATGATCTCAGGGCAACGTATTTCCCGGCCATTTCCCCTCTGCTTCCTTCTACTCTGACCGTCCCCCTCAAGTCTGTTGAGGTGTCGGCTGAATGCAGCACTGCACCATTTTATGACCAAAAACACTGAATTGAAATGTGATAATTACTGGCTATAAATTTGCCGATATAGAACCAAATTTAAATGTTGTACATATTGTTATGACATATGGACACTTAGCAGCTTACGTTTACTTTCTATCATGAAGGAATCTTCATTTGTAATACCACTGGGAATATGGGGAAGAGAATGTAACGGGGGAGGCATTGTCCTCCCCTTCCTCCGCCCACTCTGGCTACGCCACTGTACCCACCCATGGGCGATTTCCTCATGACTGCCTAAATTATACAATTGCCGGTATGGTTGCAGCAATGATTTATTTGTACTGTGAGCTGCAAGTCGTCAAATAGCGACCTTAAAAAATTTCCTTTAAATAAAGCCGACATATTATTGAGAGTATTGGGAAATTTTCGGGCACCGAAAAACTACCAATAATACACATGGTTACTGTATTTTAACCTTAGTCTGTTAGTTAGTGTCCACAATCTTTACAAAAACTATAATAATGTTGTACTGCTTCTGAACGGTTGAGCATTCGAAGCGGTAACATTGGTATTAGGCCCCTATGTGTTATGAAATTATATTACAACCCCTTTTGAACGAACTTTTTAAGCAATATTAGGCTTTTGAAAGCTTAAAGATTCTTTGGATTGGGTGCGGCAAATAATTAGTTTTGTGCTATTTGGTAGCACGAAATTAATTATTTTTCCTATTGAAGCCTATGATGAAAGAGTCGAAAGTTTAAGGTCCTTTTTTTACCAAAATGTTATAGATTTGGGATCTTTTGTGCTGTTTTCCAAAAATACCATCTAATATCTCTTGGATGAGGGTAAATTACGAGAGGTTTTGGCCCTTTTTTGGTCACCAGATGTTTTAACCCTTTTTTCTTTTTAGGCTGAAGTGAAGAGGTGTTGTACACCCTCAACAAATCACTCAAATTTTGGTGTGGGTCCTTGGTAAAATAGTTCCCTATGAAACTTTTACTGAAATAAATCTTGTTGAGTTTGGATAAACATAGTCAAGTCCTATTCTTTCTCTACCATTCCTGACATTTTCAACTCATCGGCTTCATGGGACTCTCAAAATCATTTGTATTAGCCTTTTCTCTCAGTGTTCTCATTTTTTGATGCGGAGTGATACCTTACTAGTTCCGTGCTACCATCTATTGTCAACCAAACAAAAGTTGTCATAAACCATCACCTGACTCGACTTAAATAAATGCATGTGACTTCCGTAAAGTGAAGTTATCTGCAGTGGGTCGACTGAAAATATTTCCACAAACAGAAAGCTGCTTGACGGATGGTGAGGGAATTCAGATTAATTATTCAAGAGTTTCTTTCAAGGTGTGATTAAGAAATAAAGAGGTGAGTGAAATGATGGAACTCTAAACGATAAAATGTTGCAGATCTGGCCGTATGTTCTCTGTACGAGTTTCGCGATCTTACTCTGTTGAGTTTTTACTTTACAATATACATTAGCCTAAATACTTTCATCATTCTTTTTACAGTTAAGTGTTGACCAAAAGATAGTAACTGCAAAATCTCAACGCACTTCTGAATGTGTACCCATTCCATAATCTCGCAGGCCGAGTCGGGCCTAGGCTAAGTCCCTATTTTAATTTAAGCTCGTTATTTCATGATAGGGGGCCTAGAAGAGTTTTCCCTTTCTCTGCAGGTTTAATCATAGTGATGGTGAGTAGGAACTGATCCTGTTTCTGCAGATGTAGTCGTAGCCATAGTGAATAGGAACTGTCTTTTTGTTTGCAGGCGTAGGCCTACAGTAGTGAAAAGTTGTTGTACTGTAGGCCTAGTCATAGTGCACAAAAACGATGCAACAAAGAATGTTGGTGACTGCGACTCGGGCATAGTGGATAATTTGAATAATGCATTAGATTATGCAGTTACGTCACCAAATCAATTGGAAAATTCCTCTAATTTCTGGTAAAAACCTAACGTTAGTAGGCCTATACTATTATCAGCGGTATTTTACTATATATAAGGATTTGGGGTATTTTTTTAAATTTTGGTTTTATTTTGTTGTGAATTAGATTTGGGTCTTTTATGTAACTTACCAGCTGTAGAGGACATGGGTACTGTTCAAATGAGCATGATTTAACTAATTTGTATGACAATGAAGATATTTGTATCTATGATATCTCTTAAATTGAAGTGAATGTGGGATTTTGTTCGCATAGGTCTTTTTGTAACTTACCACAGCTGTAGAGGACATGGGTACTGTTCAAATGAGCATGATACGGGGGTTGTGTGTGCATGATAATTAGCTTATTTGTATAACAATGAAAAAATTGTATCTATGATATCTCTTAAAATTAAATTGACTCGTGAATGTGGGGATTTTGTTTGCACAAATGATATATATGAAATTGTCTACACACTTAATGGTGAGGTGTAGTGTACATATTAGCTAGGTTATTTGCATAACAATACACTTCTGTACAAAATGTTCAACATGAGATAACTAAGGTTATGAAGGTGCACATTTATGTAACTTAGCACAGGGGTAGAGGACATTAGTACTGTTCAATTAAGCATGATTGGGGGGTGTGCATACTTATTAGCTTATTTGCATAATAATAAAACATTTGTATCTATGATATCTCTGAAATAAAAGTGGGTGTGGGGATTTTGTTTACACATATGATCATATATATGTAAAGAGCATTGTCTACACTTAATAGTGAGGTGTAATGTGCATATTAATTAGGTTATTTGTATAAGAATAGACTTAAGTACAAAATTAACCTGAGATAATAACTTTGTACAATGGTAGATAGCATTGGTACTGCTCAGCTGAGCATGATTGGGGGTTGTGTGCATACTAGCTTATTCGTATAACAATGAAAATATTTGTATCTCTTAAATTGAACTGGGTGGGGATTTTGTTCACACAGATATATTAATTAGGTTATTTGCATAAGAATAGACTTTCATACAAATTATTTAAGCTGAGTTTATCACTTTACGGTAGAGGGTATTGGCACTGTTCTGTTGAGATGAATGAGGGATGTGTGTGTGTGTGCATACTAATTAGCTTATTTGCATAACAATGAAAATAGATAAAAAATATATGGTAGGCGAGACTTACTACATTTCTAGTTAGTATTACGTTTAGGTTTTAGGATTATGTTTTTGGGATTACGGTTTAGGATTACGGTTTAGGATTAGGTTTTTGGATTAGGGTTTGGGAATAGGATTAGGGTTTAGGATTAATTTTAGGATTAGATCTTAGGACTAGGGTTTAGGATTAGGTTACTAGGTTTTAGGATTTTGACAACTTGTTGACATTGTTAAAGTTCTCCCCACTCTTATTCACCTTTTTTTCTTTAGTTTAGTTCAAAATGGCGGACAACAATATGTTGAGATAGTGTTTTAATATCCTTTTTTAATGAAATTTGTGCAAAAAGGCATAAATTTGTAATTATTTTGGAATAATGGAAAGATAAAGAACAGTAAGATTGCTGAAAGAAGGTAAGAAATATTTCAAAATGACTAATGAGCATGATTTTCTTGAAGCCTAATTCTTATTTATTTATTCTTTTTCGTCCCAAAACTCCTAACTTGTTGGTAAAGATTGATGTTTGAAGATTATTCAATCTTTCTTTTATAAATCCTTAAAGATTCAAGAAAATCGATCACCATAGGTCTTAAAAATGTTGAAATTATACTAATATAATTTCCTAATTTTTTGTATGAATTGTCTTGCTAATTTCTTAAAAGTTCATTAGGTCAATATGAAATGTGATTTTTTAATTGTTTTATTTCATTTATTTCAAAATTCAACATCAATTTCAAGTTCAACTGTTTAAACGTTAAAGATCTAAGCTAGGGATTTTGTGATTTGGTAAAATCCCAGAGAATCAGATTTTTCATTTCCATTGATCAATTTATTCCATTTTCATGTTCGATCATTCTGGCTCTGAAACGACTCCTTTGTGTTCACGTTTTACTTGTGTGTCCCCTGGCTGTTGTCAGGTTTGTTTATTCGTGTAACCTTTGGTTCCCCTTGTCCGTGCTCGTTCCTTGTTCATTTGTGCGCTTGTATGATTATTGTTTTGACTTTGTAGCACGGCCTGCAGCTGTGGAACCCCAGTCAATAAACTATAACAGTTTCGATTCGATTCGATCATTCTGTTATTGTATGTTAAGAAAATCAAATAATTGACTTGAGTAAATGTGTAATTTGACATTATTGATCATACAGTAGTGAGTGATTTTTTTTAACTTTCAGGTCAGAATGAAGATCCTCATACTCCTTGCAGTCCTTGGGGTCTGCTCAGCTAGTCCAGTAAGCCCACCAGCCTTGTCACAACAAATGGTGGACTACATCAATGCATTGAATACAACATGGAAGGTAAAGTTCGTGTATATTGTTGGTGTCAGAAGTTTCCAATATGTTTGACATATTTTGGGATGGTACAGTAGGTACTGTAGGGCAAAAAATATTTTGGAAACAAGTTTTCATTCCACTTGGCAGTCCGGAAGCATGCCTATTAATAGGAACATTTATAACACATGAGAATATTAAAGTCATGCAGCCACATTGTTCAGATGTTGCGATAAAATGTCATAGTTTCTAATTTATGTACTTGAAGTATTAAAAATCATTGTGTTGAAAAACATTTGAATTTTCAAAATGTCTGTTTCGCGCCTAAAAGCCTAGCTCTATTGCCTATTTTATCTAATATTTTGAAAACGGCATGGTGAACATATCAAATGAGGGTGGAAAAGTTGTAGCCATGACAGTAATGAAGGTATTTTCATAAGTTTTAAGTTTCCCCTAGCAAAGATATTTTTCCCAGACGTATTTCAAATTTGAAAAATGTAACATTGCATAAGGCTTTAACGTTAGGATAGCAAAGGATCATGGGAAATATCACAAAATGGCGGCTTCCATGTAGCAAAATGTTCCCATTAATAGGAACGTTTTTGCTCCCATTAATAGGCATGCTACCGGACTGCTTGGTGGGCACAGTAACAGAAAATCTTGTCTCACTAAAATGAATTTCTCCACAGTTTGCACAAAGTAGCATTTGTAGTGAATTTTCCAGTTTCTTAAAAAAATTGGGATGTAAACTTCAACGCGTATGAGTAAGTTTGTGAGTCAAAACATATAGTGTGCATTTGTAGTGAATTTTCCAGTTTCTTAAAAAAATTGGGATGTAAACTTCAACGCGTATGAGTAAGTATTTGTGAGTCAAAACATATACTGTAGTGTTTATTTACTATCTGATTTTCTAAAGAAGATCCCTCATTGCACTGCATTGGGGGTGTAATGTGGCTGTAATATTATTTGGGAAGTTTTATTCATACTTTGGGAAATTTCCTTTATTTTCTTTAAAAAATTATTCAATTTTTGGGAAGCTTCCTTCATTTTCGGAATTTTTTTTACAATATTTAAAAAAGTTTCAATTTTCGAGAAATTTCTTCATTTCGAGGAAATTTGCGTGATATAATTTCTTTATAATTTGGGCAGTTTTCTCCAATTTTAAAAAAATTGGTCCTAAGAATAGACCAAGGAAATAATCAAGAATCTCAACACTAAATATATTGCGACACTGAATTTTTCTAACACTTTTGTCCAAGATTGTACGGGCACATTCGGGTGCATTGAAAGCCACTTTATAATTAGCATTAATTTTATAGGTTTAAAAAAATCTTTATAATTTGATTTGATTTTTAAAGAGAATGAACTCTTATGATGGGACTTAATTACATAAACATTGGCAATTTTTGTCAGTGAGTCACTATTATTTCAAACTTTGTTCCTTTTTCTGACTTGTTGTTACTTCCTGTGTGCGCATGGTCTAATTAGGCTTTATTGCATGACTCCCAAATTTATGGATAACTAAACTCCACATCATCCAGCCCATCATTCCGATCAAACCCACCATCCACAACCTCTCTCGTGTCGACAACGTTCATATTACCTGTCTTAGAATAAGTCACACCCACCTCACCAAATCCCACCTCCTTATTGGTTTCTCCAACCCCTCTGCCTAAATTGCCATTGCACCCTCAGTTCATCATGTTCTCCTTGCTTGTCCCCTGTACAACCTTCCCAGAGCTTCCTCGCTCCCCACAACTCAATTGCCGAGTTCTTCCAGAAAAACCTTCCGGAGGGAATGATCTCCTTCCTTCATCATGCTTCCCTCTACAACCATATTTAATCCTCCTCTCCCACCCTCTCTCTCTACTTTTTTTTTTTTCACTCATGCACCTTTCTCGATCCCAGCTTTCTGACTTTTAGTTTTGTATTTCTCTAATCTCCCCCTGTTTTTTTCCTTCCTACCTCTGGAATGATCTAACCTCTCAAGCACATTTTGACCCTCGTTGTGGTGGTGCTGTTTAGCCCTGATCAAACAAACAAACAAACCTGTGTTTCTCTCAATCTGCCCCTGATTTCTTTCCTTCCTACCTCTGGAATGATCTAACCTCTCAAGCACATTTTGACCCTCGTTGTTTTGGTGCCGTTAAGCTCTCATCAAACAACACAAAATTACTGCATGATATTCACATGATTTATTTGTCTCTGTGAACTTCCTTCCATTTCTAGTCTCATTGTTCTAAACATTGTTCTTCCCACATTGTTCTTCCCACACACTTCTACCCACAAAGATAAAAGATGGATTTCTTTCCTTAAGTGTGAAGCTTGCAAGAATTGTGCCATTAGTTACTTTCCCTTTAAAAAAAAAAGTAGGAACAAAGCTTCAAATCATGTAGGCCCACCTCTGTGGAATTAATTACCCGTTAAAATCGGAAACAGTTCCTCTATTGATTTGAGTTTCTTTTTGTTCTGTAAAGTGCAGAGAACATTAAGATTCTACACTTATATAAGTATGTAAGTACTGTAAGTAGAAAAAGCTGTCACAATTGCAGTCTAAGAGTTTAGGGGTTCTGAAAATTTGTGATTTACTGTGAAAGGGACATTTGCAGACCCCCAGCCTAATTTAAAAAGGGGGCAGGGTGCTAGACTTGTTGAAGTGGCACATAAATGTGCATGCAAAGCGCTGCGTCTTTTCGACGTGGAGTCCAGGGGCCTCCTTAAGACTCAAGAAGAAGCTCTGGAATTTCAGCTATAATCATACATCTCAGAATTAAATTATTCTGTTCGATAAAGGACCAGTCATTAGCCAAATGGGACAATTGCTTACTATGCTATCATTCTATGTTCTGTATCCATGTAAGGTATTTCATTTATGAGGCTATTTCAGATTACATGAAAGTTTTTTTTTGTTATCTAAAAAATAAACAAAAATTACATTTTTTCTCATGAGGGGGAGAGCGGACCCCATGGGCAGGGCAGACCCCCATGGGCAGGGTGGGCCATCCATGTAATACAGCAAAGCTAGGGGTCTGCCAATCCTTTAATTATTGTAGTGGAGGAGACCTAAATTAATTAAGCTGAAGCTTAGGAGGTCAGGCCACCTCAATACAAGAGTGCTTATAACTTAATACCTTTAATATTTTGAAACATTATTGCAAAATTATTTATGTGTCTCTTATTGTAATTTTTAAAGGCATAAACAACATGTTTTTTTAGCCCTTTCATTTTTCCAATTTAGGTTGCAAACTTGTATACATTTTTGCCTCTTACTTAATAGGTAACATTTGTGCACTTGTGCCTACAGTAAGGAATGTTTTGGGTTTTTTTTCACAAAATGGTCAAATTTTGCATAAATACTGTAAAGCCACTTGATGGTTTTCACTACCAACTTTTTATTGTGTAAAAAGCAAATCAAGTAACACACATACACACATTGAATGACGTGCTGTAGCTTAGTGGTTAAGGAGTCATGCTCGTATTCGAGAGGTACCGAATTTGATTGTGGTCATGAGTGCTGCATTGCCTCCTTGAGCAAGACACTTTACTCTACTTGCTTCAGTCCACTCAGATGTGAAAATGAGTTCCAGCACTGCTGGGGACTTAATCTGCGATGGACTGGAGTCCCGTCCAGGGGGAGTAATGTACCCTCATCCGCTTGCCCATAGAAACCGGGGATAAGCATTGGCTCAATGAGCCTAATGGCTTGGATAGATTTAGCTTTAGCTAACACACATACAGACTCTTCTGCAGGTTTAAAACTTTGAGGAAAAATAATTGGGCACATGTACAATTTTGCAAAAATTGAAACTTTGAGAAAATGACAGACCATTTTGCAACTTTTTTCGTCAAATCTATCAAGTGGCACATCACACAGATATTTCTGAAGTATTGTTCAGAGAAAAAAAATCAGTTTTACACAACAGTACTGATAAACCACGTGTTCTAGCTGACACAAAATGTTTACACAATTATTATATTGTTTGCACCCAAGTCACAAGACAGCGACCTATCTTGTTCACTTTGAGATTTATGTTTGCTTGAAATTTAATTTGTGTGACTTTCTGTGAAACCTTTTATCTTGCCTTTCTTACCTTTGCTTTATTAAAGTGCAGCAGACAATTGTCCAAAGTCTTGCATTGCTACTGTTTGTAATCGTGGACTGATTTGGAGATCACGGGATCTGTTAATAAATTTGGGCATTTATTGTTTGTTCTTAAGACTTAGTGACACCTAGAGCTGATATTCAGTAGGATAATCAGGCTAATTAGGAGTAATTTCTTAGAGAAAATCTGTCAGAAACTGGCTTTATCCCAAGAACTCTAATTATGGCTAATTTCCTGGAAAAATTATGTCAGAAACTGGCTGTATACTTTCATGAGTTTAAAGGTTTTTAAACCACCATGAAGCGATATCTTTCCTTAGGAAAAATGGTCTGTCAATCATTCACACTAATGCACATTATCACCCAGGCATTATGATACACAGCTATTTTTACCACCAGTTTGAAAACAAACTTCTCCCACTAAGACACCTACTGTAACATGGATAAGTGATTTCAATCACAAAAGTGCCTTGATTATTTAGCACTGGCTTTGTGTAATGTTATACACACATATAACCCTGGGCTACTTGGCTGTGGTGTGCATGGTTGGCAAATAAACAATCATTGTTTGGAGTGGAAACAATACACTGAACAGGAAGTCGGGTTGGTAATTGTCATACTGTACCTAAGTTTTCAGGATTAAATCAGGTGTCGGGTGCGGGTAGGCTTAAAGAGACACTTTTCAGCAGGCTTTTATATAGTCAGACATATTGAAAATAAAGAAACTCTTTATTTATACATTACTACATAAATTGTACATACCTGTATATTACAGAACACAACAACTTTGATTAAGTCCTGCATTAGTAACTTAAGGCAAATGACAAGCAATCGTTCTAAATTGCAATGCTGCTTTTACAGTAAAACAACATTGCTTTATTTCTAGAATAGACAGGAAGAGTTTTGTCCTCTCGTTATGTCATTAGAAACTCCTTCAATAAAAACTCCCTAAAAATTTGCTGAGCAAATGCTGAGTGACGCTATATTATTTTCGCTCTCAGTTCCTTTGCAAACAAGTTTCTACATGGAAACTATGCACAGACCCCTAGCTTTGCTGTTGTACAGGGGCAACCGGCCCTGCCCCTCTGTGGGCCCACCCTGCCTCCCTGGGGGTTTGCCCTGCCCGCTGGGATCCGCCCTGCCCCTTATGAGAAAAAATATATAGAAAGACTTTTTTGAACTTATATCTTAATTAACCTCATAAATGAAATACCTTACATGGATACAGAACACAGAATAATAGCATAGTAACTATTGTCCTGTTTGGCTCATGAATGGTCCTTATCATTTAAAATAGTTTCATTCTGAGGTATGATTAAAGCTAAAGTCCCATAGGTTTTTCACCATAGGATTGAGCCCCTGGACTCCATGCCGAAAAGACGCAGCGCTTTGCATGCACATTAATGTGCCCATCAACAAGTCTAGCACCCTGCCCCTTTTTTAAACAAGCTATAAATCTGATACAACTTCAAAATAAAAATAATTTTTAGTGAAAGCCATCAATAAAGTGTCACACAGATATTTTTCTCCAGTATTGTGTGGAGAAAAAAAAAATCGTTTTACTCAACAGTACTGATGAACCACGTGCTCCAGCTGACACAAAATGTTTACACAGTTATATTGTTTGCACCCAAGTCACAAGATGCATACAGTATCTGTACTTGTTGGGTATCATACTTGTTTGCAGTTTAATTTCTTGTGACCTGCATTTTACATGCATCGGAAAATTTGTGTTTTTGATTTTTGATTCAGAAAGTGATCAATTAACGTTATCACTTTTGATTTAATATTTTACTATCGGCAAACACTGAGTGATGCCTTTTATTTTTACTTTCAGTTCCTTTGTAAACGAAAGTAGATCTACAGATGGAAACCCTGCAACTACAGAATGAAAATAATTTCCTTCAAGGGAATTGAATTTATAACTAGAATAATTGATGAGAGTTGCTGACTTAAACAAAAGCAGACGGAACCACTGAATGATATAATGACAGTACATCAAAAATATAACGATATGCAGAGGTTTAAAAAAAAATCTTAATTTATAGCTGTAAACACTACGAACAGAGTTACTGCAGTGATTTTTTTGTTACAGGGGTGAAAAATCAGTGAAAATCTTTTGCAAAAATCACCCCTTTACTTTTTTCATGTGCTGTACTATGCCAATTCTCATGAAAATCACCCCTGTGAAAAACCTTAACAAAACATCTAAGTTACCTTATGAAGTGTCCTTAAGATGATTATTAATTACCCTATGACCATGTAAGCATCATGGAGCATGTAACATGTATGTATTACCCCACTGGGTATAATTTCATAATTGACTGATGTGTTCATGATTTGCTCATCAGCAAACAGTTTTGTAAAGGAAGTACATTTGTTTCACCACTGACTGATATGTAAAGTACAGTTGTTACAGGCAGTCTACTTAGTTGTTTTTTTTTTCTGCTGAATTATTGAGCAGTCAAGTTGTAAGACAACAAGAACATGATAATACTTTTTTGATGATTCAATTATTGCTAACTTTCCCTGTTCATATACTCTAATGGTTTGTTTATGGGCTATTTTGCTTTGTCTTTCAGTAGATTTGGATAATTCATTGACAGTCGATCCTGATGATAGAAACACTACAAAAATGTTGTGATTATAATTCATAGCAAATTTCCTGGTCACATGCAGCAGTGGCAGAGGAATTCATGGCAAGGGGGTGGGGGTAGAAAATACAGTACGGACACTATTTATTAAAGGCTTCTAATGAGGATATGAAACAGAAAAACAACTTTTTAGTTCATTGTAGTGCTATCAAATGCAAAGGTATTTGAAACTTTATGGACAATGTGCTCCTTTAGATTGGCCAGGAAGTTAGTGTTGAAAATTCCTTTATGTGAATATAGAGCCTTTATTTACTTTTATGTAATATTTGAATAATTAACTCCTGCATTCTTTTAATGCTGGTCGATTTTCAAGTTTTTTACTACCTGGCATTAATTATCATCAATTCTGCTAAATATGCATAAGTCATGCCCACCATGCATATCAATAAAATAGAACGTGTTGACGACATGACAAGTGAGATGCAAAACATGCACATGGCTGCAACTAGTCAGTCCCATGACATCTATACCAAAACAAATCAATACTGTAGGTTATAGAAGGACCATAATTCATCTGTGTACAACATGTTACATGTTTACAAGTTTCTAAAAGTATTTTCACATTAAGGTACACAGTAATTACCCATGTGGTTGCTATTTCAAGGGTGGCGTATATATTCCATTATTCTTGTTTTATTTTATAGAAATATCCATTTACTTAAATACAATCATTGGCTTTGTCAGAAGAGAATTAAAATAAAATATTATGAGGTAACTGTGAAAAACTTGGAAAACCAACATTCCCAATCATGATCCAACACATTTCCAGTCATGATCTAATGCATTTTTCTGGGAAGAATGGTTTCTTCCCAGATTTCCCCTTCATCCTTCAAACAAAGTAAAAGACAGAGACACTACCCTACAATGATATATTAAACTTCAGTTTGTTAAAACTTTAATTCTAGACAACATAAAAACAAGTTTTTTTTTATTAAATGAAAATAGATGAACCCCAGAAAAAAACCCTGTCAATCCTAATTAAGTTACTTGGGCAAGGTGTTTATATAGCCTTCAGTCTACAGTGAAGGAAATATTCACATTTTTATGGGGTCTTTTGTCACCATGGTTACTCTAGGAGGTGATATAATGGAGCACAATGCTAGTTACAGAGGTGATTTTGTGAATGTTGCAATAACAGCAGTGACTTTTTCAGACTTATGGATTTTTGCAGGTGATTTTTTTAACAGGGGTAAAAATCACTAATTTCTGCAACAAAATTTTTTTTTTTTTGCTAAACTTTGTGCAAAATTTGTAGGAAATAAAAGGAAAGTTGTAAAAATTTATTTTGAAGAAAAGAAAAAATAAAATTTTGAAAATTGCAGTCTCGTTTTGAACATGCTAGAGAATGAAGGGTTAATGTACGGATATGGCAATGCAAATACTCCATAGAAATGTTGTAATCATGGATAAACTGAAATCACATTGAAAATTTACGATGATTTTTTGTGTGTTTGGATTTACTTTCTAATTCTCTATCATATTATCTAGCTTGAGGTTCTGGGTTAATGTCCCTTTTAAGTACCTGTTTTATATTTACAAACATTACTTCTCTCTCTTTTCGTAGGCTGGACCAAACTTTGGACAGAGGACACTCCACCAGGTCAAAGGTCTTCTTGGTGTCATTCTTCCCATCCCAGATGATAGGAAGCTTCAACTTATGGTCCACACTGTTGGCGCTCTTCCTGATACATTTGACGCCCGTACTCAGTGGCCAAATTGCCCAACAATCCAGGAGATCCGAGACCAAGGGTCCTGTGGTTCATGCTGGGTGAGTGTCCTGAAAGGCTAGGCTTTTGGGGTCGGTCGGACATTTTTGTCTTCCAGTGGTCGGACATGTCTGTCTGGTATACTATGTACTCTACGGTCATACTGTACGTCCAGCTGCCTGGGATAACTAAAAGTCCTATTAAAGAACCATGATATTTACTTGAGCGGCCTGGAAGGACAACTTACACAAGTTATCAGTAAAATTTGCATCTCATGTATGTAAACAAATTCCATAGGGCAACGTTATTTACTTTTCAGGACCAATCACAATTTCATATATCCCTGCCCAGTGGGCAAGTTGATTTATTGATCCGGGCCTCTACCCACTGTACAATATATTCTGGAATTGCTTCTTATGCATCTTCAATTAAAGTGACTTGAGTTAACGCGCACAGAAATTTTTGGAAAATATGAGCAAACAACGGTGAATTAATGTTCAGTATGATTAACTATTGATACATATGTACAAGAGTAACATGGTCATCTGTTGAATCTTTCTGTTTATCTCACTCTTTTTGTTTATATCATGTCAGGCTTTTGGGGCCGTCGAGTCCATGTCGGATCGCTTCTGCATCCACTCGAAGGGTGTCACCAATGTACACGTGTCTGCCGAGGATTTGACGGCGTGTTGCAGAGAATGTGGCAATGGGTAAATCCTGTTCATTTCAGTATTAAGATTTCAGATATCTATGTCAGATGAGAGACTGTGATCTAGCGGTCATAGCATTGGCTTGGCAAGCTTAGAGGTTCTGGGTTTAATCCTGGGTCTGATGGCATGTTTGGAGGGAATGTGGCAATGGGTAAATTATCTTTGGTTAGATTGAACAGTTTCAGGATTTGAAAGTATTCCTTTTTTTCCTATTCATTGAATAGTTGAGCTATTCTCCTACCCCCGGCGTCGGCATTTTGTTTGGTTAAAGTGTTAACAACTTAAGTTATGAATGGTGTACAGTCATGTGACTTGGCATAGGTGCAGATGACATGGGTACTGTTCAAATGAGCATGATTGAGGGAGGGGGTGTGTATACTAATTAGCTTATTTGCATATAAGAATGAAAGCATTTGTCAGGTTAAAGCTTTTGGATACAATTTTTGGTTAAAGTTTTCATAACTTTGGAACGGTATACATTCATGTGACTTGGCATAGGGGTTGAGGACATGGGTACTGTTCAAATGAGCATGATTGGGGGTTGTGTGTGCACACTAATTAGCTCATTTGCATAATAATGAAAATATTTGTCGGGTTTTGATTAAAGTTTTTGGTTAAAGTTTTTAGAACTTCAGTTATGAATGGTGTACATAAATGGTGTACATTCATGTAACTTGGCATAGGGGAACTGTTCAAGTGAGCATGATAATGATAAGGATTTTGTGTACATACTAATTAGCTTATTTGCATAACAATGAAATTTTTGTATCTACATGTATGATATCTCCTAATTTGAAGTGAATGTGGGGATTTTGTTTGCACAAGTAATCATATATGTAAAGAGCATTGTCTTACTTAAAGTTGAAGTGAAGTGTGCATATCAATTAGGTTATTTGCACAACACAAGTCTTCTGTACAATGTTTGACATAAGGTCATAACTTAAGTTATGAATGGTGCACATTTATGTAGCTTGGCGCAGAGGTAGAGGACATGGGTACTATTCAAATAAGCATGATTGGGTTTGTGTGTGCATACTAATTAGCTTATTTGCATAACAATGAAAATATTTGTATCTATTATATTTCTTAGATTAAAGTGGGAGTGGGGATTTTGTTTGCACAAATGATCATATATGTGAAGACACTCAAGATCTACACTTAATGGTGAGGTGTAATGTGCATATTGAATATGTTATTTGCATAACAATAGAATTTCATACAATAAATATTTAACCTTATATAATAACTTTGTACTTGTTACAGGATTAGAAGACATGGGTACTGTTTAAATAAGCATGAATTGGGGTTGTGTGTGCATACTTATTACCTTATTTGCATAACAATGAAAATATTTGTATCTATGATACCTAAATTAAAGTGGGAGTGGGGATTTTGTTTTACACAAATGATCATATATGTGAAGAGCATTGTCTACACTTAATAGTGAGGTGAATTGTGCATATCAATTAGGTTATTTGCATAACGATAGACTTTCATACATAAGATATTTAATCTTATATAATAACTTGGTACTTGTTACAGAGGTAGAGGACATGGGTACTGTTTAAATGAGCATGATTTGGGGTTGTTTGTGCATAATAATTAGCCTATTAGCATAACAATGAAAATATTTGTATATGTGGTATCTTTGAATTAAAGTGGGTATGATGATTTTGCTTAAACAAATGATCATACAGTAAATATAAAGAGCATTGTTCACACTTTATGGTGAGGTATAGTGTGCATTTGCTGCAATATGTTTGACCTGAGATCAAAAATATATAGCTCATGACTTACCAACTTCACATTTCCAGTTTTTTATGATATTGATATTCCTGACATGAATAGCAATCAAAACACTTTGTCTTGCCATGAATAAAGAAGCTAATAAAAGTATCCTCGCTTCTAAAGAATATTAGGAAAGGGGTTTAAGAAATATAAACAATAAACAAAATGTGGGGTAGAAGATGACATGATGATAAAGTAGCTGGAGGAATTAGGATGAGGTCATGTGGAAAGAGGTGGAATTGTATGTAGGGCAGGGTGCGGTAGGATGTTGGTCAGGATGGATTAGCATGTAGAACAGCATGGGTTCGCATAAGGAACAGGATGGGTTTGCGTGTGAAACAGGGTGGGTTGGCATATGGAACAGGTTGGGTCGGCGTGTGGGACAGAGCGGAATGGCATGTAGTGGGATGTCATCTAAATTTCAGTTGTGATGGCATGCGAGTCATGCAAATGGAGGAATTACATACAGTGTCTGGTTTTCAGGTGTGATTGCATGGGGTATAAATGTGGGATGACAGGTTTGGATGGATTCTGGGACAGTCTTGAATATTGATTATTAGCGGTGAGGGGATTTGTATCGTTTCCAATGTCTAGTATGTCATACGTTAAGCAAACTCGCTTCGCGTAATTTTGCTTTAATGTTATTGTACATTTTTCATGCTGCCTGACTTTGCTTGACACACATACTTTCTTAGATTGGAAGTTGTACTACAATCCAGGATGTAGTTCTGGGAATATGTAGGGGCTGGGGGAGGGTACAGGTTGGAAAGGGGTTGATAGCATTCTTTCATTAAAATTGGCAAGTACGGGTCTCTCCTTTCTTTGTTATTCAATAAATAGAAATAAAAGAGGTGTTTGCTATGGTTTACATGTTTTCTGAGTTACTGGGTGAGGTAATTACCTCACCCAGTAGCTCAGAAAACATGTAAACCATAGCAAACACCTCTTTTAGTTTTATCCGTTAACCTTAAGCTTTTTTTGTCTTAAAAATATCTTGGAAAACTCAAAAGATGTTTTGAAGCTTGTAGTTCATATGAAAATGTAAGTGCATCTTTCAAAGCTCAAATGATTTAAAATCATCCGCCCCTGCTACCCTATTTCTGTATATACTTCCCTCTATAAGCCTATTCTCTATACTAGCTTTGAATAGTCGAGCATACTGTCCCTCCGACAGTTTTCTAGTTTATTTTGGTCCCAATTATAAGATTAAAAGATAATATATTAAAGGTGTGTTTATTGCACAAAATACAGGTAAAGAACTAAATTAGTGAAAAATATGATGTGAGCATCTTATTCCATCATGGACTTTAATGTAAAATTTGAGAGCATTTTTTACAAATGACTGAAAGAGGCTGATATTGACATTGCACCAATTGTGAAAGACTTTGTATCAGGTCCATCTTGTATGAGGAGGACCTGAAGAGAAACAAAATGGATGAAAGGACCACCGGCACATAGTTTTCCTACACAGGTTATAAGCAATGCTCACAGAGCGGTTTCCACCTTGCCTCGGTCCCCTGCAATGTTCTGAATATAGGTGTAGGAAGCTTAGTCTTTCTACACTTTTAGAGTCCTCACCATTACCCAAAACCTTGTCTACAACCTCATTAGGTACCCCAAATTCTCCAGCCTCTTTGATAGGACTAAAACCCTTGCCCCTTCCTTTAGCTTATGTATTAAACCCGACCTCCACCATTTCGGCATCAAACCCCACCACTCTTGGCACCTTCTCCTGACCCACTTTTCCTCCCTGGGCCACCCCATCCCTTCTATCCACCTGGGCTATCCACTCATCCCAAAACTTAAACCCACCCCAACCTCTTCATCAACCTCCACAACCAAATCAAAGACACAACTCTCAAACTACACCTCCGTCTATACTGATGGCTCCAAGAAAGGCGACAAGACAGCTCTTGCTGCCGTCATCCAAGATAGCACCCTCAGTAGCAGGCTTCCCAGCTACTTATCCATCTTCTCGGCTGAGCCAAGGCCATCCTCCTCGCCCTCGAACTATATTCAGTACTCCTCGCTCAGCCACTTTGCCATCTTCTCAGCCTCCAAGTCTGTCCTACTTTACTTCTTTATCTTAGGTGGGATAAACCCACGTCCAACCACCTCCTCAGTAAACTCCTTTCGCCCCTCTCTGCAGGAAAATTATTAATTTCTTCTGGATACCCAGCCGTGTTTGCATCCCCGGCAATGACAGAGCTGCTTCAACCCCTTTCCCAAAATCCTTTCTGACATCAAACTGCTTATAGCTTCCCTTGTTTTTGACCACTGGCAAACCTTATGGGACTCCCAAATTGACAACAAACTCCATGACATCAACCCACCATTCCAATCAAACCCATCATCCACAATCTCTCCCATATGGACAACATCCACATTACCCGCCTTAAAATAGGTCACACCTACCTCACCCACTCCTACCTACTTACTGGCTACCCCCCACCCCTCTGCAACAATTTACATTGCCCCCCTCATAGTCCACCACATCCTCCTTGCCTTCCCCCTGTACAACCCTCTCAGAGCTTCCCTCACCCCTCACAACTCCATAGCCGAGCTCTTCCAGAAAAACCCTACAGATAAAATTATCTCCTTCCCTCATCGTGCTTCCCTCTACAACCATATTTAGTCCTCCTCCCCCCCTCCCTTTCCATCCTCTACCTACTTTTGCCTTTTTTAGCACCCTGCATTTTCTCTCTCGATCCCAGCTTTCTGGCTATTAGTCCCCGTACTTTTCTCAGACTCCTCCTATTTTCCTTTCTTCCTACCTCTGAAATGGACTAACCTCTCAGGCACGATTTGACCCTCGCTGACTTGGTGTAAAGCCTTCATCAAACAAACAAACTGAACCATTCTTTTTTTTTTCCAGGTGTAGTGGTGGATTCCCCCCTCAAGCCTGGGAATACTGGGTACACACTGGTCTTGTAACCGGTGGACAATACAACACCAGCGAAGGATGCCAGCCATATAAAGTAATGGCATGTGATCACCATGTGGTTGGTAAACTCAAGCCATGTGGGGATGAGCTGCCAATACCCAGATGCTCCAAGGATTGCAGGTCTGGGTACCCAAAAAGCTTTAGTGATGACAAACATTTTGGTGAGTGTTTTAGAAATTTATGGAATGTAATGTTTTAGGAGTAAATTTACTGGGAATTTATTTTATTGGAGCTTTCTGGTATGCTGTTTGATTGGTGTAAATTTTTGAATCAAAATTGAGGCACTACTAACTAATAGACATATCAAGACATTGCAAACCAAACGCGAAAGTGTCAAGCAAGTTATTTTCTATAGAAAAACAGACCTAAAACAAATATTAGAAAATGTTTTGACTTCTTGCTTACAAACGATTAAGTTTACAATTGAGGCTTTCAGATAATACTGAAAAATTCCAGTTCCGCAAACTGAAGAGAAATTTGATTCCTGTACAAATTTTGCGTCAATTGGCATAAAAATTCTCCTTGAATCAATTCTCAGTTATCTTCTGAAAAGCCATATGACATCTTATATACAGAAACAAGAGGTCAACATGTTCCTCTCCCTTTGTGGTATTCAAATCACTCGCAGCACCACTTTGATGTGCAATAGCCTTTCACCATTATTAAAGGAAACACAAGAGTGGCTTTTACCTCCTTTATTTATAGAAGCAATAGTCATTTATAGAAGCAAGTCAATAGTCATTTATAGAAGCAAGCCAATAGTTATTTTAGAAGCAAGTCAATAGTCATTTATAGAAGCAAGTCAATAGTTATTTATAGAAGCAAGCCAATAGTCATTTATAGAAGCAAGTCAATAGTCATTTATAGAAGCAAGTCAATAGTCATTTATAGAAGCAAGCCAATAGTTATTTTAGAAGCAAGTCAATAGTCATTTATTGAAGCAAGTCAATAGTCATTTCAATAGTCATTTGTAGAAGCAAGTCAATAGTCATTTATAGAAGCAAGTCAATAATCATTTATAGAAGCAAGTCAATAGTCATTTATAGAAGCAAGTCAATAGTCATTTATAGAAGCAAGTCAATAACCATTTATAGAAGCAAGTCAGTAGTCATTTATAGATGCAAGTCAATAGTCATTTATAGAAGCAAGCCCATAGTTATATGTAGAAGCAAGTCAATAGTCATTTGTAGAAGCAAGTCAATAGTTATTTGTAGAAGCAAGTCAATAGTCATTTATAGAAGCAAGTCAATAGTCATTTATAGAAGCAAGTCAATAGTCATTTATTGATGCAGTCAATAGTCATTTATAAAAGCAAGTCAATAGTCATTTATGGAAGCAAGTCAATAGTCATTTATAGAAGCAAGTCAAAAGTCATTTATAGAAGCAAGTCAATAGTCATTTATAGAAGCAAGTCAATAGTCATTTAAAGAAGCAAGTTAATAGTTATTTATAGAAGCAAGCCTATAGTTATTTGTAGAAGCAAGTCAATAGTCATTTGTAGAAGCAAGTCAATAGTCATTTGTAGAAGCAAGTCAATAGTCATTTGTAGAAGCAAGTCAATAGTCATTTGTAAAAGCAAGTCAATAGTCATTTATAGAAGCAAGTCAATAGTCATTTATAGAAGCAAGTCAAAAGTCATTTATAGAAGCAAGTCAATAGTCATTTATAGAAGCAAGTCAATAGTCATTTAAAGAAGCAAGTTAATAGTTATTTATAGAAGCAAGCCTATAGTTATTTGTAGAAGCAAGTCAATAGTCATTTGTAGAAGCAAGTCAATAGTCATTTGTAGAAGCAAGTCAATAGTCATTTGTAGAAGCAAGTCAATAGTCATTTGTAAAAGCAAGTCAATAGTCATTTGTAAAAGCAAGTCAATAGTCATTTGTAGAAGCAAGTCAATAGTCATTTGTAAAAGCAAGTCAATAGTCATTTGTAAAAGCAAGTCAATAGTCATTTATAGAAGCAAGTCAATAGTTATTTATAGAAGCAGTCAATAGTCATTTATAGATGCAAGTCAATAGTCATTTATAGAAGCAAGTCAATAGTCATTTATAGAAGCAAGTCAAAAGTCATTTATAGAAGCAAGTCAATAATCATTTATACAAGCAAGTCAATAGTCATTTATAGAAGCAAGTCAATAACCATTTATAGAAGCAAGTCAGTAGTCATTTATAGAAGAAAGTCAATAGTCATTTATAGAAGCAAGTCAAAAGTCATTTATAGAAGCAAGTCAATAATCATTTATAGAAGCAAGTCAATAGTCATTTATAGAAGCAAGTCAATAGTCATTTATAGAAGAAAGTCAATAGTCATTTATAGAAGCAAGTCAATAGTCATTTAGAGAAGCAAGTCAATAGTCATTAGTAGAAGCAAGTCAATAGTCATTTATAGAAGCAAGTCAAGTCATTTGTAGAAGCAAGTCAATAGTCATTTGTAGAAGCAAGTCAATAGTCATTTGTAGAAGCAAGTTAATAGTCATTTATAGAAGCAAGTCTAGTTATTTATAAAAGCAAGTCAATAGTTATTTGTGGAAGCAAGTCAAAAGTCATTTATAGAAGCAAGTCAATAGTCATTAATAGAAGCAAGTCAATAGTTATTTATAGAAGCAAGTCAATAATTATTTATAGAAGCAAGTCAATAGTTATTTATAGAAGCAAGCCAATAGTCATTTATAGAAGCAAGTCAATAGTCATTTATTGATGCAAGTCAATAGTCATTTATAGAAGCAAGTCAATAGTCATTAATAGAAGCAAGTCAATAGTTATTTATAGAAGCAAGTCAATAGTTATTTATAGAAGCAAGTCAATAATCATTTATAGAAGCAAGTCAATAGTCATTTATAGAAGCAAGTCAATAGTCATTTAGAGAAGCAAGTCAATAGTCATTAGTAGAAGCAAGTCAATAGTCATTTATAGAAGCAAGTCAAGTCATTTGTAGAAGCAAGTCAATAGTCATTTGTAGAAGCAAGTCAATAGTCATTTGTAGAAGCAAGTCAATAGTCATTTGTAGAAGCAAGTTAATAGTCATTTATAGAAGCAAGTCTAGTTATTTATAAAAGCAAGTCAATAGTTATTTGTGGAAGCAAGTCAAAAGTCATTTATAGAAGCAAGTCAATAGTCATTAATAGAAGCAAGTCAATAGTCATTTATAGAAGCAAGTCAATAATTATTTATAGAAGAAAGTCAATAGTCATTTATAGAAGCAAGTCAAAAGTCATTTATAGAAGCAAGTCAATAATCATTTATAGAAGCAAGTCAATAGTCATTTATAGAAGCAAGTCAATAGTCATTTATAGAAGAAAGTCAATAGTCATTTATAGAAGCAAGTCAATAGTCATTTAGAGAAGCAAGTCAATAGTCATTAGTAGAAGCAAGTCAATAGTCATTTATAGAAGCAAGTCAAGTCATTTGTAGAAGCAAGTCAATAGTCATTTGTAGAAGCAAGTCAATAGTCATTTGTAGAAGCAAGTTAATAGTCATTTATAGAAGCAAGTCTAGTTATTTATAAAAGCAAGTCAATAGTTATTTGTGGAAGCAAGTCAAAAGTCATTTATAGAAGCAAGTCAATAGTCATTAATAGAAGCAAGTCAATAGTTATTTATAGAAGCAAGTCAATGATTATTTATAGAAGCAAGTCAATAGTTATTTATAGAAGCAAGCCAATAGTCATTTATAGAAGCAAGTCAATAGTCATTTATTGATGCAAGTCAATAGTCATTTATAGAAGCAAGTCAATAGTCATTAATAGAAGCAAGTCAATAGTTATTTATAGAAGCAAGTCAATAGTTATTTATAGAAGCAAGTCAATAGTTATTTATAGAAGCAAGTCAATAATCATTTATAGAAGCAAGTCAATAGTCATTTATAAAAGCAAGCCAATAGTCATTTATAGAAGCAAGTCAATAGTCATTTATTGAAGCAAGTCAATAGTCATTTATAGAAGCAAGCCTATAGTTATTTATAGAAGCAAGTCAATAGTCATTTGTAGAAGCAAGTCAATAGTTATTTATTGAAGCAAGTCAATAGTCATTTATTGAAGCAAGTCAATAGTCATTTATAGAAGCAAGCCAATAGTCATTTATAGAAGCAAGTCAATAGTCATTTATTGAAGCAAGTCAATAGTTATTTGTAGAAGCAAGTCAATAGTCATTTATAGAAGCAAGTCAATAGTTATTTATAGAAGCAAGCCAATAGTCATTTATAGAAGCAAGTCAATAGTCATTTATTGATGCAGTCAATAGTTATTTATTGAAGCAAGCCAATAGTCATTTATAAAAGCAAGTCAATAGTCATTTATTGAAGCAAGTCAATAGTCATTTATAGATGCAAGTCAATAGTTATTTATTGAAGCAAGCCAATAGTCATTTATAGAAGCAAGCCAATAGTTATTTATTGAAGCAAGTCAATAGTCATTTATAGAAGCAAGCCAATAGTCATTTATTGATGCAGTCAATAGTTATTTATTGAAGCAAGCCAATAGTCATTTATAAAAGCAAGTCAATAGTCATTTATTGAAGCAAGTCAATAGTCATTTATAGATGCAAGTCAATAGTTATTTATTGAAGCAAGCCAATAGTCATTTATAGAAGCAAGCCAATAGTTATTTATAGAAGCAAGCCAATAGTCATTTATAGATGCAAGTCAATAGTCATTTATTGAAGCAAGTCAATAGTCATTTATAAAAGCAAGCCAATAGTCATTTATAGAAGCAAGTCAAGTCATTTGTAGAAGCAAGTCAATAGTCATTTGTAGAAGCAAGTCAATAGTCATTTGTAGAAGCAAGTCAATAGTCATTTATAGAAGCAAGTCAATAGTCATTTATAGAAGCAAGTCAATAGTCATTTATTGATGCAAGTCAATAGTCATTTGTAGAAGCAAGTCAATAGTCATTTAAAGAAGCAAGTCAATAGTCATTTATAGAAGCAAATCAATAGTCATTTATTGAAGCAAGTCAATAGTTATTTAAAGAAGCAAGTCAATAATCATTTTTAGAAGCAAGTCAATAGTTATTTATAGAAGCAAGCCAATAGTCATTTATAAAAGCAATTCAGTAGTCATGTATAGAAGCAAGTCAATAATGCTGTTTTCTTTCCTTCCTACCTCTAGAATTATCTAACCTCTCAGGCACAATTTGACCCTTCGTTGTCATGATGCCCGTTAAGCCCTCATCAAACAAATAAACAATCATTGAAATATTTTCAATTTGTTACTTTCAGGAACCAAAGCTTACACCATTAACGGTGACGTGGAACAGATTCAGACAGAGATCATGACCAACGGACCAGTAGAAGCTGATTTCCAGGTGTACGAGGATTTCCTCAGCTACAAATCAGGTAGAAACAACTAGAAACAGCCTAAAGTCACTTTCACATGTTTTATTGTTTATCTGAGGCATACGTTTCAAGAGACGAAAATATGGGCACAATATTTAGAATTCCTTTCAAATTTTTTGAATGGTTGAAATTTGTCTGCACGATTCATTGTCTCGTATTGCAAGGTATATACTTATTAAAAACACTTTGAAAGTCATTACATGAAATACCCCAGTTGGTTAAGGAGATGGCTGGTGATTTTTTTCTTCAAACGAAACGAGCTGTCATGAGTTCGAGCCCGGGTAGAATTGTTTATTTCGACTTTTGCTTTTATCTTCTTCTTTTTTCTCAGAAATTTTCATCTGGTGACTATTGTAGTATTATAGTACTAATGTTTCACTTTCGCTTTTCTTTCTGACAAACGTGTTGAAAAAAAGCAAGTTTCTTGTCACAGTAACGTATTCTGTGTATGTAACTCGGCACACAAAACATGCGTGCAAAACAGGCGTACTAGTGTCTGAGTGTACAAACAGACGGTACATGGATCGGATCTTGCGTCCACAACCGGAAGTGACATCAAAATATCGCATCCCCAATTTTACCGTATTTTACTGAGACAAGCCCCTCCCTCTTTATTTTAACCTCTTGTTATTCAATTTCACATTAGGTCAAACTTCTGTTAATTCAATCTCATGCTTATGCAACCTCCTCATTCCCTTATTCATTGATTTTCCTTCCAGGTGCATGTTTCAGTTACATGTTTAATTTGACCTTAACCTGCTTATTCAACCTCGTATTTATCCAACCTCATTCCTCATGTTTATTCAACCTAATGTTTATCCAACCTCATGGATATTTAAACTCCTGTTTATTCATTGATTTTCCTTTCAGGTGCATGTTTATTTGGACCTCATGTTCAATTGGACCTCATGCGTAATTGGACCTGTTCAATTGGACCTCATGCTTAATTGGACCTCATGCTTAATTGGACCTCATGTTTAATCAACTCATGTGTAATCAACTCATGTTTATCAATTGATTGTCCTTCTAGATACATGTTGATTTGGACCTCATGTTCAATTGGACCTCATGCCCAATTGGACCTGTTTGATTAGACCCCATACTTAAATGGACCGCATGCTTAATTGGACCTCATGCTTAATTGGACCTCATGTTTAATCAACTCATGTTTATCAATTGATTGTCCTTCTAGATACATGTTGATTTGATTCTTATATTTATTTAATCTAATGTGTATTCAACCTCATGTTCATTCATTTATTTCCTTTGTAGGTGTGTACAAGCATACCACAGGAAGCTTTCTTGGTGGCCATGCCATCAGGATCCTAGGCTGGGGCACTGAGGACAGTGTACCTTACTGGTTGGTCGCCAACTCTTGGAACCCAGACTGGGGCGATAAAGGTAATATAACCCATGGTTCATAACTAGGTTTCATGAGAGATAATGTGTTCATTTAACTGTGGGAGAAAGAAGGGCTTACAGATTTAAGGACAGGTAGCAACACTTGGCTTAATTGGAAGAAAATAAAATGCCATAACCATGAAAACATCCAAATATGCCGTATACCATGAAAACATCAAAATATGCCGTAAAACATCAAAATACGCCGTAAACCATTCAAACATCAAAATATGCCGTAAAACATCAAAATATGCCGGAAACCATGCAAACATCAAAATATGCGGTAAAACATCAAAATATGCCGTAAACCATGAAAACATCAAAATATGCCGTAAAACATCAAAATATGCCACAAACCATGAAAACATCAAAATATGCCGTAAAACATCAAAATATGCCGTAAACCATGAAAACATCAAAATATGCCGTAAAACATCAAAATATGCCGTAAACCATGAAAACATCAAAATATGCCGTAAAATACAAAATATGCCGTAAACCATGAAACATCAAAATATGTCATCAAAATTGCTTAAAAGTTGACCATTTTACAGTGCAGTCTTATTATAATAACTTTGCAAATTTTATTGTAATTTAGTGACATTACAACAAGAGGAAAATCAATGAATTTCCTTATGGTTACCCTTGTGTTTTTTAATTCTTCACCACTGTTCTTTAAATGGGAGCAGTAATGAAAAAGATTTTGATTTTGCAACATAGCCTCGATCAAAATTTAGCAGGAGTGAAAAGTATAATGATTTTCAGTGACTGAAATTACGGACCAAATTTTGAAGATTTAAAGATTAAGTTAAAGATTATGAGCTGTCCTCTTTTTCATAGTTAGTTAAATCCATCTGGAGCCATTAGGCTTATAATTAAAGCTGGTGCTCATCTCCAGTTTCCATGGCGCAAGCGGATAAGAGTACATGAAACCCCCTAGATGAGACGCCAATCCATCGCAGATTAACTCCCCAGCAGTGCTGGTATTCAGTTTATCCCCGGTTTCCATGGCGCAAGCGGATAAGAGTACATGAATCTCCCTAGATGGGATGCCAGTCCATCGCAGATTAACTCCCCAGTAGTGCTGGTACTCATTTTACAGCTGAGTGAACTGAAGCAAGTAAAGTGTCTTACTCTAGGACACAATGCAGCGCTCACGGTGGGAATCGAACCCTGTACCTTTCGAATACGAGGATGACTCCCCAATAACTAAGCCATTACACCTCTACCCTCTCTTTCATACATCACAACTTTTGCTCTCATTAAAAATTCATCACACTTTGATTAGGGAGCATATCCAATTCTTCCCTTAGGATCCTGACAGGAAAGAAAATTCTATTGTGATTCATTGAATCATGAAGACTGAGAGCACACATAGACTCAATGTGCACCTCCTGGATTGCACGGTTCTGATGTTACGCTTTGTGCACACACACAATAGAGGGCTGAGAGCACACAGAGACTCAATGTGCACCTCCTGAATTGCATGGTTCAGATGTTACACTTCGTGCACAGACACAGTACAGGGCTTAAAAGTTTCCCTTCAGGATCCTTCGAGAGAATTGGTTATTCTTTCTTAGTCATAACTCAGAAACTGCAGGTGTTACTGTCAAAATTGAAAGACGACTCTATTCAGAAATTAAAGCTCTGACTGGTGAATGTGCATGTTTATATACCAAGGGTTCTTGATTAAATTTTTCCCAAGGGCCATCATTTCACAATAGCTTCAGGCCGTGGGCCAGTCGCGTGGCAAACTCAGCATCATGTGACAAACAAAACCTGTCAAAACAATCCCGGAATACAAACAAGTTGAGAACATGCATGATTAGAAGGATGTATGCCAGATGTCAGTGGTTCTCTTATCCACCTTCCTTTGACAAGCCGCGAGCCATAGCAGAACTAAAGATAACATTTTATTTAATAAGCCGCGATGTTTTAGGGAGCTGATCTGCCTAGGAAAAACCCCAAAGAAATGAGTATTTTGCAATTTTTACCGATCTCATAAAAATTGATCTTACATGCAATGCACTGTATTGCATTATATAATAACTATTGTTCGCGGACCAGATTGGATTGCCTGGCGGGCCAGAATTGGCCCGCGGGTCGCCCATTAATACCTTCATATCAATAAGTACGTGTCTTCTGCATATTATTTTGTTGTGTTGACCAGTTATTGAAGGATTAGTTAAGTGGCCAGATAGTGAAGGTTCCGTGGCTCAGTAGTCATGCTCGTATGCGAATGGTACTGGGTTCGACTTCCATTAAAATTCTGTCATAAATTTTAGTCACTGAAAATCAGGACTATTTTCTCGTATAATTCAATGTTAATTGAGTATACGAATGTAGATTTAATACTTCTGAAACATTTAACTACTCTTATTAAAAAAAAGTTCGTGAAGGATTAAAAACATTATCCCTTACTCTACCAGCACTTTTTTGAAAATGCGCCTGGAAGGCGGGGCCAAAGACGGGGCATTCAAAACGGCAATAATATCACTGCGTGGTAGAGTAAGTTTAAGTTAGCATAAGGGAATTATTAGATTTTTCTTTGTGATACCAGAAAATCAAAATTGGCATGATTTATTTTAGTATAAGACAAAGTGGCTCAATTATTAACAGACTTTGATAAAAACTTTTGCTAATTTCACGGTTTATCACCTATTATCACGAATTATCGCCTATTTTCACGGTTTATCGCCTATTTTCACAGTTTATCGCCTATTTTCATGGTTTATTGCCTATTGTCGTGGTTTATCGCTTATTTTCACGATTTATCGCTTATTTTCGTGGTTTATTCCCTATTTTTGTGGTTTATCGCTTTTTTTTGTTTATATCAAATAACAAGTTGTTGTCACCTGTCCTTTAATAGTAATCTAGAAATTGTTTAGTCTTGGACAGAACTGATGGAACAATTCCGCATTATGAGAACTAAATATGTTATAGTGTTGTTTATCAATTTTTTTCTCTCTGAGAATTGTAACTTTTTTCCCTCTTCCCCTTGCAATGTTTGATTTATTCCTTTTTAAACGTCATTTTCAGAAAGAAAAAAACATTAATAACGTTGAATGGGGAGGGGTGGGGGGATGTTTAAGATAGTGACTTACAGTAGGGGAGTAGGACACTGGCGGCATCGATGAAATTATACCAGTGTCTTTAAAATTCTAAAATGATAATTAAAAATAAAAAAGAGGGATTGAAGAAGCATTAGAAGAAAAAAATTCAAGCATTTATGATTTCTAAATGTGGAATAATTTACAATAGAAAAGTTGGTTCATGAAAAGCATCACATATTTTCACTAAGTGTTTCAACGAGTTTTGTGCAAGATTGTAGGAAGTGCAAACATGGCAAATCACCATGACATTCTAAAATGTATGACCTCCGTCTTGATATTTAATTAAAGAGTGCTCCAATAATTTAGAAAGAAGCAATTAATTTTGAAAGGAAGGTTTTCATGGATGACATTACTTTACACTGTGATGTCATTTTCAAAACACTTGTGAAATCTTTGAAATGTTGAACTAAAAAAATACATATAATATGTTTTTTTCACCATTTTTTCTCCTTTTATTTGTCCTTTTTCACATAGATAGATGTACATGCAAAATCAGAGGGATATTCCTTTAACCCTTAAATTCCTATGCAGTTGTGACACTACTGATTAAACATGCATTTTTCAAAAAAAATATTTTACTTAGTCAAATAGGCCCACAGCAGTGATTCTGGTATCATTTGGAAGAGCTTGATACTTCCAGCCTTGCTTTTGCCTGAAAACCAGTGAGGAACTGACAAAGAAAATCAATGCATCCAATTTTGGCTGAATTTCAACTGCCCCTATCATCAGTATCTTTTTTTTGGCAGAAGTTCTGAAAAATACCATGATTTTTAGCCTTTTTGATACCAAAATTTGGCAAAAATCGAAATTTTTGATCGTGATACAACTTCCCTACACAAAGTATACCATCAGAAAGGCCAATCCACATGCTTTCGATTGAAATCAAGAGCAACCACTCCCCCTTTAGTCATGCTGATATTTAAGTATGAAAACAAACCTACACACTATAACATCCTAGTCTAGTACAGCAGTAAGTGTTTGAAAGTTCACATGGATGACCAGGGCACTGGATGTGCGGCATTGTATTTCGCGAGTAAATACAACCAACAGTAATTATGTTTGTTTTAATTGCATTGGTTTTGCCGGTTTGGCTTGGAGAAAAAAAAATTGGCCTAATTTTGCCCAAAATATGCAAATTTGTATATTTATGTTCATATTTTCCATATTTTGACTTTTTTATTGAAAAGTCTAGTCTTATTATTCATATAAACCAAATTTGTAGTGATAAAAAACGAATGGAAAGTTATGGAAATTAATTTTGAAAGGAAAAACAAAAAGTTTTAGAAAATTTCACTTTTTGGACCCCCAGGGACTTTTAAGGTTAAAAGAATATTCCTGTAAATATTTTTATTTTTTTAATATATGATAAGAGATATATTAAATAGATATTTTGGTGTAAAAAACATGTTGATATCTTGTTCTGTTTAGAAGATATTGCATTTCAAAGATTGTGCAAATGTGTTGAAAAGTGACCTCGCAGTGTAGTGTGATGTCATAAAGGAACATCTAAGAAAATCTTCCTTTAAAAATGAATTGCCTCTTCATAAATTACTGGAACCTTTTTTTTTGTTAAATTAGTGAGATGGGGTCATACATGCACTTCGTAAGAACATGATTTTCCCATCTGCTCATGAACTTCACTCTTTAAGTAAAAAGCACAACAAATTTGTTTTTGTTTGATAAAGTAGATTTGCCTTTATGACATCACATCTTATACTGTGAGGTCACACTCGTAAATCTTCGAAAATGTAACCACTCCAAAACGAAATAAGATAGCAACGTGATTTTTACACCAATTTGTTTTTTTAATAGTCCTCTCTATTCACAAGAATATTTACATTCTTTGCTAATCATTCTTCTTGGAAGGTTTCTTCAAGATTCTCCGTGGTCAGAATGAGGTTGGTATCGAGAGCGACATCAACGCCGGCCTTCCCAAACTGTAATTACGATGTTACCGTTGCGTTTCCACTATCAGTACTGATAACATTTTAACTTTCTTTTTTATAGAAGTAATTCTATTTTTATTTTTATTTGTATCAATAATTGCACAAGTATTATGGTGTAAAAATATTTTTTTAGATTAGGTGTAGAATTTAAGTGATTTAATAGTTCTTAATTGTAAAAATGAATGAATTCAATATTGGAACTGCAATCATTCTTGGTGTAAGAAAATTGATTAAAGGTTAAAATTTAGGCCAAATTAATGAAAATTTTAGTCTGAGCTTATGAAAATGTGAAGAAAAGTTACCAATTTCCTTACTCTCAAACTTGTGAATAAATTTGAAGAAATAAATGTTTCAGAAATGTTTTTTATGATATGCTCCTTACCTCTACAATTTTACATGTACAATGTTGTGATTGGTCAATTTTTACTCTCCAATTCTGTACAATGTTGTGATTGGTCAATTTCTACACTCTCCAAACCTGTACAATGTTGTGATTGGTCAATTTCTTTTCAGAGGAATGTTGAATTAGTTTATTTCAATGCACATTCTTAATTTCTAAAAGGTGTAAGTTTCTCTCATTAGTGCCAAGTTAGTTAATCTATCATCAACTTGAACTTGTCAGTTAGGTATGGTTTATAAGGCAAATTTTGAACCTTTTGGAAGCCGGAATAAAGATCAAAGCATTTCTTGTATTCTCACAGGTTATAAGGACATATTTTGTAAAGTACGTTAGAATTTCCAATTTTTGTAAAGAAAATATCATTGAAAAGAATAAAATATTGTATTGCAAAACATATTGATGTGTAGTTAATATTTTTCTAATAAACCACTAATCTGAAATGAGCGTATGTATTGCTTGTTTGTTCTTTGTTGTACTTGAGTATTTTAATAGACAAATCATAGCTTAGTGACCAATCATAGCTTAGTGACCAATCATAGCTTAGTGACCAATCATAGCTTAGAGACCAATTATAGCTTAGTGACCAATCATAGCTTAGTGACCAATCATAGCTTAGTGACCAATCATAGCTTAGAGACCAATCATAGCTTAGAGACCAATCATAGCTTAGAGACCAATCATAGCTTAGAGACCAATCATAGCTTCAGAGACCAATCATAGCTTCAGAGACCAATCATAGCTTCAGAGACCAATCATAGCTTCAGAGACCAACCATAGTTTCAGAGACCAATCATAGCTTCAGAGACCAATCATAGCTTAGAGACCTCAAAGTATGGGGCATCAATCAAAGTATGGGGCATCAATCAAAGTATGGGGCATCAATCAAAGTATGGGGCATCAACAATAGAGCGGAGACAATCATAGCTTCATGGACCAACCATAGCTTTAGGGTTCAATCATAGCTTGGCGTCCAATCATAGCTTATGGACCAATCTTAGTATGGGGCAGCATCCATACATACCTTGGGGACATATATCTTCAGGGACCAACCATAGCTTGGAAGTTTAATTATTGCTTGGGGTCCATTCATAGATTAGGAACCAATCATAGTTTCAAGGACCAATAATATTTAGGAAGACCAGTCATCACATCAATCATAGCTTGTGGAAGATCAGTCATAGCATAGGGGACCAACCATAGCTTGTTAACCATGGGACCAATTGTAGCTTGAGAACCAATCATATCTTCAGGACCAACTATGCTTGGGGACCATCAGCTTAGCGGACCATCAGCTTAGCAGACCATCGGCTTAGCGGACCATCGGCTTAGCGGACCATCGGCTTAGCGGACCATCGGCTTAGCGGACCATCGGCTTAACGGACCATCGGCTTTGCGGACCATCAGCTTAACGGACCATCAGCTTAACGGACCATCAGCTTAACGGACCATCATATCTTTAGGACCAATCATTGCTTGGGGACCATCAGCTTAGCAGACAATCATAGATTAGGGACCAATCATACTTTGGGGACCTGTAGCTTGAGGTCCAATCATAGCTTGGGGTTTCTATCTGGAATGATCTAACCTCTCAGGCACAATGTGACTGACCCTGCTGTCGTGGTGCCATTAAACTCAATCAAACAAACATCAGTCATAGCTAGGGCTCCACTCACAGCTTCAGGGAAGAGCAAGACCAGTCAGCTTGTGGGGGATCAATTGTAGCTTCTAGGGTTCAATCATAGCTTGTGGGATCAATCATAGCTTGTGGGATCAATCATATAGCTACTGGAGGACCAATCCTAGCTTGGGAACGTATCCTAGCTTGGGAACGTATCCTAGCTTGGGAACCAGTCCTAGCTTGGGAACCAGTCCTAGCTTGGGAACCAGTCCTAGCATGGGAACCAGTCAATCCAGTCCTAGCTTGGGGAACCAGTCCTAACCAGTCCCATCCAGTCCCATCAACCAGTCCCAGCTTGGGAACCAGTCCCAGCTTGGGAACCAGTCCCAGCTTGGGAACCAATCCCAGCTTGGGAACCAATCCCAGCTTGGGAACCAATCCCAGCTTGGGAACCAATCCCAGCTTGGGAACCAATCCCAGCTTGGGAACCAATCCCAGCTTGGGAACCAATCCCAGTTTTCCAATCCCAGCTTGGGAACCAATCCCAGAACAAATCCCAGCTTGAGAGAACCAATCCCAGCTAACATGTGAGGAACCAATCATAACATGGGAACCAATCCAGCATGGGAACCAATCCCAGCTCCAATCCCAGCTTGGGAACCAATCATATCCGGGGAACCAATTGTAGCTAGCTTTGTGACCAATCATAGCTTTGTGGACCAATCATAGCTTGTGAGGGATCAGTCTAAAGCTTTGAAGACCAATTGTGTAGCTTTGAGAACCAATCATAAGTCTGGTGAATCAAAGTTCTGGGGACCAATCATAACTTTGGGCACCATATTAGTAGAATTAGGAAGATGTCAAGAACTGCAAGCTGGAAATCACTGACCTTCATAGTCGCCATGAGCAAGTAAGCTAGCAATAGTGAATTAAAAACAATCAGAATTACAACTTTATTCCAAGTTTTTATTACAAGTATCGGCAAAATTGACCAAACTTTTTCTAAACATTTCATTCAGCATGCATGGATACCCTACAACCACAGCATTCAAAGTACAACTATCATAAACATTATCATCAATATAACTTGATTTAATAGAATACTAATCACCGAAGGAATTTTTTCATATTTACATCTCTAAATTAATAATCAAGTTGTCAAAGAAATAGTCACTTTAAGATCAGAATTATATACAATCAAATAATAACAAGTAAAAATTACACTAAGATTAGAATTATATAAAATCAAATAATAAAAGATTAATATTAGTAGATTTAATATAGACAATTAATTTACTCTTGCATGTATCCTTTGGCCAAATTATACTAATGATTTAAAGGCAATTTTAAACATTAATAACATAGTATCCTAGATTAGATATTGGGCAATTCCATGTTCTATAATAATAATTAAACTGCCTCTGCATATCCCCAGGAGACCCCTGAGATCTAGGGGGTAATTTAGTGGTCCATACAGGATGTACTTTCTAATAGAATTTCACTATCAGCACATTGCATCTAAAAACACATTGCATACAGGTTTCACAATCCATAAAACTTATGTCAGCTAACATACAAAAATAAAAACATGGATAAGATGATATATAAAGGAATGTAATGTCTCAAGGTGACAGTAAGAATTGCATGTCATTATCACTGAATAAGTACATATGAATAAAAGCAATACAATAAATAAAGCATTTCTAAAAAATGTAAACACATTTTAAATATGGACGGTTCAAATATTAATTTGAAAAACAGAATGTCTGATAAAAAAACAATACAAACCTTTAAGATATATTTTATATGCAATATACATGGAAGCTTAACATACACATTTTCACAGAAAAGATCAAAAATAAACTTTTAAAAAGATATTATATATTCAAGGGTCAAGTAAGTTCATCGTACACCAAAAAGGACTTCAAAAGAAACAAAATGGTCAACTGTAAACCAAACTACTTCATTGTCTTATTTTTCAAAAAAACTAATCAAGTTCTGTATCATGTAACTATCATTTATACTGTACATAAGTTATAAGGTACATTATTTAGGATTCTTAATGTGCTAAAACAATCATTAACCCTTACTCTACCAGCACTTTTTTGAAAATGCGCTAGGGAGACGGGTCAAAGATGGGGCACCCAACGCCATAATATCGCCGCATGGTAGAGTAAAGGGTTAAGCAGAAGCTGATTATCAAAGGGTCCTCTTGTCTTCCGAGCAGCAGAGCCAGGCTCATTCCGCCTCAGTGGCCGCCCACCGGGACCATGCTGCATGTTTTGAGTTGGCCCACTTGTCGAGGCTTGATTAACTCTTACTCTACCAGCATTTTTTTGAAAACGCGCATGAGAGATGAGGTCAAAGATGGGGCACCCAAATCGGCAATACTATCGCTGCGTCGTACAGTAAAGGGTTAAGCAGAAGCTAATTATTTAAGGGTCCTCTTGTCTTCCGAGCAGCAAAGTCGGGCTCGTTTCGCTGCAGTGACCCGTTAGGCCGCCCACCAGGACCATGCTGCATATATTTTCGAGTTGGCACACTTCTCGCGGGTTGATTAAGCCTTACTCTACCAGCACTTTTTTCAAAATGTGCCTTGGAGGCGGAGCCCAAGACGGGGCACCCGAAACAGCGATAATATCGCCACATGGTAGAGTAAAGGTTAAAAAGCAAGGTGAAATCCCATATTAAAAGATATTATTTTCTCAACCAAAATACTCTCATTTGAGTAATTTTTTTGTGATGCAAAATTGAAAGTTCATTTGAATTCAACATTCCTGTTTTCCTACACTAAACATTTCACAACTATTCGTACCATCATGCATAATTAAAATTTCTGCTTAACCCCCAACTTCCTCTTATTACAAATATACATTTCTCATTCCAAATATACACACATTTACTTCAATTCAATGAGGGTTGTTTACAATGTGATAAATTTACTACTGTCCAATTTGAATTTCCTCTTTACATGCACATAAACTAACAGTAATTTAAAACGGTAGTTTTAGCATTATCTGTACAGCTGATCACAATAAGATGCCACACAATGTTATAAACTTATCACACACTGTAAAGTTTCAAAAATCTTGTTTGAAGGATTATTTTAGTGGTCAAGCAGGTCCATCTTATATGATAGAGGACTTCAAAAAAAAAAAACCGTGGTGAATAAAGCATTCAAAAATCTTATTTCGTTAAGGAGATATTTAAGTTTAAAGTTTGGTATCATAAAAATGACTGAAATCAGACTAGTTGTGATGTCATAACCTCATATTCCACAGTCTTTATGTACTCTATCTTTTTTTTTTTTCTTTTGCGATTTTGTGACATAAAAACCATGGGATATGTTCAAAATGTTAAAAAACTGAATCTAGGAAGGGTATTTATAATATACCACCTGAAGAAAGTTTGCAAATAGTAAAAAAATTAAATTAACTTTCTTTAAAATACATAAAGACTGAGGAATCTGAGGCTGTGACATCACAACTAGTCTGATTTCAGTCATTTCTACAAAATGATACTAAACTTGAAAATTAAATATCTCCTTAACAGAACAAGATTTTTGAATGCTTTATTCACCATTTTGTTTCTTTTGAAGTCCTCTATCATATAAAATCGACTTGCTTGACCACTGAACTAATCTTTGAAATGCCACGCTAACTTCAAGCCAGACACTTTGACCACTGAGGAATACTTTTGTCCTTGTGTTGAGTGTGAATGTCAGTGCAGCTGCAGGAAAATCTGTTTACTATCAATGTCAGATTATGACCATGGAAAGTGAGGTGAAGTGTGTGGAAACCTCTGGTGTAATTGCTAATTGCTTGTGCTGGATTGTGGTTTCTGCTGTGATCGATATAGACCCGACAGATTTTAGATTTTGTCGAAGCTTAAGACACAAAATGTATTGCAAGGTTTAGACTTAATGAAGCTGGCTTCTGAAAGGATACATAAATCACCCGGATGTTAAATGGGGAAGTCCCTCAAGTAATTTTCTAAATATAGCAAACTCCAAAAGTCTAATTATTTGAAACTTTGACGTTTAATGGTTAAGCTAAAGTTGTTGCGTGTCAATAATATTAGAAAAACTCTCTGACACCTGTGACCTAAGAATGATTTCTTTGGACATTTCAGGTAAAACAAATTTTAGCACCTGCCCCGTACAAGGCCCTCACGTATTGTCAGAGTGCTCCATCAACTCTTCTATCCCTTCAGCACCTTCAACACAAAAACTGAAACTAATTTACAACAGATCTTCTATATCGCCAGCAATCCCCTCTGTGATGCTGTTATCACGCCTGAAGTTCACCAAGCTAATACCTTCATTTTCTTGTAACAATCTTAAAATGGCTTGACTTCCCTCATCCGTCAGGTCATTACCCTCAAGATTCAGCTCCTTGAGCATCTTGTTGTTGGTCAATGCGTCACAAATCTCTCGACATCCTTCATCTTTCATGTGCATGTACTCGACGCTCAACGTCTTAATTGTCTTACACTCTCTCAAACCGGCTGAAAGAGACAAGAAGCCAATCTTACTCATCGGGTTATCGCTGAGATTCAGGTTTTCGATGCACGTCGGGACCTTGAGGAGTTCCGCAAGCTCCATGATACCTTTGTTGGTCATCTGTGTGTCGCCAACGTCGAGATGAGTCAGAGGTAATCGAGAGGAGTCATCGTCCTTGCTAGGGGCCTGAGATGCGAGGACTTCTTGGTTATGAATGAGTGAGTTTGCAATGGCTGTGATACCTCTGTCCCCAATTGGATTTCCTCTTAGGCTGCAAGAGAAAAACAATAAAAAAGATTTGTTTATAGCATGTTCATATGATGATACTTATCCAAATTTAGGCAAAGGTAGATTAGCTTTTTTTTTTACAAATGTATGAAAATAGCAACAACTCCCAGAAAACTCTGGTTACAGTTTGCTTAGTCTTATACAAATTGGTTAGTTTGCTTAGTCTTATACAAATTGGTTACTGTTTGCTTAGTCTTATACAAATTGGTTACAGTTTGCTTAGTCTGATACAAATTGGTTACAGTCTGCTTAGTCTGATACAAATTGGGCACAGTTTGCTTAGTCCTATACAAATTGGTTACAGTTTGCTTAGTCTGATACAAATTGGTTACAGTTTGCTTAGTCTTATACAAATTGGTTACAGTTTGCTTAGTCTTATACAAGTTGGTTACAGTTTGCTTAGTCTGATACAAATTGGTTACAGTTTGCTTCATCTCATACAAATTGGGCACAGTTTGCTTAGTCTGATACAAATTGGTTACAGTCTGCTTAGTCTGATACAAAATTGTTACAGTTTGCTTAGTCCTATACAAATTGGTTACAGTTTGCTTAGTCTGATACAAATTGGTTACAGTTTGCTTAGTCTTATATAAATTGGTTAGTTTGCTGAGTCTTATACAAATTGGTTACAGTTTGCTTAGTCCTATACAAATTGGTTACAGTTTGCTTAGTCTGATACAAATTGGTTACAGTCTGCTTAGTCTGATACAAATTGGTTACAGTTTGCTTAGTCCTATACAAATTGGTAAGTTTGCTTAGTCTTATACAAATTGGTTACAGTTTGCTTAGTCTTATACAAATTGGTTACAGTTTGCTTAGTCTTATACAAGTTGGTTACAGTTTGCTTAGTCTTATACAAGTTGGTTACAGTTTGCTTAGTCTGATACAAATTGGGCACAGTTTGCTTAGTCCTATACAAATTGGTTACAGTTTGCTTAGTCTGATACAAATTGGTTACAGTTTGCTTAGTCTTATATAAATTGGTTAGTTTGCTTAGTCTGATACAAATTGGTTACAGTTTGCTTAGTCCTATACAAATTGGTTACAGTTTGCTTAGTCTGATACAAATTGGTTACAGTTTGCTTAGTCTTATACAAATTGGTTACAGTTTGCTTAGTCTTATACAAATTGGTTTCAGTTTGCTTAGTCTTATATAAATTGGTTAGTTTGCTTAGTCTGATACAAATTGGTTACAGTCTGCTTAGTCCTATACAAATTGGTAAGTTTGCTTAGTCTTATACAAATTGGTTACTGTTTGCTTAGTCTTATACAAATTGGTTACAGTTTGCTTAGTCTTATACAAATTGGTTAGTTTGCTTAATCTTATACAAATTGATTACAGTTTGCTTAGTCTTACACAAATTGGTTACAGTTTGCTTAGTCTTATACAAATTGGTAAGTTTGCTTAGTCTTATACAGATTGGTTACTGTTTGCTTAGTCCTATACAAATTTGTTACAGTTTGCTTAGTCTTATACAAATTGGTTAGTTTGCTTAGTCTTATACAAATTGGTTACTGTTTGCTTAGTCCTATACAAATTGGTTACAGTTTGCTTAGTCTGATACAAATTGGTTACTGTTTGCTTAGTCCTATACAAATTGGTTACAGTTTGCTTAGTCTTATATAAATTAGTTACAGTTTGCTTAGTCTTATACAAATTGGTTTCAGTTTGCTTAGTCTTATACAAATTGGTTAGTTTGCTTAGTCTTATACAAATTGGTTAGTCTTATACAAATTGGTTACTGTTTGCTTAGTCTTATACAAATTGGTTACTGTTTGCTTAGTCTTATACAAATTGGTTACTGTTTGCTTAGTCTTATATAAATTAGTTACAGTTTGCTTAGCCTAATACAAATTGGTTACTGTTTGCTTAGTCTTATACAAATTGGTTACAGTTTGCTTAGTCTTATACAAATTGGTTACAGTTTGCTTAGTCTTATATAAATTAGTTACAGTTTGCTTAGTCTAATACAAATTGGTTACTGTTTGCTTAGTCTTATACAAATTGGTTACAGTTTGCTTAGTCTTATACAAATTGGTTACAGTTTGCTTAGTCCTATACAAATTGGTTACTGTTTGCTTAGTCTTATACAAATTGCTTACAGTCTGCTTAGTCTGATACAAATTGGTTACAGTTTGCTTAGTCCTATACAAATTGGTTACAGTTTGCTTAGTCCTATACAAATTGGTTACAGTCTGCTTAGTCTGATACAAATTGGTTACTGTTTGCTTAGTCCTATACAAATTTGTTACAGTTTGCTAAGTCTGATACAAATTTGTTACAGTTTGCTTAGTCTTATACAAATTGGTTTCAGTTTGCTTAGTCTTATACAAATTGGTAAGTTTGCTTAGTCCTATACAAATTGGTAAGTTTGCTTAGTCCTATACAAATTGGTTACAGTCTGCTTAGTCTGATACAAATTGGTTACTGTTTGCTTAGTCCTATACAAATTTGTTACAGTTTGCTAAGTCTGATACAAATTTGTTACAGTTTGCTTAGTCTTATACAAATTGGTTTCAGTTTGCTTAGTCTTATACAAATTGGTAAGTTTGCTTAGTCCTATACAAATTGGTAAGTTTGCTTAGTCCTATACAAATTGGTTACTGTTTGCTTAGTCTTATACAAATTGGTTACTGTTTGCTTAGTCTTATACAAATTGGTAAGTTTGCTTAGTCCTATACAAATTGGTTACTGTTTGCTTAGTCTTATACAAATTGGTTACTGTTTGCTTAGTCTTATACAAATTGGTTACAGTTTGCTTAGTCCTATACAAATTGGTATGGTAGCTCAGTAGTAGAGCATCCGACTAGTACTCCAAAGCTACTGAGTTAAGATTCAATTCTGGGTACCATGTTGTGTTCATGAGTAAGACACTTGGTTGAAAATTGCTCTAGTCGACTCAGCTGTGAAATGAGCACCAAGTTACTGGGGAGTGAGCCTGTGGTGGACTGGTGTCTGATCCAGAGGGAATCAAGTACTCTCATCTGCTTGAACCAAGGGAATCGGGGATAAACACTGGCAAATATAAGCTTTCATCAGCTTGGAAGGATTAAACTTTGAATCTTAATATATGCTTTACATAATTAAATAAGTAAAGGATTTTTCGGACAAAATGTTTTAAAAGCATGTCTTTACTTACAGCAAGTACTTGAGCTTGTGGTATCTGGGCTTCCGTAATGTAGCAGCTAATTTCAGAGCTTTCTCAGAATCCAACTTTTTCTCATTCAGGTCAAGATAATCGATAGTCTTTGGCTGCAAAATAGAAAATAAGGAAACAAAATTCATGACTTTTGATGCAACATATCACATAATTCACATTTATTAATTAAGACTCTCCCTGGATAAGGCACCAGTCATCCATCATACTTCATTTTGGTAATTCCTCAAATATTGCATTTCTTCTTTTGACATTTTCTCATTTTAATTCACATAGAAATCTGTGGCAGCGCCATGGGGAAAACTGGAGAGACTCGTCCCCCTCCCCCTTCTTACAAAGATCAATTCACCCAAATCCGAGGAAAAAATGTTGGGAGGTAGGGGTACAGTGTGTCCCCAACGTCCCTCACAGTTTAAGGTGCCTGGTGCCTCCTGTGATATGAAAGATGTTCCCTCATGTCCCTTTACCATGGATAATGGACATTATGTTCCCCTAGGAAATTGCCTTGTTTGCTTAAATGGCCCAACTTTTCATTATCCCATGTAGTGGTACAGGGACGGAAGGGAAAGCTGTCTCATCCATAAACCTATCTCATTAATGGGATAAGAAATGTGAATATTTTCATCACCATTTGCTTTCTTGTATTGATTTCATTTTTACAAAATCACATAACTCACCCAATCCTTAAAAATAATATTCCTGTTCATTTTCATTTTTTGTAGTGAAAAGAAAAATTTTAGTAACAAAGAGGCAGAAAAACTATGTTAATATCTTATTCCGTTTTGAAGTTATAACAATTTAAAGAGTAGAGAAATGTTCTTAAAAACACAGCGTACAGTATATGTCCTTCAGCTTGGTGATGTCATCAATGCAATTCCAGAACAATTCTTATTCATTTCTTATAAATTAAATCACACTTTTTTTACATTATCCAACAGTATTTTTGGTTCATTATGGAAATAGGGTGAAATATATCATTTACAAGAAAACATTTTGTTTTTTTCTTGAAGTACATCACACTAACAATGATAAACAAAATCTAAATCATTTTTAAAGAAATACAAAAGACGTTTTGTGGAAATTGTCTCTATGACATCACAGATGTTGCCAATCAGTCACTTTTATCCAAATTAAAAATACTTTAAAATTTTGTAACTTTAAACGGAATAAGATAATAAGCTAGTTTTTTCACCACTTTGTTTCTACAATTTTTTCTCTATCATATATCAAAAAATAAAAATCCATAGGAATATTCCTTTAAAGGAACATTCCTGTGAATTTTCATTTTCAATATAGAGGGCTATTCAAGAAATAAATATTGGTTAAAAAAACACATTTTGATATCTTATTTCATTTTGGAATTATTTGCAGTCCAAAGATTTCACCAGTATGTTAAAAAGTGACCAGTCTAGTATAAGGGTGTTCAGCTAATGTCATTAGGTCACATGAGCTTTTGTTTACATCGCCATTTTGTCGGGCAGGAACACTTGTCGTCTGCTGTACACTTAATTAGACTTTTGCATATGTTTGCATGTTTTTATATAAGATTATTTTTGTAAGATGATTATGCCAGAATCTTGCTGTGCAGTTGGTTGCAGTAATAGATGTGTGTCAGGGAATTAAAAAACGTTTTCTCGATTTCCATCTGATCCTGATCGGGCATTTTTGATGTGGGTTTTTGCTGTACGACATGATGATTTTCAACCTACAGTTCACACTAGGATTTGCAGTGAGCACTTTATATCAGGTATGTAGGCTTTGTCTGGGCATAACGAACAATCAGCTGGTGTTAACATTAAAGTTACTCTTCATATACCCGTGTATATATCAAAACTTACGGAAAATATGAAGAAAATCGGAAGCGAACAAAAAAAATTATTTATAAAATTAGCTGAACTGGTACTGGTAGGTTAACATGTAGTATGCTTGTTGTGACTGAGCTGTGTGAAGACGGGTGAAACGCAAGAATGACGCTGCCCAGCAAAATGGAGTCTAGTTAAATTCACGTGATGAAATCCCTCTGCACAGCATGTCATACTTGCAGATCCTAAACAATTATTATGAACTTCTTGAAAATCATTGGAAAAACATTTTTTGTTTAATTAGTGAAATTGGTATAAAATGTACTTTGTAGGAACAAGCTTTACCAGCCATTTGCTCATGCACCTAAACACTCTAATTAAAAGAAAATAATAATCTAAATAAAATAAAATGATTGAAATAACATTTTCATAAAACACAAAAAAATTGTCTTTGACCTGCAAGTATGACATCACACTCATTACGAACTTCTAATGCTGTAGCTTTTACCCCACAAGTCTTGACAGTTTTCCTACATTTTGATCGGGAGATTAAATTTCCAACCCCGCTATACCATATATTTTTCTTAAATTAATATCCCAACACCGCAACTGCTCCAGTGCCAAGCCATGCACAAAGCTTCAGTGTTATGTGAATTGGCCACTTTTGTCACTTATGGCATACATGTACATGGAGCTTTTGTGTAAAGTGCACTCAAGCAAAGTGAGGATGACAAACCACAAATTGTGCTAAATGAAAGCTTACTCATGCTGATGATTTGCAACCAAAACTAAGTGATTTGAGTCTTAATTGTGGTTTCATGAAAAGGGGTTGGAAGACCAGTTTTTAATAGCTTTGGAAGTTCATCATGTTGCATACTAAACTGATCATTTTTTAACACAATGGTAAAATCTTTGCAATGTCATAATTACTCCTAAATGGAAAAATATTCATGGTCTTTCACCAATTTGTTTTTGAATAGTTCTTTATCATAAAAATAAAAATTCACGGTGTCCTTGAAAAAGCTCCTTAATGGAATAAGAAGTTGGAACATTTTCTTCCTTGTTTTGACCTCACTTACAAGATACAGACGTCTAATGCTTTAACATAAACGTACCTCCGATTCCTCGCCTGATTCCTCGCTGCTTGCCTCTGTTGTCGTCCCACTCTTTACAGCCCCTGCATTATGTTCCCCATCATCAGCCTTCTCCTCATCCTTGTTATCACCTGCCTCTTGTGTCTCAGAAACAATATTTTCCTCTAGATTAAATTTCTCATCTCCACCCCCTACCATTTCTCCTTTTCCGTCAACTTCACTTTCTGGTTTAACCTTGTCAGTTTCTTCAACTTGAGAATCTACAACACCTTTATCTTCATCAGCACTTTTTTTCTCCTCTTGCAGTTCGTCATACACATCTTCTGATTTCTCCTCCTTACTTTCATCCTCATCTTTTGCAGAAAGAGCATCTTCCGTCTCAGCTTTGAAGGAGCTAAGTGATTTTTCCTCATCATCTTTCTGTCCCCTTTCTGCATACCGGTCTTTTTCATCTTCTCCTTGATCTCCTTTATTAGCTGGTTTAATTTCGATCGAGTCTTTATTTGAAAAGGCCCGATCTACCTCAGTTGCATCTTCATCTTCTTCTTGATCTCCTTTATTAGCTGGTTCAACCTCGATCGAATCTTTATTTGAAAAGGCCTGATCTACCCCGATTACATCTTCATCTTTTTCAATACTTACTTTAAACCCATCTTCATCCTCTTTCTGCTGCACTGTTAATTCATCTTTGTTCTCTTCCTTTCCTTCTGTCCTCTCATCTGCCGACCCATCCTCATTTCTTCTTTCTAAAAGACCTTCAATGGCATATTCCTTCCCCTCTAAAGATGTTGCTTGAATAGCTGCTGCCTCATCAGTACCATTTTCTTCACTCTTGATGTCCACGTCTTCCGAAAGTGAACCCTTCGCTTTTTCCTCATCAAGCTGTGGAGCAATTTCTTCATCTTCGAGAACTTGAGCAACTTTTATCTCAGGGAATTCCGGAGCTACTATTTCTTCTTCCGTCTTGCTAGATCGATCATTATGCTCCGCCTCTACCTCCAAATGTGTAGCACCTGACAATGCTCCATGGCCTTTATCACCGTCTCCATCTTCAGTAGTTTTCTTTTCGTATTTCCTCTCTGGTTTCTCTTCAAATTCTTTATCTTCTTTTGCATCCACATAATCTCCCCCACTTTGTGTGATCTTCTCATCCAACCCAAAAGAGATACTTCCCATCTCCTTAGAAACCTGTTCTTCATCTTGTGGAGACAAGGTAGTTCCTTCTTCTTCATCTTTCTTTCCTATTTCAGCATTAATTCCATCTGTCTTATCTCCATCCTCCTTTGAAACATACAGAGTAGCATCCACCTGTTCTTCATTTGTTTTATTAAAACCCATTTTTCAGCAATATTCTCCTTTTTGTCAACAACTGCCTCCACTTTCTTCTTCTCCGCTTCATCCTCAGAATCAGATGAAGATTCCGAGGATGATCCAACTGGTTTTAGCACCTCCGCCTCCTCTGAACTTATAGATGTTTAGATCTTGCACTTAATGTCCCGTCGTCCTCGTCAGAGCTTAAGACTTTGTAATCCCTTCAGATTCTGTGTCAGAAACATCCTCCTCATCCTTCTCCGGTGCATCGTCTCCCCTCTTCTTAAATACATCATCATCTTCATCATCCTTCTTAACTGGAAGTTCCTTAGCATCAACATCATAATCATCTCGCTGATTGTCTCCATGAGTTGCATCAGCATCTTTCTCAACCTGGGATGGTTTTTTTCACCATCATTTCTTCATCATCTTCCACCACTCTCTCATCACTGCCTGAATCTTCCTTCACACTCTCCCCTGCTTGACTCCCTTCGTCCTCGACACCATCATCTACTTCATCTGCATAACTAGTTCCCTCATCCCTCACATCATATCCCTCCTTCACACTGCTTGCTTCTTCCTCAACACTATCTACATCCTCGGCATCATCTTTAACATCATCTTTAACACTTGAAACTTCTTCATCTTTAAAACTGTCAAATTCTGGTATTTTAACCACCGTTTCCTCCTCAGATTTTTTACCCGAATAATAATATTCCTTTATAGTTTCCTCTTGATCGCTGTCAGCATTGTCACTCTCTCTCTTCGCCCTTTCTTCGGAATGTTTGCTCTTCCTCACTATCACTGTCATCATCACGCTTCTTCGCTTTTGATTCTTCTGCATCAGAGTCCGAATCAAAATCTGATTGATCATAACCAGTAGCCGTGTCTTTCTTTCCGCTCTCTGATTCAGAAAAGAAATGATCTGAAGCGTCAGAATTCTTCTCGGGAACTTTTTCTTCTGTAAAATAAAATAAAGAGCAGTTAGTTTTGGATAAATGACAGATTGGAAATGACTTTTCAAGAAAATTGAAGAAAATTTCCCACCAAGTGAAGAAAATTTCTCACCAGTTGAAGAAAATTTCCCAAAAATGAAGGAAAAATCCCCAAAATGAAAATTAAAGAAAATTTCCCACATGTTGAAGAAAACTCCCGAAAATGAAGGAAATTTGTAAGAAAATGATAAGACATATGAATTGAAGGATTACTTTAGTGGTCAGACGCACGTAACTATCTTGTTTCAAAAGACTAAGAAAAATAAAAATTGCCACAGCGCACTTGGCTGCGGCAGAAGTTCTTTCCATGACCATACCTTTGGCACTTATGACAGCAGAAGGGGCTTGGAATGTATGGGGCAACGGGGATTTTGAGATAGCTGGCAGTGATGTGGGAGGGGAGGGTTGGTGTGGCAAAAGTCAGGAAGATGGTATTGGTGGGTGTTTCAGCATCATCTCTCTTGAGAATGAGACGACGGGCCTCAGTTACATGTTGGTTGACAAGTTTCTCAACAAGGTCTTCATTTGTCATGTAGGCAAGGTCCCTAGTTCTGATGACGCCTTTGTTTAAGTTCAGGGAATGGTGGGAGGTAACTGCTATGTCAATACCAGCGTTAGATAGGCTTTTGGTGGAGAGGAGGGTGGTGGCTTGAGTGTCCCTGGTGCAGTGCACTAGAAGATCGCCGAATCTGAGGGCAGAAACCTTGGGAGGGTGCCGACAAGGCCGTGAAGCGCCTTGTGGAGGAGAGGGGGGATAACTGTTTAAAACTGTTTGGTTTGTTGGTAGCCTGAATGATTACAATTTTGGGGACTGGGGTTTAGGAATTGTCTATGAAGATAGCAGGTAGGTCGTGGGGTGGGGAGAGAGAGTCAAGGCCAAGGGCGTTGCAGAAGCATTTGGTAATGTTGGAAAAAGAAAAAAAGGGCTGGGAGACCCGAGGCAACTAAAAATAAAGTTGCACAACTACTATAGGAGAACCACTGTACAAGTATCGGAAAGGGCATATAGGCCAGGTCACAAGAGGAGAAAAAAAAACTTAAAAGGAACGATCTTACTGAAATCAGTCACCCATCTACAAAGAGAAAATCCCAGACAATGAAAAATTTGGAAAAATTGATTGGTTGAAAAGTCCCTTACAAAAAACCTGATTTAGAAAACAGAAATTTGAGAAAACAGATAAAAACAGTGTCTGAAATCATTTACACTTCACAGGTTTTCCTGTGTCCAACAGGACTTGTGTCATACAGGAAACAAGAGAAAACCTGTGTCATAAGTACCAGACAAAAGCGTTTACACCATAAAATATTTCTTCATGTAGCCCTGGAAAGTTTGCTTTTTGCCACATTTCTTGACACAGGTTGGAAATCGGTTTATCACACTTTTTCCTGTCTTGTTAAAACACTTATTTTCACACATTTACATGCATGGATTTTTTCATGCATTGTCATGTGTGTCACTATTGTTTGCCACACGTGAGCACTGAATATTATCATGTAACACATTTCAGCACAATATTATCATTTAACACAATTCAGCACACAATAATATCATTTAACACAATTCAGCACAAAGTAATCATTTAAGACAATTCAGCACAAAGTTATCATTTAACACAATTCAGAGCACAAAGTTATCATTTAACACAATTCAGAGTACAATGTTATCATTTAACACAATTCAGCACAATCTTATCATTTAACACAATTCAGCACAATCTTATCATTTAACATAATTCAGAGCACAATGTTATCATTTAACACAATTCAGAGCACAATCTTATCAATTAACACAATTCAGCACAAAGTTATCATTTAACACAATTCAGCACAATCTTATCATTTAACACAATTCAGAGCACAATGTTATCATTTAGCACATTTAAGCAAACAGCACAGAGAGTATGACCATTGAAACACCAGTATGCATGATAGGGAAAAGAGCATACCTTCACCAGTATGCATGATAGGGAAAAGAGCATACCTTCACCTGTATGCATGGTAGGGAAAAGAGCATACCTTCACCAGTATGCATGGTAGGGAAAAGAGCATACCTTCACCAGTATGCATGGTAGGGAAAAGAGCATACCTTCACCAGTATGCATGATAGGGAAAAGAGCATACCTTCACCAGTATGCATGGTAGGGAAAAGAGCATACCTTCACCAGTATGCATGATAGGGAAAAGAGCATACCTTCACCAGTATGCATGATAGGGAAAAGAGCATACCTTCACCAGTATGCATGATAGGGAAAAGAGCATACCTTCACCAGTATGCATGATAGGGAAAAGAGCATACCTTCACCTGTATGCATGGTAGGGAAAAGAGCATACCTTCACCAGTATGCATGGTAGGGAAAAGAGCATACCTTCACCAGTATGCATGGTAGGGGAAAAGAGCATACCTTCACCAGTATGCATGATAGGGAAAAGAGCATACCTTCACCAGTATGCATGGTAGGAAAAGAGCATACCTTCACCAGTATGCATGATAGGGAAAAGAGCATAGCTTCACCAGTATGCATGATAGGGAAAGAGCATACCTTCACCAGTATGCATGATAGGGAAAAGAGCATACTTTCACCAGTATGCATGATAGGAAAAGAGCATACCTTCACCTGTATGCATGGTAGGGAAAAGAGCATACCTTCACCAGTATGCATGATAGGGGAAAAGAGCATACCTTCACCAGTATGCATGATAGGAAAAGAGCATACCTTCACCAGTATGCATGGTAGGGAAAAGAGCATACCTTCACCAGTATGCATGATAGGGAAAAGAGCATACCTTCACCTGTATGCATGATAGGGAAAAGAGCATACCTTCACCTGTATGCATGATAGGGAAAAGAGCATACCTTCACCTGTATGCATGATAGGGAAAAGAGCATACCTTCACCTGTATGCATGGTAGGGAAAAGAGCATACCTTCACCAGTATGCATGATAGGGAAAAGAGCATACCTTCACCAGTATGCATGGTAGGGAAAAGAGCATACCTTCACCAGTATGCATGATAGGGAAAAGAGCATACCTTCACCAGTATGCATGATAGGGAAGAGCATACCTTCACCTGTATGCATGATAGGGAAAAGAGCATACCTTCACCTGTATGCATGATAGGGAAAAGAGCATACCTTCACCAGTATGCATGATAGGGAAAAGAGCATACCTTCACCAGTATGCATGATAGGGAAAAGAGCATACCTTCACCAGTATGCATGATAGGGAAAAGAGCATACCTTCACCTGTATGCATGATAGGGAAAAGAGCATACCTTCACCTGTATGCATGATAGGGAAAAGAGCATACCTTCACCAGTATGCATGATAGGGAAAAGAGCATACCTTCACCAGTATGCATGGTAGGGAAAAGAGCATACCTTCACCAGTATGCATGATAGGAAAAGAGCATACCTTCACCTGTATGCATGATAGGAAAAGAGCATACCTTCACCTGTATGCATGATAGGAAAAGAGCATACCTTCACCAGTATGCATGATAGGGAAAAGAGCATACCTTCACCAGTATGCATGGTAGGGAAAAGAACATACCTTCACCAGTATGCATGATAGGGAAAAGAGCATACCTTCACCAGTATGCATGGTAGGGAAAAGAGCATACCTTCACCAGTATGCATGATAGGGAAAAGAGCATACCTTCACCTGTATGCATGATAGGGAAAAGAGCATACCTTCACCTGTATGCATGATAGGGAAAAGAGCATACCTTCACCAGTATGCATGATAGGGAAAAGAGCATACCTTCACCAGTATGCATGGTAGGGAAAAGAGCATACCTTCACTCTCTGTTTCTTGCTTTTCTGCTCAGCATCATCACCCTCTTCCTCTTCAAAATCTTCATCATAAGCTTCCGTGCCTTTTTCTGTAAAATGAGACGTAAAATATAAGCTTTTAGGACAGAATTCCCAATTTTAACTCCCTTTATTTGGATGACATATTAAACTGATCATTTCAAAACAAATAAGTATACTTATAGTATGGTTTATTGTTATGATGTATACTTATGGCGTATAGTATATGATGTATACTTATGATGTATAGTATGATGTATACTTATGGCGTATAGTATGATGTATACTAATGGCGTATAGTATGATGTATACTTATGGCGTATAGTATGATGTAGACTTATAGGCGTATAGTATGATGTATATTTATGGTGTATAGTATGATGTATACTTATGGCGAATAGTATGATGTATACTAATGGCGTATAGTATGATGTATACCTATGGCGTATAGTATGATGTATACTTATGGCATATAGTATGATGTATACTTATGGCGTATAGTATGATGTATACTTATGGCGTATAGTATGATGTATACTTATGGTGTATAGTATGATGTATACTTATGGCTTAATAGTATGATGTATACTAATGGCGTATAGTATGATGTATACCTATGGCGTATAGTATGATGTATACTTATGGTATATAGTATGATGTATACTTATATGGCGTATAGTATGATGTATACTAATGGCGTATAGTATGATGTATACTTATGGCGAATAGTATGATGTATACTTATGGCGTATAGTATGATGTATACTTATGGCGTATAGTATGATGTATACTTATGGCGTATAGTATGATGTATACTTATGGCGTATAGTATGATGTATACTTATGGCGTATAGTATGATGTATACTTATGGCGTATAGTATGATGTATACTTATGGCGCATAGTATGATGTATACTTATGGCGTATAGTATGATGTATACTTATGGCGTATAGTATGATGTATACTTATGGCGAATAGTATGATGTATACTAATGGCGTATAGTATGATGTATACCTATGGCGTATAGTATGATGTATACTTATGGCGTATAGTATGATGTATACTTATGGCGTATAGTATGATGTATACTTATGGCGTGTAGTATGATGTATACTTATGGCGTATAGTATGATGTATACTTATGGCATATAGTATGATGTATACTAATGGCGTATAGTATGATGTATACTTATGGCGTATAGTATGATGTATACTTATGGCGTGTAGTATGATGTATACTTATGGCGTATAGTATGATGTATACTTATGGCGTATAGTACGATGTATACTTATGGCGTATAGTATGATGTATACTAATGGCGTATAGTATGATGTATACTTATGGTGTATGGTATGATGTATACTTATGGTGTATGGTATGATGTATACTTATGGCGTATAGTATGATGTATACTTATGGCGTATAGTATGATGTATACTTATATGGCGTATAGTATGATGTATACTTATGGCGTATAGTATGATGTATACTTATGGCGTATAGTATGATGTATACTTATGGCGTATAGTATGATGTATACTTATGGCGTATAGTATGATGTATACTTATGGCGAATAGTATGATGTATACTAATGGCGTATAGTATGATGTATACCTATGGCGTATAGTATGATGTATACTTATGGCATATAGTATGATGTATACTAATGGCGTATAGTATGATGTATACCTATGGCGTATAGTATGATGTATACTTATGGCGTATAGTATAATGTATACTAATGGCGTATAGTATGATGTATACCTATGGCGTATAGTATGATGTATACTTATGGCGTATAGTATGATGTATACTTATGGCGAATAGTATGATGTATACTAATGGCGTATAGTATGATGTATACCTATGGCGTATAGTATGATGTATACTTATGGCATATAGTATGATGTATACTAATGGCGTATAGTATGATGTATACCTATGGCGTATAGTATGATGTATACTTATGGCATATAGTATGATGTATACTAATGGCGTATAGTATGATGTATACCTATGGCGTATAGTATGATGTATACTTAGAGCGTATAGTATGATGTATACTAATGGCATATAGTATGATGTATACTAATGGCGTATAGTATGATGTATACTTATGGTGTATAGTATGATGTATACTTATGGCGTATAGTATGATGTATACTTATGGCGTATAGTATGATGTATACTTATGGCGTATAGTATGATGTATACTTATGGCGTATAGTATGATGTATACTTATGGCGTATAGTATGATGTATACTTATGGCGTATAGTATGATGTATACTTATGGCGAATAGTATGATGTATACTAATGGCGTATAGTATGATGTATACCTATGGCGTATAGTATGATGTATACTTATGGCGTATAGTATGATGTATACTTATGGCGTATAGTATGATGTATACTTATGGCGTGTAGTATGATGTATACTTATGGCGTATAGTATGATGTATACTTATGGCATATAGTATGATGTATACTAATGGCGTATAGTATGATGTATACTAATGGCGTATAGTATGATGTATACTTATGGCGTATAGTATGATGTATACTTATGGCGTATAGTATGATGTATACTTATGGCGTATAGTATGATGTATACTTATGGCGTGTAGTATGATGTATACTTATGGCGTGTAGTATGATGTATACTTATGGCATATAGTATGATGTATACTAATGGTGTATAGTATGATGTATACTAATGGCGTATAGTATGATGTATACTTATGGCGTATAGTATGATGTATACTTATGGCGTATAGTATGATGTATACTTATGGCGTATAGTATGATGTATACTTATGGCGTATAGTATGATGTATACTTATGGTGTATGGTATGATGTATACTTATGGTGTATGGTATGATGTATACTTATGGCGTATGGTATGATGTATACTTATGGCGTATAGTATGATGTATACTTATGGCGTATAGTATGATGTATACTTATGGCGTATAGTATGATGTATACTTATGGCGTATAGTATGATGTATACTTATGGCGTATAGTATGATGTATACTTATGGCGTATAGTATGATGTATACTTATGGCGTATAGTATGATGTATACTAATGGCGAATAGTATGATGTATACCTATGGCGTATAGTATGATGTATACCTATGGCGTATAGTATGATGTATACTAATGGCGTATAGTATGATGTATACCTATGGCGTATAGTATGATGTATACTTATGGCGTATAGTATAATGTATACTAATGGTGTATAGTATGATGTATACCTATGGCGTATAGTATGATGTATACTTATGGCGTATAGTATGATGTATACTTATGGCTTAATAGTATGATGTATACTAATGGTGTATAGTATGATGTATACCTATGGCGTATAGTATGATGTATACTTATGGCATATAGTATGATGTATACTAATGGCGTATAGTATGATGTATACTAATGGCGTATAGTATGATGTATACTTATGGCATATAGTATGATGTATACTAATGGCGTATAGTATGATGTATACCTATGGCGTATAGTATGATGTATACCTATGGCGTATAGTATGATGTATACTAATGGCATATAGTATGATGTATACTAATGGCGTATAGTATGATGTATACTTATGGCGTATGGTATGATGTATACTTATGGAGTATGGTATGATGTATACTAATGGCGTATAGTATGATGTATACTAATGGCGTATAGTATGATGTATACTTATGGCATATGGTATGATGTATACTTATGGAGTATGGTATGATGTATACTTATGGCGTGTAGTATGATGTATACTAATGGCGTATAGTATGATGTATACTAATGGCGTATAGCATGATGTATACTAATGGCGTATGGCATGATGTATACTTATGGCGTATAGTATGATGTATACTTATGGCGTATAGTATGATGTATACTTATGGCGTATAGTATGATGTATACTTATGGCGTATAGTATGATGTATACTAATGGCGTATGGTATGATGTATACTTATGGCATATAGTATGATGTATACCTATGGCGTATAGTATGATGTATACTTATGGCGTATAGTATGATGTATACCTATGGCGTATAGTATGATGTATACTTATGGCGTATGGTATGATGTATACTTATGGCGTATGGTATGATGTATACTTATGGCGAATAGTATGATGTATACTTATGGCGTATAGTATGATGTATACTTATGGTGTATAGTATGATGTATACTTATGGCGTATAGTATGATGTATACTTATGGCGTATAGTATGATGTATACTTATGGCGTATAGTATGATGTATACTTATGGCGTATAGTATGATGTATACTTATGGCGTATAGTATGATGTATACTTATGGCGTATAGTATGATGTATACTTATGGCGAATAGTATGATGTATACTAATGGCGTATAGTATGATGTATACCTATGGCGTATAGTATGATGTATACTTATGGCATATAGTATGATGTATACTTATGGTGTATAGTATGATGTATACTTATGGTGTATAGTATGATGTATACTTATGGCGTATAGTATGATGTATACTTATGGCGTATAGTATGATGTATACTTATGGGGTATGGTATGATGTATACTTATGGCGAATAGTATAATGTATACTTATGGCGTATAGTATGATGTATACTTACAGTATAGTATGATGTATACTTATGGCGTATGATAGTATGATGTATACTTATACGTATAGTATGATGTATACTTATGGTGAATAGTATAATGTATACTTATGGCGATAGTATGATGATGTATACTTATGGGATAGTATGATGTATACTTATGGCGTATAGTATGATGTATACTTATGGCGTATAGTATGATGTATACTTATGGGGTATGGTATGATGTATACTTATGGCGAATAGTATAATGTATACTTATGGCGTATAGTATGATGTATACTTATGTATACCCAGGCGTATAGTATGATGTATACTTATGGTGTATAGTATGATGTATACTTATGGCATATAGTATGATGTATACCTATGGCGTATAGTATGATGTATACTTATGGCGTATAGTATGATGTATACTTATGGCATATGGTATGATGTATACTTATGGCGTAGTATGATGTATACTTATGGGGTATGGTATGATGTATACTTATGGCGTATAGTATGATGTATACTTATGGCGTATAGTATGATGTATACTTATGGCGTATAGTATGATGTATACCTATGGCGTATAGTATGATGTATACTTATGGCATATAGTATGATGTATACTTATGGCGTATAGTATGATGTATACTTATGGCGTATAGTATGATGTATACTTATGGCGTATAGTATGATGTATACTTATGGCGTATAGTATGATGTATACTTATGATGTATAGTATGATGTATACTTATGGCGTATAGTATGATGTATACTTATGGCGTATAGTATGAGGTATACTTATGACGTATAGTATGTATACTTATGACGTATATTTACGACAGATACTTTACATGATGCATATTTATTATGTATTATAGTATGTAGTATACTTATGAGGTATTCTTATGGCGGTAATTATGACGTATACGTATGATGTATAGTATGACAAATACATAGTATGATTCAGGGTTGGAAAAAAAAAATCACTTGCCAAACTTGGCGAGGTTTAATCAAGTGTGGCGATTAACACAGTGTACTATAATATTTCTACTCGCCACAATTATTTTTTGTGAGTGGTGAGTGGGTGAGTGGTTTTTCCAACCCTGGTATGATTCATTTTATTTTGATACAGGAGACTGCAATATTAACTGCTGTATCTCCTATCTATTGTTAGTACATCAAAATTATACTGGGGTTTATTGCAATAAAGATAAAGAAGGATATTAGTAGGCCAAACTTAGAAATGCATCTGTTAGTAGCTACTGTATACACAGCAAACAAAATAGGCAATCACTATACATGGAAAAGATCTATTGTTCACTGTAGGAAAAACAGCAATTCACAGAGAGGACATTTTTTTCTCATAAAAAAAACAACAAACAATTGTTTTAGATTTCGTGAGTAAGCAAACAGTATATGTGGTAACTACGTGCTCTAAAAACATCCCCCGTGTAATTGTGCGATGAAAAGTACATTGCTAAAGAGGGAAGTATATAAAGATTTATTGACTACATTAATATTATTTCTGTCACAATTTTTCGTGGGAAGATTTTTAACACCTTTATTCAGAACCGTGGGAAATTTTATAATTAATTCCGACTCTGTTAATCACTAAGACATAAAAGTAAAAAAACAATGTGCCTATGTGACGTGTCATTTTTGAGAGGATTAGAAAATAATAATTATTGATATGAAGATACAAGACAAACCTTTGATACATATCTATGGTTACATGCTCACGCTAAATGCAGTTTTAGGCATAGACCTGACAATGCATGTCAAGGCTGACTGCAAAAACTACCTACAGTACAATATTTTCTGGTCACTAAAAATTCTACACATCAAGTATGTTGCTAATCAAAATAACAAGCTTTGAAACTTACCAAGGTCCATTACATAATACGATTCTACACAAGATTAGCAAATGGAGAAGCTTGATGGTCAGAAATGACATACTACTGCTAGAAAGGTGAGAAGAATTGATTAACTATCTACATCAAACAGTAATTTATTATGCTAAAGAAAACAGAGATAAGTTTAGTAAGTCAAACACAGTAATTTATTATGCTATAGAAAAACACAGATAACTTTAGAAAGTAACAATTTCACAGCAAGGTAGAAATTATTTTTGGGTCCTATTTTTGTTTTTGTATTTATTATTATTATTATTATCATTTCTATTTTTTTAATATATCAACAAATTACTTGTCCTGCAGGCATAGCTACCTAAATTTATGGTTGTCCAGAAAGAAAATAAGGTTGCCCTCTGTACATGTTTTTATTTTTTCAGTCTTAAAAATAAGTTGTCCAAGGCAGAGCTTGCACAAAAATTATGGTTGTTCTAACAAAGATTTTGGTTGTCCCAAGCAGCCGGACAATGGATTTGTCAAACCCTGAGCTGAGCTATTCAATGATTATCTTATGTGGTGTTTTAAACCTTGTGCTACTTTGATGATTTGTAATAAATGACTTTTAATTTGCAATTAAAGAATTACTTCAGGGGCGAGCAAGATCATTTTATATGAAAGAGGACTTAAAAACAAACAAAATGGTGGAGAAAGCATTCAAAAATCTTATTCTGCTAAGGAGATATTCAAGTGTAAAGCTATGTATCATTTGTGTAGTAGACTTACTTCCCCAGCCATTTCCACATGTATCATTTGTGTAGTAGACTTACTTCCCCAGCCATTTCAACATGTATCATTTGTGTAGTAGATTTACTTTCCTAGCCATTTCTACATGTATCATTTGTGTAGTAGATTTACTTCCCCACCCATTTCTACATATATCATTTGTGTAGTAGACTTACTTCCCCAGCCATTTCTACATGTATCATTTGTGTAGTAAACTTACTTCCCCAGCCATTTCTACATGTATCATTTGTGTAGTAGACTTACTTCCCCAGCCATTTCTACATGTATCATTTGTGTAGTAGACTTACTTCCCCAGCCATTTTAACACAGATAAGTCAGAGCTTTAAACTTGAATATCTCTGTGACGGAATAAGATATTGAAGTAGTTTCTTCACCATTTTGTTTCTATTAAAGTCCTCTTTCATATGAGATAAATTTGCCTGACCCCTGAACTAATCTTAAAATGTTTGTTTGTTTGATGAAAGCTTAACGGCACCACAACAGCGAGGGTCAAATTGTGCCTGAGAGGTTAGATCATTCCAGAGGTAGGAAGGAAAAAAAAATAGGGGGAGAATGAGATTGGGATGTTACCTCTACACATCCATTCATCTATTACAGCTGTGAAATTGCTATTTGAAAAGAGTGACACAAAGACAATAGATGCAATTGACAGTTAGTTCGTGTTTGAAGAAAGTTCATGGTTAATTGATTGACAACAAATCTGCACACACAATACAAGGAACAACAAAGATACAGCTCCCTGCTTGAATGCTCTAAACAATGCACCTGTCCATTGCACAGCCCATCTGTTGCCATGGAAACCATTCTGGTAGGCAACATCATCTAACTTCAGGTTTTTACACATACGCCAAGTTTATACAAAATATCTAACAGTGCAGTGACACATAGTGTAATATGAATTAGGTATACCAGTTGGTACACTGACACAAGTGTATCTGTAGAACATGTTATTCAAAGCAGAAAATATTAAACATGACAACAATTTTGTGTTGCTTATAATCAAATAAAGCTTCCACCATTTTCTGATTACTTTTCATGTTTCCAGACATCAATTCATAGATTGATTAATTAAAGAAAATGTTAAATCTAATTGAGCCATTATGCTTATAGAACCGGTGCTAATACCCGGTTTTTATGGCACAAGGGGATGAGAGCACATAACTCCCCCTGTTCATCCCAAGTAAACTCCCAGCAATGTTGGTACTCATTTTTACAGCCTGAGTGGAGCTAAGGAAAGTGGGGATAAAGTGCCTTGCCCCAAGGACACAACACAGCTGCTCGAATAAGCTGGATAAGTTAGCTGTCAAATGATGCCATTCACTTATAGTCTGTCTTAAGGCAGTCCCATTCTCATGACTGAGCTTCAGGGATGTGACTTGGTAAAGTGGCACACTTACTAAGCTAAGCCATGGCATGCCGCATGATGAGGTACTGTAGGTTAACTAGTCTCTTTTCTTGCCACCTGTAAAGCTCCCCAACTAATGCCAGCTACCTATTTTACTGCTAGGTACATGTCTCTGTCCAAACCTGGGTACCAACCAGGTACCACCAGCATGACAGTCCAGCTCTTTACCAACTGAGCTAACCTGTCTCCTGACTGTTCAGAATAGGTTGGGGGGAAAAGAGGATGTTAACCTTATAGCCCTTTTGAATAAACCTAACCAAGTTAGAAATTGAAGGTTGAAGTTTAAGGTTGAAGTTGAAGGTTGAAGTTTAAGGTTGAAGTTTAAGGGAAGTAATTAAATGAATCAACATATAAACCAACTAATGTTCTTTATTTCTGACATAATATGAATATTCAAAATGAGCAAAATTAGTGATAATTTGGAGCTAGATGACACAATACTACACAAATCGGTGAGATTCATAAATAAATTGATCATGCAATCATTAGGTTTAAACCTTGCAATACATGAAGTGTCTTAGGCCCCAACAAAATCTAAAACCTGGTGCCTATACTTTGACATGAATTCAGACCTTTTGTTTAAAGTGCATAGTTCTGTCTTTAAAAGAATGTAGTACTTTTTTGCTTTGCATAGATTGCATTTTTTATTTGAGGGGTTATATGGGCCGGCTTTTGTGATGATGTTCCACTTAATTTTATACTCGTTCTTTTCTTGCTTTGTTACCTGATGTATTTGCTTAGTTCTGTTGCATTTTTCTTTTTTTCACTATTGAATGAGCTTTTATGGTTACTGCATCTTTTCTTGAATTCATTGGCAGTGAGTCTTATGTAGGATTCTGTTTTGTTTTCATATGTGACCTCTGCTTGGTAGATGGCCCCTGACTGTAAGACATTTACCATTTAGGGGGCAGTTGCTTTTCTCTCTGCAGTTGCAATTCTTCTTATTTCTTCTTTTTTTGCTGATTTCTTTTTCACCTCACCATTTATTTAGTTTCCTTTTGTTGTCCCCTTGGATGATGGTTTTGACACTGGGCATGCAGCTATATCAGATTTTGATGGTATTTCTGTTGCATATTTTGTGGAGGGGGTAACTTTTTGAAAAGTATGTGTCAATCAGTTGTAGAAATTTTTGGCCTATGGTAGACTTCATGTTTTTGTCGTAGGGTGGGTTCTACCAAGTAATGTTCTGTTCTCTGTTTCTCTTTCTTTTTGGTCTTCTTTGTTTGTATTTGAGATTGTAATTACAGCTGATATCATTGATTTTGTAATTGCATTGCAGCCGCTACCTTGATATATATATATATATATATATATATATATATATATATATATATATATATATATTATATATATATATACATATACATATATATATATATATATATATATATATATATATATATATATATATATATATATATATATAAATATCTATATATATCTATATATATATATATATATATATATATATATATATATATATATATATATATATATATATATATATATATATATATATATATATATGTGTGTGTATATATATATATATATATATATATATATATATATATATATATATATATATATATATATATATATATATATTATATATATATATATATATATTAATATGTGTGTGTGTGTATATATATATATATATCTATGTATATACTCAAGAACAGTGATCAAATGATTGACTGAATACCTCTCACCTTGTTTGTTTTAACGGTTGCTAAGCTATTGTTTCAACTTTTAAACATTGCCAGACACCCATGTCTGAAGGACTGTTAATGAATGATCATTAATTTTCAAAACTGTTTAAAGGAGTTGAGTACTATGGTGGTAACTGAGCAACTTAGGTATTAAGTCTTTGTAAGGGTTTAGTACCTAGATAAATTGCTGACTTCAGATTTGACAAAACAACAGTGCAGTACAAGATGTACGTTCTAGCGTGCATATATGCCAATAGCACTTCCTAAAGGAGCTATCTGTTCAAAAGTGAGGGTCTTTTGTCATGGAAAATTTTGAATTCACACGGAGCTGAAAAAAATCTACGGTTATGGCGGTTACAATTACAGGAGAATCAGAAATTCACGGGGAAGAACAAAAAATCATTTAAAAATATATATATATTTTTAGATTTCTTGACTGACAACAGTATATGTGGTAAATATGTTCTCTAAAAATGCCCCCATGTAATTATGCAATGAAAAGTATATTAACTGCTAAAGAGGGAAGTATATAAAGATATATTCACTACATTATTACTATTATTTTTGTAGTGATTTTTCATGGGAAGGTTTTTGACACATTTATTCAGAACCGTGGGAAATTTTATGATTAAATCAAACTCCAAATTCACATTTTTTGATACTTGTGTTGTTGGAAAATTACTAAGTCATATTCAATAGAAATAATTACTAATGAATTGGAGATTCGTATCAACGGTTTTTAGTACCATCAAGAACACGAAGTCTCTTCCAATATTATAGACTCCAGAACAATAGGTCCTCACCAACCACTAATGGGTTGGCCGAGTGCTCCTTTGAACCACTAATGGGTCGGCCGATTGCTCCTTTGAGCCACTAATGGGTCGGCCGAGTGCTCTCTAGACCACTAATGGGTCAGCGGAGTGCTCCTTTGAACCACTAATAGGTCAGTCGAGAGCTCCTTTGAACCACTAATGGCCAAGTGCTCCTTTGAACCACTAATGGGTCAGTGGAGTGCTCCTTTGAAGCACTAATGGGTCAGCGAAGAGCTCCTTTGAACCACTGATGGCCAAGTGCTCCTTTGAACCACTAATGGGTCAGTGGAGTGCTCCTTTGAACCACTAATGGCCAAATGCTCCTTTGAACCACTAATGGGTCAGTGGAGTGCTCCTTTGAACCACTAATGGGTCAGCAAAGAGCTCCTTTGAACCACTAATGGGTCAGCCAAGTGCTCTTTAAAACACCAATGGGTCGGCCGAGTGCTCCTTTGAAGCACAAATGGGTCAGCTGAGTGCTCCTTTGAACCGCTAATAAGTCGGCAGAGTGCTTCTTTGAAATACTAATGGGTCAGTCAAGTGCTCCTTTGAACCACTAATGGGGGGAACAGTGGAGTTAAGTAGGCCAGTGGTTCCCATGAAAAATACAACAGTAAACAGTTTACTCATATGGATGAAAGGACTATTCAGGCATTCCCCACTCCACAAATTACCATTGAACTACAAGCCTACACCTCTGCCATGGTTTGAAAGCTTACTGCACTTTTTTCAGGGCAATTCAAAACCAAATGTGCCGAATAGAAATAAACAACTAAAGTAGTGCTTTACAAAAATTTGAAGAAATAATTGAGAGATCAGAATTTGAGGCAAGCAAGCTGGCTAAAACCACACAAACACAGATATGACAATTTTCATGGTCTCAACTACAGGTACTTTTGACATATAACACTTTGCTTTTCAGCACACTGCAAGAAAACTTCCAAATAGGATAAGAATCTTCAACTACAGGTACTCATATAACACTATGCTTTTCAGCACATTACAAGAAAATTTCATACCATGGATCTTCCCATAAATACAAAGTATGTTAACCATCTATACACCTTGTGTATGTAACCAAGCACCTGACAGCACCAGTTCTGAATGGAAGCTCATGTGATTTCTGAATCTTTATACTGCACATGACAATTAGTTTCAGAGGGTGTCAGAAGCGAGGAGGGGGAGGCAAGAGACCATACCTCCTCCCACATTTCAGAAAGTCAATTTGTCGTAACCCAACTTTTTTAGGGCAAAACCATTATACATTCACGAAAAATCACAACATAGACACCTTAGAAACTTTACAATATTTCATGTGGGCCCCAAACTATTAAAAATTGTCTGCCGCATTTCTTTAGCTAAGTGTTCAAGCATTTTAAATAAACGCCAGAGAACGATAAAAATATTAAAATGTAGAAAATTACTGTTCTCACTTGACTTAAAGTCTTCTATAATAATTGCTGACAATGACCGACTCCATAACATATCTTCAATAGCGATGTAAAAACATTGAGATTACAACAATGATAAAGGAACTGTCATAGCCTATATCTCATTAAATACATTCAAAATAGTCTTTCATCTAATGCCTCAGCAGAATCAACAACAACCAGGGCTCGACCTGTCTGGCTACCGCGGCAACCAAAATACATACCACGGCAACCAGATATTTTTTGTGGACAACAGCATGTAAGGTTGATCTGTTGAGCTCTGACGGCAACTTGGAAGAATTTTCAAAGTCATCGCCAAATGCTTTTTGCAGATTTAGAGCAAAGATCAAAATGATCACAAAATGAAAGAAATGAAAATAGTCAACTTGAGAAATATAGATGAAATTAAAATGGTTAGTTGAACATCAGCAAACGAACCGTTACATAGAGTTAATGGCACAAAAACAAATAGAAACAAAATTCATGTTAATATATTAATGGCAGTTTACACGTAAAAGAAACAAATTATTTCTAAATGATGAAAAAACATGAAATGCAAGTGAAAAACTTCATAATGACTTAATTTACTATGGGTTAGATAGTATTTAATATTCTTCAAATATTCAAGTTCTATGGGCCCCGTACTTTAAAGGTAACAGTATCCACCTTGGCTTAGTTCGCATTAGAATTTACGATTTGGGAGGGTTTTCCCCCTTCTGGTAATTTTTGAGGGGAGGGTTTTAAAAAAGGGTGGAAATGGGGGAAAAAAAAGGCCAAAAATACTTTAAAATTTACTGAAAAAGGCCAAATTTGGCTTTTTTTCTTTGCACGAATATCCTCAAGGGTTAACCTTAGATTGCAAGAGTCCCATTGAAATAGTACAAAAATCACTATGAAGTCCATTTAAAGGGTTAATCCTCTCCGAAGAGGGTTAACCCTTATATCCGTAAAGGGTTATGCTTAGACTGCTAGTCCTAAAATGACTAAAAATCACTATGAAGTCCATTAACCCTCTCTAAAAGGGTTATTCCTATATCCCGAAAGGTTAACTTTAGATTGTTAGTCCCTTTGAAATAGTCTAAAATGACTAAAAATCTCTTTGAAGTCCCTTCAAAGGGTCAAGCCTATCCTAAAGGGTTAACCTTAGACTGTTAAAGTACCTTTGAAATAGTCTAAAATGACTTAAAATCACTATGTAGTCCATTTAAGTGTTAACCCTCTCCTAAGAGGTTAACCCTATATCCATAAAGGTTAACCTTAGATTGTTAGTCCCTTTGAATTAGTCTAAAATGACTTAAAACCTCTTTGAAGTCTCTTCAAAGGGTTAAGTCTATCCTAAAGGGTTAACCTTAGACTGTTAGAGTACCTTTGAAATATCCTAAAATGACTTAAAATCACTATGTAGTCCATTTAAGTGTTAACCCTCTCCTAAGAGGTTAACCCTATATCCATAAAGGTTAACCTTAGATTGTTAGTCCCTTTGAAATAGTCTAAAATGACTAACAATCTCTTTGAAGTCCCTTCAAAGGGTCAAGCCTATCCTAAAGGGTTAACCTTAGACTGTTAAAGTACCTTTGAAATAGTCTAAAATGACTTAAAATCACTATGTAGTCCATTTAAGTGTTAACCCTCTCCTAAGAGGTTAACCCTATATCCATAAAGGTTAACCTTAGATTGTTAGTCCCTTTGAATTAGTCTAAAATGACTTAAAACCTCTTTGAAGTCTCTTCAAAGGGTTAAGTCTATCCTAAAGGGTTAACCTTAGACTGTTAGAGTACCTTTGAAATATCCTAAAATGACTTAAAATCACTATGTAGTCCATTTAAGTGTTAACCCTCTCCTAAGAGGTTAACCCTATATCCATAAAGGTTAACCTTAGATTGTTAGTCCCTTTGAAATAGTCTAAAATGACTAACAATCTCTTTGAAGTCCCTTCAAAGGTTTAAGCCTATCCTAAAGGGTTAACCTTAGACTGTTAAAGTACCTTTAAAATAGTCTAAAAAGACTAAGAATCACTATGTAGTCCATTTAAGTGTTAACCCTCTCCTAAAAGGTTAACCCTATATCCCTAAAGGTTAACCTTAGATTGTTAGTCCCTTTGAATTAGTCTAAAATGACTTAAAACCTCTTTGAAGTCTCTTCAAAGGGTTAAGTCTATCCTAAAGGGTTAACCTTAGACTGTTAGAGTACCTTTGAAATATCCTAAAATGACTTAAAATCACTATGTAGTCCATTTAAGTGTTAACCCTCTCCTAAGAGGTTAACCCTATATCCATAAAGGTTAACCTTAGATTGTTAGTCCCTTTGAAATAGTCTAAAATGACTAAAAATCTCTTTGAAGTCCCTTCAAAGGGTTAAGCCTATTCTAAAGAATTAACCTTAGACTGTTAGAAGTCCCTGTGAAATGGTCTAAAATGACTAAAAATCACTATGAAGTCCATTTAAAGGGTTAACCATCTCCTAATAGGTTAGCCCTATATCTCTAAAGGTTAACCTTAAATTGTTAGTCCTATTTGAATAGTCTAAAATGACTATGAAGTCCATTTATTAGGGGTTAACCCTCTCCTAAAAGGGCTAACCCTATATCCCTAAAAAAATATCCTTAGATTGTAAGAGTCCCTTAGAAATAGTCTAAAAATCACTATGAAGTCCATTAAAAGGGTTTACCCTAAAATTCCTAAATGCTAACCCTTATACTGTAAGTCTCTTTGGAATAGTCTAAGATGACTAAAATCACTATGAAGTCCCTTAAAAAGTTAACCCTATCCCTATAGGATTGACCTTATCTTAAAAGGTAAACTCTAACCCTAATTTATCTTAACGTTTCTTATCTTTTGCTTATATTTGGGAAGTTGCCCGCTGTCCGTACCAAATTTAAATTTGCAAAGACTGATGCATTGATTTAAGCGAGACAACAACAACAACAAAAAAACTGAATCCTTGAATCCGACCAATCAACATTTTTTTTTTTTTTTGCACCTTCTCTCACCTTTCCTTTCCATTTTTTTCATTCCACCCTTTAATGTCCCTTTTTTTTTTTCTCTGGAGAACTGAAAAATAATCTGAGACCATTGGTGCCATGCTCCGCCTGCTAATCTGACTCAAAATCTTCCTCATATTTATCATTCGGGTCGATCTCTACCAAAGACAATTTCTTTACTGTTAATGCTAACTTTTCCTCATCTTTACCCTCCTCAACCCCCTCTACACCATTTCCCTTTTCATCCCTTGATTTATCCCCTTTTTTGCACCCCTTACTACTTGTTTCCCTTTTAGAGGATATCTCGTTTGCTTCAAGAATGTTGACTGACTGCCCACTTTTATCCAAATGAGAAGATCTCATTTCATCTTCCCCAGAAAACTGAGCCTTTTCAGTCAACATTTTTTAATATCTTGTCCTGCATCAAAAGTATCACTTTTTGTTCCTGTATCAATTTTTGAATGGTCTGAGGGGCTTTCACTTTCAGAACTGGAAGTTTGACTCACAACAATCTGATTATCATCAGATTCCCAATCTCCGTTTCCTGCCTCCCCATATCAACGGCATCATCCCCTTCTATACTGTCACCCTTTAATGCATTGGATACACATTTATCATCTCTCTCTCCTAAATTGCCACTTCCATTTTTGTCATTTTCTGAACCAGCAAATTTCTTCCACTTTGTTTGAGTGCCGACTGATATAAGATCTACACTACGTGCTAACCTGTATTCTGAAGACACCCAAGTAAGCTTCCATTTATTAACCGCTTGATTGTTCAAATGATTTAAATGCTGCCTCTGTTTTTCACACCCGTGCCTCTGACAGGAACAGCACTCTTTCTTGGGAGTACAAATTTGAAATTCCTTTTTGAAAATTTGGAGGTAATTCCCTTCCTGCTAAACCCTGATGACCAAGAAGGGGACAGTCCTCTTTTCACATCTTTCAGTCGCATATGACCTTTCCTATCATGATTTGAACTATGAACTTTGGCTTTTTGTACTCTAATTCTCCAGCAGCAGAGAGCACCTTCAAAAGGCCCATATCATGATCAAATACAAAACTATTTCTAGTTGAAGTCATAAAATTCCTATCATATTCTTCACACTCCACCTCACTGTTTGCATGACCTTTGACCTCACCTTCTGATTGGTTCTCGTTCTCTTCTTCCACTTCCTCTGTTTGAGTTGCCATGCCTGCCAGTTCTGGCTCAGGTTCGGGAGGGGGGTCTGGAATGTCTGTTTGGGTACCTCTGTACCGCTGCCTTTCTCTTCGAGCTAATTCGGCCTCACCATACATCTGAAAACAACACCATGAAAAATGTATTCAATGGCAAGTAACACCTTGAGCTTAATTGAAGATAGAAACCAGAAAACTAAAGGTTTTGAGGTTCCAATGCACAATATGGATAACAAATTGACTATACTAGCAAGAACGGAATCTTCAATTCAATTAAATTCAACCACATGCCGAAACGTTTCTCTTTAAGCCTACCCACACCCGACACCCGAGTTAATCCTGAAAAACTCAGGTATGACAATTACCAACCCGACTTCCTGTTCAGTGTATTGTGTTTCCACTCCAAACAATGATTGTCTATCTTCCATTCCCATGCAAACCACAGCCAAGTAGCTTAGCCTAAGGTTATTTGTGTGTATAAGATTACACAAAGCAGAGCTAATTAATCAAGGCACTTTTGTGACTGAAATCACTCATCCCTGTTAGATGTCTCAGGGAGAAGTTAGTTTTCAAACTGGGAATAAAAATAGCTGTGTATGCTTGAGATAATAATGTGCATTAACTGTGAATGATTGACGGACCATTTCTCCTAAGAAAAGATATGGTTTCATGCATCTTTATCCCATTAACAGGTGCACACTTGCTAACAACGTAATCATTCCAAATATGAAACATGAAAATACTACCAGTGGGTGGTCAAACATCTGACTCATTAAAATACTACCAGTGGATGCCCAGATATCTGACTCATAAAAATACTACCAGTGGGTGCCCAGATATCTGACTCATAAAAATACTACCAGTGGGTGCACAGATATCTGACTCATGAAAATATTACCAGTGGGTGCCCAGATATCTGACTCATGAAAATACTAACAGTGGGTGCACAGATATCTGACTTATGAAAATACTACCAGTGGGTACCCAGATATCTGACTTATGAAAATACTACCAGTAGGTGCCCAGATATCTGACTCATGAAAATACTACCAGTGGGTGCACAGATATCTGACTTATGAAAATACTACCAGTGGGTGCCCAAATATCTGACTTATGAAAATACTACCAGTAGGTGCCCAGATATCTGACTCATGAAAATACTACCAGTGGGTACCCAGGTATGTGACTCATGAAAATACTACCAGTGGGTGCACAGATATCTGACTTATGAAAATACTACCAGTGGGTGCCCAAATATCTGACTTATGAAAATTCTACCAGTGGGTTCCCAGATATCTGACTCATGAAAATACTACCAGTGGGCACCCAAATATCTGACTCATGAAAATACTAATAGTGGGTGCACAGATATCTGACTTATGAAAATACTACCAGTGGGTGCCCAAATATCTGACTCATGAAAATACTACCAGTAGGTGCCCAGATATCTGACTCATGAAAATACTACCAGTGGGTGCACAGATATCTGACTTATGAAAATACTACCAGTGGGTGCCCAAATATCTGACTTATGAAAATACTACCAGTAGGTGCCCAGATATCTGACTCATGAAAATACTACCAGTGGGTACCCAGGTATGTGACTCATGAAAATTCTACCAGTGGGTTCCCAGATATCTGACTCATGAAAATATTACCAGTGGGTGCACAGATATCTGACTTATGAAAATACTACCAGTGGGCACCCAAATATCTGACTCATGAAAATACTAATAGTGGGTGCACAGATATCTGACTTATGAAAATACTACCAGTGGGTGCCCAAATATCTGACTCATGAAAATACTACCAGTAGGTGCCCAGATATCTGACTCATGAAAATACTACCAGTGGGTGCCCAAATATCTGACTCATAAAAATACTACCAGTGGTTACCCAGGTATGTGACTCATGAAAATTCTACCAGTGGGTACCAAGGTATCTGACTCAGTCTTAACTAATAGTAGCATCACATCCTTATATTATTCAAAAATATTGTGTGTATGATTAAAATATTTACAGAGAATTTGTGAATTACAAGCATTGAATATGTCAGGGTGTACTAAAACTATATTAGATGGCATACCTCTAGCAGGGAGAAGATTGAATATGTCAGGGAGTACTAAAACTACAGTAGATGGCATACCTGTAGCCGGGAGAAGATTGGATACGTCAAGGGGAGTACTAAAACTACCTTAGATGGCATACCTGTAGCAGGGAGAAGATTGGATATGTCAGGGGGAGTACTAAAACTACAGTGGATGGCATACCTGTAGCAGGGAGAAGATTGGATATGTCAAGGAGTACTAAAACTACAGTGGATGGCATACCTGTAGCAGGGAGAAGATTGGATATGTTAGGGGGAGTACTAAAACTACAGTGGATGGCATACCTGTAGCAGGGAGAAGATTGGATATGTCAGGGAGTACTAAAACTACAGTAGATGGCATACCTCTAGCAGGGAGAAGATTGGATATGTCAGGGGGAGTACTAAAACTACAGTAGATGGCATACCTGTAGCAGGGACAAGATTGGATATGTCAGGGAGTACTAAAACTACATTAGATGGGATACCTCTAGCAGAGAGAAGATTGGATATGTCAGGGAGTACTAAAACTACAATAGATGGCATACCTGTAGCAGGGAGAAGATTGGATATGTCAGGGAGTACTAAAACTACATTAGATGGCATACCTGTAGCAGGGACAAGATTGGATATGTCAGGGAGTACTATAACTACAGTAGATGGCATACCTGTAGCAGGGAGAAGATTGGATACGTCAGGGGAGTACTAAAACTACAGTAGATGGCATACCTGTAGCAGGGAGAAGATTGGATATGTCAGGGAGTACTAAAACTACATTAGATGGCATACCTGTAGCAGGGAGAAGATTGGATATGTCAAGGAGTACTAAAACTACATTAGATGGCATACCTGTAGCAGGGAGAAGATTGGATATGTCAGGGGGAGTACTAAAACTACATTAGATGGCATACCTGTAGCAGGGAGAAGATTGGATACATCAAGGAGTACTAAAACTACAGTAGATGGCATACCTGTAGCAGGGAGAGGCACCTTCAGCCCTCACAAATCTAAAATGCCCTTTATTTCCACCTAACAAAGCTCTGGGTGTGTACTTGTATTCGCAACATGCACTAAGACGCAGTACTTGAACTCGGTTCACAAAGAACGTGAGACTGAAGGGATAACCTCTGTGGCGACGTGACGTGAAGACCAAATCAGCTGAAAAAAGAAAGAAAAAGGTTGCGTCATACATACAAAATGAAAATAAAATCATCTATACCTACAAATTAAAGGTAGATTCCAATGAATATTCATATATTTATGATAGAGGACGATTAAAGAAACAAAATTGATGAAAAAACCATGTTGATATTTTATTCCACTTGGATAGAGAGAGATGTGAAGCCTGCTGCGTACTCCATCAGCAGTAAAATGGGTACATTAGAAATGGCTCTGCTTAAAACCAGAAACATCTCAACCTGCCCTCAAATGGAGCAGGGCCGGTCAAAGAAAATGTTTTATATTTCTTTGTTTCCCAAACCACACAACTGTATACAGTTACACCTCTCCAAGGCTCCTCCAAGTAACAACTACTCCCACTGGTGTTACATGGTAATTTTAGTGACACACATCTGAATATAATGGCAATCCTTTGTAATATAAGTAGTAACCGTAATCAATGCTGACATTGTTTATCTTTGCTGCTGGGAAAGGTGAATTGAACTTGAGCATAGAATTATTCTATACCTCAATGTTATGATGCAAAGTTAATCTTGTGAAATGATGTGGTTAATTTGTTGCTTAAAATTGCAGTCCAAATTTTTAAGCAGTGCCTTTACTAATGTACCTGGTAATTATCACTTTACTGAGTCACATCCCTGAAACACAGTGCTGATTATCGGACTACCTTTACTTTGGGTTCTTTGATTTTTGATTATCCTGTAAGTCCCCTTTAAAATTTGATTAATTACATGATGTCGCCTAAACTTTTTCAGAAAAAAATATAAGGAAATTACATATTAACCTGTTTCATTGCCTGATGGGTAGGTAGTTTAGCATTTTACTTTTTTCTTTTCTCAACAGCTAAGGTTATGTAGAGATGTCCACAGCCATTTTGAAAAACCAGTTGTGAACCTCTAGCACTGGCCATAAACCTCTTAATAAATATTCGGTCTTCATACCCGAATGAAGACCCTCCAGCCCTACGCAGTAAATAATAGGAATCTAAGCAATCAGGAATTGATTTTGAAGGATGATTAAATCATGGGTTGGTAGTATTTGCCTCTAGCATTTACAGCCAAGTTGATGCTATGACCGTGAGACTACACAGGTCATCATTGATTGATCACGGACGTTTCAACTAGCTCTCTGGTCCACTCATTCTCAAAAACACCACTATATTCTCTCCCCCACAATGCTGCTGGAAAGAAGTTTGATGAGGATATCATATGACAACCTGTTTCATTGATTGACCCATGACCTTTCAACTTACTTCCAGGTTCAGCCCATCCTTGAAACACAACTAGATTTTCTCCCCCGCAATGCTGCTGATAGATCATGATCTCATCTCGCCTGTCTTCACGTTCGTACTGAATTTTCAAGTTGGTGCCACGGTAACGAACAGTGACATCACACATCGTCTGGAGTTGATTCGCATGCGGAAAGGCAGGTTCTTTACGATGTAGAGCAAGCGAGCCCTTTGAAATAGAAAAAATAGATTAAAAAGTAAGTGGCACAATTTTAGGAAAGCATTTTGACCCAAGTGGACTCTACAAAACTGGTGAGCTTTAATGGCACAAAGACAGTGAAGGTCAAAGTGTGCCAGAGAGATTGAGTTATGTCAGAGGTGAAAAAAGATTTTTTTTTTTTTGTAGGGGGTGGAAGGAGGGGTTGAGGAAGAGATCAGTAATGGAATTGAAGGAGTTGTAGGGAATTTTTTGGGAGTTACCTAAGCATCATAAATAATACAAGTTTTTCCCTAATGCTTTACTTTGCATATCATTTACAACTTAAAGATTAAAAATCAACTTGATAAACAAATATGAACATTTGGAGATGATATATAATGATTGAAATAATTGTTCATACATTTACTTCACTTTCATGAATCTTTTTAAAATTAAATATACAGTGAGGGCTGTCCAAATGATAGTTTGGGGTAAAAAGTGGTTCTGCAAAGTTCTTCCCCATTAACGATCATTTATACGCAGTGAAAGATAACACAGAAAGATGGAAATGATATTAATAGCGCAGTAGCCTGGTGGTTATAGCGAGCAAAAAATGTTAGGTTCTATTCCCTGTTCTAAAAGGATTAGTAAAACATAGCTGGTCATTTAACTCACTTTGTGTGACTTTTGTCTTAGTTTTCTTCCATCCTTTGTCATGACAATCTTACTTCTGGGTGGTCTGGGAGCAGTCACTTTCTGCTTCTGGTGGTGGGGTGGAGGTGGTTGTGGTACCATTCCAGGATTGGCTCGGTATGGTGCAAGTCCATCTTTTTCTTCTGGTCTCATGTTTATAGATATTCTGTCCATGACCTTAGGGTCAAGCTATAAAATAACAGATTAAGGTTATTAACAGGCTAAAGTTAAATCAATGCACGAGCCATAAAGGCCCATCCAGGCCCAGAATTTACCTTCCATAGACAGGTAGCAACAACTTTAGCTTAAATTGAAGACAATAAATCATAAAAATAGCAAATAAAATTATCAAAATCACTTAAATCTTACAAAATTCCAGATCTGGCCCAGATATAAATTCCAGATCTGGGATTTATATCAAATCCAGATCTGGCAAAATAAAGAATTGCAAAGATATAAATTCAAATTTGATTTGGCCAGATCAAACTTAATCTAAAATCTAATATATGGAATTAATTATATGGAATTGGTAAGCCAGCTCTAAATTATATGAAAGACTTTCATTTGTAGTGTCTAGCCGAATGAGACCCTTTAACAGTACTTAATACAAATTGAGCATGAGCTGTGTTTGCTACTTTCAGGTTCATTATGAGAACAATAAATCCCTGAAAATTCTAAACAAATATTTAAAACAAAATGTTTAAGGAATTAAGCCACAGGATTAAGTACATACATACTAGACTGATCGTATGAATTCAAAAAATAAAAATGTTAATGCATTTATCAATCTCTATTGCTGCATGAACATTTATTGGTGTCAATTATTGTGACTCTACCCATCACATTTTTGATACTTTATTGGTAGATGCTTAAGGAAGCACTAAGTCAACACAGAGCCACACAAATGGACTGAGCCTTCATATCTGCATGCTGAATTACATTATATCCAAGTTTACCCACTTGTTTATCTTAAAACTACTTTTTCTTTATTAATACAAATTTACATATATGTAAATTTCCTTAAATGTAGCATTAAATCAGAGTTATATCTGGCTTGATTTGGCCAGATCAAACTTTATTTGTATACCAAATGTAGCATTAAATCCATTTATTTCTGGCTTTAAATCAACTTTATTCAAGGTTATATCTGGCTTGATCTGGCCAGATCAAACTTGATTTGTATATCAAATGTAGCATTAAATCCAGATTATATCTGGCTTGATCTGGCCAGATCAAACTTGATTTGTATATCAAAGTGACTTTAATCAGTTATATCTCGCTATATCTGGCCAGATCAAACTTTATCTATATATCAAATGTAACATTAAATCCACTTTATATCTGGCTTTATCTGGCCAGATTAAACCTTATTTGTATATCAAATTGACTTTTAATCAAGGTTTTATCTGGCTTGACCTGGCTAGATTAAATTTATTTGTATATCAAGTTGGCTTTAATCAAGATCATATGTGGATTTATCTGGCCAGATTAAAGTTTATTTGTATATCAAATTGACTTTAATCAATGTTTTATCTAGCTTGATCTGGCTAGATTAAACTGTATTTGTATATCAAATTGACTTTAATCAAGGTTTTATGTGGCTTTTTCTGGCCAGATCAAACTATTTGTTTATCAAGCTCTCTTTATATTAAGTTTATATCTGGCTTTATCCGGCCATCTCGCTCGTGTCAAAACACATGCGAGGAGCACGGGATAGCATAATATAGGCCTACCCTGGGAAATAATATTTTCCATGTATGAAATAGTAGCATTGTTACATATTGTGGGACCATGTACCAGGGTGTACATCCTACAGTACAGAACGTACACACTGACTTTTATTCATTAATCGCCGGGTAGTTTGCCTTCAAGATAGCTAGTCTCACTACCTGTTTCGATATTTTTCTGTAATTCAGAATTGTGTAAAAGGGATATATTTCCATAGGCTTAACATTTCTTCTACTGTACTTTTTATTGGGGATCAAAAAGCAAAATATGTATCTAAATTAATTGTCTAGAGATTCTATTTATAAAACAACTAAAGACTTGGAACCATTACACCCCTTGTCTCCTCCCCAGCCCCTCCCCAGCCCCTCCCCCAGCCCCCTGACCCCCAGCAGAGATAGACACATTGCTTTACACAGGGCCTGATTTATTGTTTTATACAGGGCCTGACCATTAATAATATGCATATCAATTAAAGTAATCACTGGCCTAGTACTGTATCTTATATCTGTCATTGTTATTACTTTCTTCTCAAATCCAGTGAAAGCTACGCAACTTTTTCTATTTAAGAAAGCACGCTCATTGTCATTACTTTCTTCTCAAATCCAGTGAAAGCTACGCAACTTTTTCTATTTAAGAAAGCACGCACCAGTTTGGTCTGCATAAGCATATGTGCTGCTGTTGGAGTTCTACACTACACTAAAACAAATAATGGGAATGAACCTAATCTTTTAGATAGTGCACCGCCTTGAATATAATTATGCTTTTGAAATTAAATGTACCAGCATGTGCAAATGCATAATTTCATCAAATGTTTGATAAATCAGTGTGAAAATCCTGCAGAGTTCTTAGGTAACTTTTGATTAAACATAATAGACAGGTACATAATAAACAGGTCTTTAAAGTTTGATCTCACAGCCTGACCTTGGTCTTAAAACCAGGCACCTACTTACGTTTGATATACGTAGTAGGCCTATACTAATTGGGGATGCTATCTGTGAAAACACTGGTAGGAGACGACAGCAGGAAAACTGGAACAGGAATCTTTTTAATAATGCACACCTTTCCCGCGATGGAAGGGATAATCACAGCTGGTCAAATTGGGACATAATATTTCTAGTGATGACCAACTGCTTATCTGACAGTCTGTGACAGATCCATCTACACAGAGCCGTAATTCTCATCCAGAAAGTTTGAGTGAGTGTGCGTGTGTGTGTATGTGTGTGTGGGGGTGGGGGGGAGGGGGGTGCATGGCTTCTTATTCAAAATGTTAGGGAAAATAGGCATTTTTTTTACAAAATGTACTAAAGTTTTAAAAACGTACTAAAAAGTGCAGATCGCACTGTCAGTAGTGGTTTTGAATTTGAAGAACAGTGAGTTGTTACCGCTGAATCAAATAACGATTCCCGACAGGAATCGGGGAACTATTTTGGAAACTTCGCAGATGTTCACAGTCATGTAATGTTAACTGCTCACTGTGTGTTTTAAGGCTGTCAGCTTGTTGGTGGGAACTTTATTTCTAGCATAAGCTGTGTGGAAGGTTCTTGGGAAGGGATTAAAGGGAAGAAAGAGCGTGATTGATGGATGATGTTAAAGAGGCATAAATGAATTGAACACTTATTAAAAGAAATTTATTTCCGCACATGTAAAAAAGTAACTTTGGATTTAAATGAAGGCAACATGGAGAACAACTACAAGTTTGCAAATTATTTTAATACGAAGTGCAAATAAGTCTTCTTCTTCAAAAAAAAAAATGTTTAAATAAGAAGAATGTTTGGCCCTTAGACCCCTCCAACCCGACACCCCCGGTTTCTCAAAATCAGGGGTAATCCACACCATTCGACCCAAAAACTCTTCACACTTCATTGACTAGCATCCAGCTATTGTTACACCATACACAACACAGGGGTAATCTATACCTTTTTATCTGATAACATCTTCATAGTCTATTCGCAGTTCACATGTTAGCAACCAGCTACTGTTACACTGTACACAATAGGTCATTCATCTTATGTAGCTTGCTACATAACTGCTGTTCAGTGATCAAATCAGATTAGTCCTTGGCAGAGCCTAAATGAAAATTTACATTATTTGCTTGCGAGGACTTTGTGCAAAACCCATGAATGATTGATAGACCATATTTCATAAATATGGGCATTTCATCATGTACATCGGCAACATCAGGTAGGCCTCAACCATCCCATTTCCCAACATTATATTAAAGTATAATTTACAACTGAATTACTCGGCAAATAAATTTAACATATGAAGATTTTTTTAAGGAATATTTCCATGGATTTTCATTTCTTCATGTATGATAGAGAAAATTTGTAGAAAGAAAGTGGTGAAAAAACTATGTTAATATCTTATTCCGTTTAGAAGTTATAACAATTTAAGAGTAGAGAAATGTTTTTAGTAGCACCTCGTAGATGTCCTTCAGCTTGGTGATGTCATCAAGGTAATTCCAGCACAGTTTATATGTATTTCTTATAAGAGTAGAAATTATTCTTAATAACTTTTCGTATATGTCCTTCAGCTTGGTGATGTCATCAAAGCAAGGGTGCAGGAAGCGCAAGGGAAGGAGGGGGGGGAGGGGAACTGGGGGAGCTTTAGCCCCCAGTCAAATTTTAGGGGAGGGGAACTATGCTTTAGCCACCCCACTTCACATATATGAATACCCCTTTATAAGACTTATTTATACCCACTTTAAATGATATAACTTTATAGGATATTGTTATATGTTCTAATTTCTTTGATTATGTTGATAAAAAGGTAATGTAATTTTAATGGAGGGGAGGGGGGGAAACTGGGGAGCTTTAGCCCCCAGTCAAAATTTAGGGGAACTATGCTTTAGCCACCCCACTTCACATATATGAATACCCCTTTAAAAGACTTATTTATACCCACTTTAAATAATATAACTTTATAGGATATTGTTATATGTTCTAATTTCTTTGATTATGTTGATAAAAAAGGTAATGTAATTTCAATGGAGACTTTATTATTTCTGAGCACCCTCATATACATTTTGAGGTGATCAAAGATGCATCAAACATTACATTTGCGTGCTACTGCAGACTGAGTGCAGGCAGCATAAATTATTTTCCCAGGAGTGTTTAGGGCAATTTGCATTTATTCCGTTGAAAATTAGACAGTGATTTAGAAGGATTTTCACTTGTTCATTCTTCTTTGGAAAAAAAGAGAAAAAATGCCCAAAGCGCCAAACATGCCCAAGAAACCATGCCAAAAACGAGGCTTCTGGGTGGGAGTGGGGGTCGAGGTCCTTGGAGAAATAAAGCTTCAGCTCCCCTAAGAAAAAAATTGTTCCTACGCCACTGCATCAAGGTAATTCCAGCACAGTTCTTATGTATTTCTTATCGCTTTAATCACTTTTTTTACATTATCGAACAGCATTTTTGGTTCATTATAGATAGAGATAGGGTGGAATGTATAATTTACAAGAAAACATTTTGTTTTTTTCTTGGTGTACATCACATTTTCATTGAGAAAAAAATCCCATATCACTTTTAAGGAAATACAAAAGACGTTTTGTTAAAATTCTCTATATGACATCACAGATGTTGCCAATCAGTCACTTTTCACCATATTCAAAAATACTTTAAAATTTTGTAATTTCTAAACGGAATAAGATATTAACAGTTTTTTCGCCTCTTTAATTCTAAAACTGTTCTCTATAATATATGAAAAATGAAAATCCATGGGAATATTCCTTTAATTGTTATAACTTCTAAACGGAATAAGATATTAACATAGATTTTTCACCCCTTTGTTTCTAAAATTTTCTTTATCATATATGAAAAAATGAAAATCCATGGGAATATTCCTTTAATTGTTATAGCATCTAAACGGAATAAGATATTAACATAGATTTTTCACCCCTTTATTTCTAAAATTGTCTTTATCATATATGAAAAAATAAAAATCCATGGGAATATTCCTTTAATTGTTATAACTTCTAAACAGAATAAGATATTAACGTAGTTTTTCACCCCTTTGTTTCTAAAATTGTTCTCTATCATATAAAAAAAAAATCCATGGGAATATTCCTGTAAGAAGAAGACACCTATCACAGTGATTTTGTTTTTCCGTTTTTTTCCAACATTGTTTTCTAAACAGCAGAGAAAGTTTTCTATGTGAAACTCATGAGTCGACTCTGTAATTTGCATCGTGAGTGTGCATGGTACATTAAACCCACGGCGCACAGCGATTCTTTACTATGAATGTAAACAACAGTCTAGACTGCAAAAGTCGGGTTCCGGTGTGTTATACCTGAGTTTTTGTACAAAACTTGGGTATCGGGTGCTAAAAGTTGCACACAAAAAAATTGACATGTAACATTTCAGGTGAATATAAACTATCTCTGTGTCCATATACCTATAGCTTCATGAAGCAATATCTTTCCTTCGGAGAAATGGTCCGTCAATCATTCACACTTAACCCTTACTCTCCCAGCGTCACGGTGACCGTGACAGTTACAATCCATTTTCCAAAAAAAAAATTGAGTACCTTCCCAAAATCCTATAGAGCTGCAAATAAGTTCATTCAAACCAAATTGAATAGATCTTTCATAATATGCTTATTTTGTTGGGGGGTTAGATTGAAATTTTTTGAGTAAAATCGTTACAAAAAAGTGCATTTTTTTAAAAAACGGGCATTTTTTTTTTTTTTTTTGAAAGACTAATGTCATACGTGAATATTTTTTCTATTTTCTTTTTTCAGGTAAAGTATAAAGATAGTTGGAATTGTTGGTTGCTACACGATTTTTACTTGTACTTGGTCAATGTTTGTGTCTTTTTGGAGAAAATATACCAAAATTTGTGATTTTGGGCCATTTTGGACCTTTTTTGATCACAAAATTATAAAAAACGGCCCACATATTGTATTGGAATTTTTAAAATCTCTACAGGTAGAGGAGAAATAGATCGTTCAGACGAACTATTACAATAACAGATGCACCCCCTCTACTTGCCCAAAAGGTCTCTGATGTTGACGTCAATTTGCGTCTTTTTTTCTTCTTTTTTTTTTTCCTCGCACATTCGACATCACAAAATGGCGAGATATAAGTTACAACGCCGAGCGTGCCTTCCGACTCCTATGTTTTCTTCAGAATAATGATGACTCAGAGGGGTCGGAAGGTACTTCTGATGAAGAAGATGTACCAGAACTCAACCAGATTGGGAAAGAGGAGAATATAGAGCCTGCTGAGATGGATAGTGATCTGTTCCAAATTACGGAGTTGGTAAGTGTTTTCTTCCAAAAATAGCGAAAGTACTACATTGTAAATGTGTAGTAATAAAATAAGGCTTATAGAATTATAATGATAAATTAGCGGGGATTTTTTGCTTGTTACAATAAACAAGTAAAAGGGACACTAAAATCACATATAAAAAAAAGGATTTAGGTCCTTTCTATAATAGCCCGGATGAAACAAATGAAAGCTGAACCCCAATAATAACATTTCTAAATGGACTGAAGTATATGTATTTCCCAATGGCAAAATTGTAAATTTAGGCCTACTGAAATATGTGTATTCCCAATTTCACAAAAATCCAAGTTCCATTATTTCAGGGGCCGAAATCACAATTTTATGGGGAAAGTGGAGTAGGGTCCCATGTTAGGGCAAAATACACATGTTGGGGTGCCCCAGGCCCATTTAGAGGAAAATGCTTGTATATAGGCCTAGTACCGGTACATTATTTTGATGCCCCATTTTTTGGGACCATGATCCTTTTCCCCTCCCCCTGGCTATGCCACTGTTGTGGTGATGACTAGATCGATAAAACAAACATTTTGGACCCCTGTATGTACCCCCGGGCTTCCCGGCTGTAAAAGTCTGTCCCCACGGTTACCACAAAATTGTGGGGCAGGTTAAAAACCACAATAACATGTTATGCGATAACATGTTATGCGTATGCTTGAAGAGGACGAGCCGCCCGCTACTAGAAACCACAATAACATGTTATGCGATAACATGTTATGCGTATGCTTGAAGAGGACGAGCCGCCCGCTACTCTCCAACCCAAGAGGAAGAGGGACAGACCGTTGAAGATGAGCCCAGGCCCCTCTTCCAGGCCTTCCGCTGCAGTCTCGCCACCATCACCACTCAAAGAAAATCCGACTGCAGCGGAAAAAGCTGCCTTCAAAACCAGGAAGGAAGAGCGGAACGCTCGGCTGCAGGAGATACAAAGGTCGAAGGTCATCCCTGCAGCCGATAAAAACTATCATCTGTGGGAAGTACTGGTGGAGAGTGACCGGGATCGACACGAGGTCTTCGGTAACTGGTTAAGGGAAGACCAAACTAAAGTAAGTTGAATGAATATAGTTGCAATTTTTTTAATTCTATTTGCAGCAACAAGGTATAGCAGAAGACTCTACAAATTTGGACCTTTTCGGCAAACATTTCTTATGAATTCCATGTGGAATGGACAGAAGTAAGTGTTCAATAGATAATCAGCATAGTCTATCAACATAAAAGTAGCTGTGAAGCTTGTAATGGCTGAAATTGGGTCAGAAATAAACAAAAAAGACTTTCGTGCATAATAAATGAGGTAAATGACCTAATTTGCATATCATAATTTCTTATTTTATTTTTTTTGCAAATGATGAAGTAAACATCTTGTTTTTCTGCATTCTATTAGTTTTGGACATCATAGAAGGGGAAAATGCATTTTTGGAAAATTTAGTGCCATACACTATTAAATAGATTATTTACAGAATCGAAGGATAAGTTTTAGGTCAAAATGTACCAAATTTTTCATATTTGCGTCATTTTTTCTTCTGATTCCTAAAAATCCATGAATAGTATCAAATAAAAGGTCTTTCCAAGGACGATTCAGAAATTATATCCATATTTTTTGCTATTTAGCCACAAGGCACAAGCGTGTCATAAAGATAGAATGTTTGGAGACCTAATATGCTAATTCAATGACCTAATTTGCATATTTGAGTTCGAAATATGCAAATTTTTGGAAAGTTTAACATGTTAGCTTTCATAAAAGTCGAACTTGTTTTGGTACAAATGGAACAGAAAGTGCTGAAAAAATCCTCTTTCCAAAAATTTCAGAAATAACTTATTCTATTTTTGGAACCTTGGGAGAGTAAGGGTTAATGCACACATCACCTCAGGCAGCTACTTTTAATACCAGTTTGTAAACAAATTTCTCCCACTAAGACACCTAACACGGATGAGTGATTTCAATCACAAAAGTGCCCTGATTACTCAGCACTGCAGTTTTCTGTAATCTTATACACACAAATAACCTTGGGCTACTTGACTGTGGTGTGCATGGGAATGGCAGATAAACAATCATTGTTTGGAGTGGAAACACAATACACTGAACAGGAAGTCGGGTTAGTAATTGTCATACCTGAGTTGTCAGGATTAACTCAAGTGTCAGGTGCGGGTAGGCTTAAAGAGAAACTTTTCAGCATGTTCATTTCGTGTATTTGATCTTTACTCTCTGATTGCTAATTTGAAAGGTCTCCCATCATGCCTCTATGAGCAGGGGTTATAACATTCACCAAGAGTTTGTAATAAAATCCATACCTCCAAGCAATCAAGCCAGTGCACTTGAAATTTGACTTAATGTAGCAAATAGTAAGACCACTTATCTCAATAAAAAATAACCACTCAATCACACAATAAGGACTTCATCTATTGCTAATTTGTTACTTAACACCAACTTCCACAACAACCCAGGACCAAATGGAGAACTAGTACAATGGAGCCATTGATAAGAGAAATTTAATTCTAATTGCGTGTGGTTTTTAGAATAAAGAAAATAAAAATGAAGAGTCAGACCCGACCTGCTTATATATCAGGTCGGGTCTGACTGTTTGAAACTTTAAGGAGCAGAACAACTAATGTCTGTTTATTGCCTCTGTAAGGTCAATCATTGACTCAGGCAAATGTAGTCAAAGTCAATCATTGACTCAGGCAAATGTAGTCAAACAGATATCGTTACCTTAGCCAATTAACAGAATATATTTGTTTATTGTTTATGGTTTGGTTTGGTTTGTTGATATTTAACAGCACTGTGACACTTAGAGTCAAATGTGCCAAGAGGGTGTTAATAAATTATGCTGTAAGATTTAGGATAGTGAGGAAAGGAAGGTTTGTAAGGGAGAAAAACAATAAGAGAAAAAAAAGGAGGTAAGTAATGTTAGGTGTAGAAAGGGGGGGAGGGGAAACTTAAATGTGGTGGAAGAGGCTGATGTTGCGGAGGAAATTGATGATGTTTGCAGAGGAAGTTAATAAGGTTTAAGGAAGAATTGTTTTCGAAAAGGTCCCAGATTGAGGATAGTGAGGAGAGAAGAGATCTGGAGTTCTGGTATAAGGGATAGGTTACGAAGATATACTTGATGGAGAGATCGATGTTGCAAGTGGGGCAGAGAGATGTAGTGGAGCCAGATAAAAGATGGGAGTGAGTGAGAGAGGAGTGGCCAAGGTGGATGCGGGTGACAACAATGTCTTCCCTGCAGAGGGGTGTTGGTCCCGACTTTGGGTTTGACGGTAATTTGAGCTGAGATGATCAAAGCACAGCACTGGCTAGCCAGACAAACCTTGCAATGTAATTCAAATGTGGTAAACCAAATTAAAGGAATAGTCCTATGTTTTCCATGACCTTTCATAAGAAAGAGAACAATTTTAGAAACAATTTAGTACACAAATCATGTTGATATGTTATTCCTACTAAGAGATATTCAAATTTTAAAGTTCACAAAAAATGCCAATAAACGAATAGAAAAAGGCTCAGTATGACATCACAGCAACACATTCTCCCACAAAGTTTATGGATTTCATTTAAATCTATCATCCTTTTTTATTAGTAAAACTTGCTAAAAAAATGAATTGATGAAAGTTAGGTATTTATATACATTGCAAATATACCCTACTTCAATAATTTTGGAAAAAATGTTCTAATCATACAAAAACAACCAATTAACATTCAAAGAAATACATAAACCTTGCGATGGAATTGTCTCTATGACATCATCAAACACGAATTCATCATACTGTACAAAAACTTTAAAAGGCAATTTGGAAATCTTTAAAGATCCATATCTCCTGAACGGAATAAGAAATCAACCTGATTTTTGCTCCAAATTGGTTCTAAAAGTTTAATGCTCTTTCAAATAAAAATTTACAAGAAAACCCATGGGAATATTCCTTTAGCTCAGAGAGGGGCTCTAAATTGATGGTTAGAAGCAGAAATTAGCAGCTGGAGAGTAAAGAGAAAATACAGGAAATGAAAAATAATACCTAACAACTGTCCAAGGAAAGACAAATCACTTGTCTGGCTGCCAAGTCTTGACCACCAAATATAAAATCTCCGGGCAGTTTTCTATCCAGAGGGTGTACTACATATATGTATACAAAAAAACATAACTCAAAATAGAGCTGCAGTGGCTCAGTGGTTAAGGAGTCATGCTCGTATTCGAAAGGTACCGGGTTCGATTCCCGTCGTGAGCGCTGCAATGTGTCCTTGAGTAAGATACTTTACTCGACTTGCTGTACTCAGCTGTAATATGAGTACCAGCACAGCTGGGGAGTTAATCTGCAATGGACTGGTGTCCCGTTCAGGGGGAGTCATGTACTCTCACCCACTTGCGCCATGGAAACTGGGGATAAGCACCGGCTCTATGAGCCTATTGGCTGGGATGGATTTAGCTTATATAAAAAAAACATTATCAGGGCAACATAATGTTCCTGCTGTACAATCACATTAGTACAGACACTGCTCAAAAACTTGATGTGCAAATTTCAGACTTCATATTATGCATCATTCCACAAGATTAACTTTAAAGGACATTTCATACTCCTTGGGAGATGCTGCTCCCCTTAATAAAAACTCCTTTGTGTTGGGTGGAAATCAAGCACATGGTTTATTGAACAACTTGTATGGGGTTAAACATACCACAGTTTTGTGATTTGGGGAAATAAAGAAACAGATAACTTTTACTTCCACTGGCCCTGCTCTAAGTGTACCTGGATTTATTCATGCCATTTCTAATGATAAATGCAGAGGTTATCAACCAGTGGGTTGTATGTAACTTCTAGGTTAATTTCCTGCAATTGTGCTAACTTTGTATGTAACTTCTAGCTTAATTTCCTGCAAATGTGCTAACTTTGTATGTAACTTCTAGGTTAATTTCCTGCAATTGTGCTAACTTTGTATGTAACTTCTAGCTTAATTTCCTGCAAACGTGCTAACTTTGTATGTAACTTCTAGGTTAATTTCCTGCAATTGTGCTAGCTTTGTATGTAACTTCTGGCTTAATTTCCTGCAATTGTGCTAAGTTTGTATGTAACTTCTAGGTTAATTTCCTGCAATTGTGCTAACTTTGTATGTAACTTCTAGCTTAATTTCCTGCAAATGTGCTAAGTTTGTATGTAACTTCTAGGTTAATTTCCTGCAATTGTGCTAACTTTGTATGTAACCTCTAGGTTAATTTCTTGCAATTGTGCTAACTTTGTATGTAACTTCTAGCTTAATTTCCTGCAAATGTGCTAACTTTGTATGTAACTTCTAGATTAATTTCCTGCAATTGTGCTAACTTTGTATGTAACTTCTAGGTTAATTTCCTGCAATTGTGCTAACTTTGTATGTAACTTCTAGCTTAATTTCCTGCAATTGTGCTAACTTTGTATGTAACTTCTAGGTTAATTTCCTGCAATTGTGCTAACTTTGTATGTAACTTCTAGCTTAATTTCCTGCAAATGTGCTAACTTTGTATGTAACTTCTAGCTTAATTTCCTGCAATTGTGCTAACTTTGTATGTAACTTCTAGATTAATTTCCTGCAATTGTGCTAACTTTGTATGTAACTTCTAGCTTAATTTCCTGCAAATGTGCTAACTTTGTATGTAACTTCTAGGTTAATTTCCTGCAAATGTGCTAACTTCAGCATCAAATGTCATGAAAATAAATGAGATATTTGCAAGATTGAAAATGCTAAAAACATCAGTAAGGATTTCAAATTGAAAATGCTTTCAAGTTAAGCTTAAGTCCATGCATGTTTTTTAATACCTTGAATTCTTCATACGGAGGTGCAATTTGTATCTTTATAGTTTAAGTTGATTAACAAAGACAAATCGTTCAAATACAAACAAGCCACTTACTTCTCGTAGGTTCTGAGAGTCAATTTCCCCGAGGCTACTTCCAGAATCCCAGCGTGAATCTCGGTGGATTGGAAACCCATCTCCGTCAACATAAACAGCAGTCTGAAATGGTTAGAGAATTACAGGATGTGAGGATTACAGTTGACATCTCTTAGTATGGAAATAGGCCACGCCCACCATAGCAACGTGGTAACTAGGTGGGGCAAACAAACCTCAAATCCGCACTTGTGCATGACCAATACATTGACATTTAGATGTTAATGTGGCCTGCCACTAGTTTTGATCCATTTATGGCACAGCTCTATTTATGGCACTTTAGTAAAAGGAATAAACAAAATTCTGTTTGCTAATCGTTCTGGGTAATGGAAATCGGATATACGAAGCGCTTATCGGACCCTTAGGTGCAATTTTTGTTCACCATCTTGTTGTCACTCAGAATGTGTATTGCAGAAAATTGTTTTGTGCACTATATTGCATGACTGCATGAGTGTGCGCCGCTAGCTTGATGTATTGTATCAGTACCGCGTAGGATTTTGTTGCTAGGCAAATTCGTGCGGTGATTGGTTGAAAAAGCTGTCAATCAACTAGCTCAGAGGGGTTATAATTACTGCAACACGGAATGCCTTAATTGTTTGGTTTTCATATCTGCATTATCATATTAATTCCAGACATTCTTTCAAGTCTTCAAATACCATACATGACGTAATACTGCTCTAATAAACGCCCACCCGACATTTTGTGACTGATATCCCAACATAAATAAATAATTAATGCTGTTTATATATATTCATGTTTCATACTTTTTTCATGCTATCCCGAATCGCTGTTAATACGTGGAGAATAAATTTGTGGTAATTACTTAAAACAGGGCTATCTTTTCCTTTGTTTCACCTTTTTGTAAGCGCCCGGACACTTATTACGTCAAATACAGTATACTTTTTTTTGAGATTTTGAAGATATAAGTTTTCTAAGTGATGTGTATACCTACACCATGTACAAGCCTATTCAAATATACTGTACACAATTTTATTTCTGTTTTTTAATTATTCTTACAGTACCTGTCTTTTATACGATGCCTTGTTGGTGGGGGCAGTGAGGGGTCTTTGATGGGAGACAACTTTTCGTCTGTGTGTTACTGCAGAGCGAGGACGGCCGCTAGGGGCTCTAGGTGACAGGAACGGCACAATATCTTCATCTCCTTTTCTAGCTCTTTCGGTCTGAAAGAAATGAAAGTTTTTATCATAGGATTGGATCGGTGGTCAGATGCACACACTACATTGAGCTTTAACGAAACATGACATTATACGGTACAAAACGTTGAAGAGAGTATTCGCAACTCTTACATTTTTCATTTTCACTACAGTAAATCTGAAGATATCCAATCCTGTTTTAAGCCATAAAGAAAAGCTTCACAAATTTGTTACTCAACTGACTTTTAATTAAATATTTTCAGACGAACGGACATGTGAAGGTAGTAATATACACTAAGGTAAGACCTTAAAGTGGCACAAATTTCTTACTGACAATGATGACTTTTTTATTTTGAGATTTAAGCTGAGCAAAAATAGTCCAATGTGGACAGTTAGATCTAACAATAAAGATTCTGTGGTGAAAACTGATTACACCTCCTGTTCATGTACACCTATTAAAGTTTGTTTCCTGAAATGCGATTGGCTGAGAAGGGACACACCCTAATTTGCATAGTCCATTATATTATCCCGTGGTATATGGACGTTGTCAAGTTTAAGAAATGAATAAACATATATCGAGATTGCTAGGGAAAATAATGAATAATCACATATCTACTAGCCTTCACCAATCAGAATAACATGCTTGGTTGCATGTACCCACTGAATATTAATGAGCTGCTAACTTGTGAGTGATGCGCGTGGTATGCAATACAGTAAGTGCATGTGAGGTCAAACACACCCATTTTTCATGTGTAATGCCCACTGTACACGAATCATGCGTACTGACAATATGTCAGTTTTGTTTGTTCACCATTCTTTGATTGGTAATGGGCTATCTATTACACCATGCGCAGTGCACATATGCACTGAGTTCCATTCAAAGTATGCCTGCTTCTTGTGCGCAATGCCATTGTGTACTTTTACCCACGATGCAACGAACTTATATTTTCATTCAACAAAAGTTTGCCCTTTTTTTTCTCATTACATGCAAAATTTGTTTGTTATTTCCTATGCCAAATTAAGCTGAAACGTAAGGTAACATGTATACAGAGAAACCGTTATATCAAAATTTCATTGTATAGGCCCCTACTAGGTATACCACACAATGCGTGCATGTACGCATTATGTTTTGAACAATTCAATTCAAATTTTTGTTCTATCTTCAATACCTACAGTACGGCAACTTAAACTTGACGTCAACAAGCACTGCATGTACAGACATCATGCGTACATAACATGTGTACACTGTAAGCATGCTGTACATGTACATGTACCATGGCGCATGTTAAACGAAAGTGCATTTTGTGGATGGCATACCACTTTAAGTCGCACGTGTACTCATGAATATTAATACACCATAATTTCAGTGGTATTTTCTGTTCTGAAATGATCATTATTAACGAAAATATTGCGTTCCCTGTTTTATTATTTGCTTCTGAATTTTAAACATGAAATCGAGTATTCGGTCATCCGAGCATTTCAACATCCAGGACAATTTGTTGGTAAAAAACATTTGGGCACCATGCTTTAGCCTACTTACATTCACACACGATACAGTTGCGCACCTCGCTTTAGCCAACTTACACATGATACAGTTGGGCACCACTACTTATGCATAATACAATTGTCCACCACGCTTTAGCCTACTTACACACGATACATTTGTCCACCACACTTTAGCATACTTACACACGATACAGTTGTCCACCACGCTTTAGCATACTTACATACGATACAGTTGGGCACCACGCTTTAGCCTACTTACACACGATACAGTTGGGTATCACGCTTTAGCCTACTTACACACGATACAGTTGTCCACCACGCTTTAGCATACTTACACACAATACAGTTGGGCATCACGCTTTAGCCTACTTACACACGTTACAGTTGTCCACCACGCTTTGGCCAACTTACACACGATACAGTTGGGCACCACGCTTTGGCCAACTTACACACGATACAGTTGGGCACCACGCTTTGGCCAACTTACACACGATACAGTTGGGCACCACGCTTTGGCCAACTTACACACGATACAGTTGGGCATCACGCTTTAGCCTACTTACACACGATACAGTTGTCCACCACGCTTTGGCCAACTTACACACGATACAGTTGGGCACCACGCTTTGGCCAACTTACACACGATACAGTTGGGCACCACGCTTTAGCATACTCACACACTATACAGTTGGGCATCACGCTTTAGCTTACTTACACATGATACAGTTGTCCACCACGCTTTAGCCTACTTACACACGATACAGTTGGGCACCACGCTTTAGCATACTTACACACAATACAGTTGGGCATCACACTTTAGCCTACTTACACATGATACAGTTGTCCACCACGCTTTAGCCTACTTACACACAATACAGTTGGGCACCACGCTTTAGCCTACTTACACACGATACAGTTGGGCACCACGCTTTGGCCAACTTACACACGATACAGTTGGGCACCACGCTTTGGCCAACTTACACACGATACAGTTGGGCACCACGCTTTAGCCTACTTACACATGATACAGTTGTCCACCACGCTTTAGCCTACTTACACACGATACAGTTGTCCACCACGCTTTAGCCTACTTACACACGATACAGTTGGGCACCACGCTTTAGCCTACTTACACACGATAGTTGGGAACCACGCTTTAGCCTACTTACACACGATACAGTTGGGCATCACGCTTTAGCCTACTTACACACCATACAGTTGTCCACTACGCTTAGCCTACTTACACACGATACAATTGGGCATCATGCTTTAGCCTACTTACACACGATACAGTTGTCCACTACGCTTCAGCCTACTTACACACGATACAGTTGGGCACCACGCTTTAGCCTACTTACACACTATACAATTGGGCATCACGCTTTAGCCTACTTACAAATGATACAGTTGTACACCACGCTTTAGCCTACTTACACACGATACAGTTGTCCACTACGCTTCAGCCTACTTACACACGATACAGTTGGGCATCACGCTTTAGCCTACTTACACACGATACAGTTGTCCACCACGCTTCAGCCTACTTACACACGATACAGTTGGGCACCACGCTTTAGCCTACTTACACACTATACAATTGGGCATCACGCTTTAGCCTACTTACACATGATACAGTTGTCCACCACGCTTTAGCCTACTTACACACGATACAGTTGTCCACCACGCTTCAGCCTACTTACACACGATACAGTTGGGCACCACGCTTTAGCCTACTTACACTATACAATTGGGCATCACGCTTTAGCCTACTTACACATGATACAGTTGTCCATCACGCTTTAGCCTACTTACACACGATACAGTTGGGCACCACGCTTTAGTCTACTTACACACTATACAATTGGGCATCACGCTTTAGCCTACTTACACACGACACAATTGTCCACCACGCTTCAGCCTACTTACACACGATACAGTTGGGCACCACGCTTTAGCCTACTTAACACTATACAATTGGGCATCACGCTTTAGCCTACTTACACACGAAACAGTTGTCCACCACGCTTCAGCCTACTTACACACGATACAGTTGGGCACCACGCTTTAGCCTACTTACACACTATACAATTGGGCATCACGCTTTAGCCTACTTACACATGATACAGTTGTCCACCACGCTTTAGCCTACTTACACACGATACAGTTGTCCACCACGCTTTAGCCTACTTACACATGATACAGTTGGGCATCACGCTTTAGCCTACTTACACACGATACAGTTGTCCACCACGCTTTAGCCTACTTACACACGATACAGTTGTCCATCACGCTTTAGTCTACTTACACATGAACGATACAGTTGTCCACCGCGCTTTAGCCTACTTACACACAATACAGTTGTTCACCACGCTTTAGCCTACTTACACACGACACAGTTGGGCACCACGCTTAGCCTACATGTACTTACACACGATACAGTTGTCCACCACGCTTTAGCCTACTTACTGTACACACGATACAGTTGTCCACCACGCTTTAGCCTACTTACACATGGACGATACAGATACAAGGACTGATCAGCTGAGATTTTTTTACTCTCTTTACAACAAAAAATGAAAATAAATACCAATTCCATAGAAATTGTCAATGTCCACAGAAATTGTCTATGTCCATAGAAATTGTAAATGTCAACAGAAATTGTCCATGTCCATAGAAATTGTCAATGTCCATAGAAATTGTCCACGTCCATAGAAATTGTCCATGTCCATAGAAATTGTCTATGCCCAAAGAAATTGTCTATGTCCATAGAAATTGTCCGTGTCCATAGAAATTGTCCATGTCCATAGAAATTGTCAATGTCCATAGAAATTGTCAATGTCCATAGAAATTGTCCATGTCCATAGAAATTGTCCATGTCCATAGAAATTGTCCACGTCCATAGAAATTGTCAATGTCCATAGACCTTTAATTATTTTCCTTACCCGTACTCTCCTCACAAGCTCCACTTTGCCAATCTCCTCCAGCTTTCGTTTGATCTCAGACTGTCTGTGCCTTTCCATGTCAAGGGCTTTATGAACAATGGCTTGCGCCATCAAGTTCCGCACATGCTTCTGATGTTCCTTCCGAGCCATGGTGAGGCGGTACGAGTTTTCGGTGACAATCTCTCCATTTCTGTTGATGAGCCCTGACTTGGAGGTGTCTTCTCATACGATTGTTGTTGAAGTACCCCACCAGGTTCTTGTCTTGGAGGCTGTTGTATGTGGCCAATGGGCTGTAAGCAAAATATTCCAAGAAGTTTTGATATTGTCGTACATTTGAAATAAATCCATTAAGTTGTAGCGTAAGTGATACTTTATTAGTTATACATATACTGCAATATTAAGTACGTGTATATGCAAACAATGCAACACTGGGTCTTCTGGATTTACAAGTACATGTAGTCAAATATTTTTCGTTGCCAATAGATAAATTAAAGACAAGCACAGATGATATGACTAAAATCATTCATGTTGTTTCTTTTCATAAATATTTGTTTTATCTTGCAATTGATAGTTTTGGTTTGAAAGAGTTTCCCCTTGATTATGTGATGTCACTCAACAGCAGTTTATCTGAATCTAAAATGGTTTGGGAGGTGGTGAGGGTACATGTAGGGTGAGGTGGAATGAAGGGGTGGGGGAAGGGGAGTGCTGTATATGGAAGGCTTCTTCACTGGTTTATTTAATTCCTTATTTATATGCATACTGAATTAATTACCTGTCTGAAACTGTATTACCCGTAACATTTAGGTAGTTTTTGATTAATTTTTTTTCTACATTTTGTAATTGTTTGACTGGAATAAGTTTGCATTTGAAAAAATGAAAAATATGTTTTAAAAAAGTATATAGAAAGGCTTAGGTTGGAGTAAAAGGTCTCTTTCAAAAAGATGATTTGAAATAACAGTTTGATTGTGATACATGATTGTAGGACTAGCCGACTAATCTTAATTAAAGAACGATGCATATTCTTGCATGATATTATAGTGTCAATGAAGCGTGACTTCCCTACCGGCAGCCAAACATATAGTCTTCTTCTTCTTTTTTTTTCCCTTTAAATTCTTACCATTTATCATTCACTATGAACACTTTAACGGCGGTGAATTTGTCAGAAATCTGTTAAAATTTTCGGCAAAATTCACCACTGTGAAAATAATCTGTACTTTTACTTTTTATTTCCTCCAAAATTTACTGCTAAAATCCTCTCCAAACACTCAGAGGATTAATAAATGAGGTCTTGTCATTCATGGATAAATATTCTGCGATATTAGACCATGCAGGCAGGGTACAGGGTGACCGCAAAAATCACAAAAAAAAACTTTGTGATTGAAGAATAAAGCATATTAAGGCATCAATAACTATAAAACTGAAAGGGATAGCTCTATTTTGAAGCCAGAATAAGAAAATATGGGCAACATTGAGCTAAATCACCAAATTTTAGCATTATACCCCCTTCCAAAGTAATTTTATAAGCTTCTATACTTGGGGAATATCACTATTGTGTTTTGTGAACGCCAAAGAAGAGGGTCTTTGCGGAAATTTTAGGGCCCGTTATTTAGAAACGACACATGTGGTGAAGCTAATGTTGCTGAGGGTTCGTTTTGACCTAAATGAATTAATCTGTTTCCAAATTCCAATTTCTTTGGAATCGATTACCTCTCTATATCAGCTTGTCTTGTTCTGTTGACTCATTGAAAAAAAATCTAAAAACCCATCTCATATGTGATGCCTATGCAAATATGTACAGTAGTTAAATTAAAATCACTGTTTCATTTATTTTATTGTTCATGTTTACTTATCTGTAAATTTGGTGTTATATGTATGTTGCCTTGAGCATCTATTAGGATTGATATGTGCATCATAAATCTTATTTTTCATCATTACTATTATTAGTAGTATTAGCTTCACCAAAATCTTTAGAGGGTCACCTGGGGACCACTGGTTGATTTGACATGGAATGACTCTGTTCCAACTTTATCTCCAATCCTTTGAAACAACGTAGGATGATCGATTCGGGATATGTGTTGTCGCTTTGTTGAATTTTTGGTAATCACTGTTTTGGTCAAATCGAACGTTCTGCGACGGACCAGAAATTCAACCACTGTGCGTTAAACATGCCTAAATACCCAGCAGGTGTACCAGTAAAACATACAACTTCCGATCACCAGTAAAACTCCATATCAACCTACAGTATGAAGCATCTCATAACATTAAGCAATTGCGCAGTCGGTAATTCCATTACCAAGTGCGGAGTTGCCCCAAGATAATGTAACCATGGAAGGGAAGCCTGTAATTCTGTTACATAGTAAAAATGTAGTTTCCCGCCCCTGGAGCTCTGCGCCCCTGGAGCTCTGCGCCCCTGGAGCTTTGCGCCGTGCCCCTGCAACCTCGCACCCCTGCAGCCTCGCGCACCTGCAGCCTCGCGCCCCTGCATAATCAATTTGGTTGTTATACTACCCTACCACGGGCCATAATTCAATGCTCTCCCAAATCACTCAAAGAACATAATCAATTTGGTTGTTATACTACCCTGCCACAGGGCCATAATTCAACGCTCTCCCAAGCCACTGGAAGAACATAATCAATTCAATTGTTTTACTACGCTACCACGGGGCCATACTTCAACGCTCTCCCGAGCCACTGGAAGAACATAATTAATTTGGTTGTTATACTACCCTACCACGGGGCCTAATTCAACACTCTCCAAAACCACTGGAAGAACATACTGTAATCCATTTGGTTGTTATACTACCCTACCACGGGGCCATTATTCAACGCTCTCCCAAGCCACTGGAAGAATATAATCAATTTAATTGTTTTACTACGCTACCACGGGGCCATTATTCAACGCTCTCCCAAGCCACTGGAAGAACATAATCAATTTGGTTGTTATACTACCCTACCACAAGGCCATAATTCAACGCTCTCCCAAGCCACTGGAAGAACATAATCAATTTGGTTGTTATACTACCCTACCACAAGGCCATAATTCAACCTCTCCCAAACCACTGGAAGAACATAATCAATTTGGTTGTTATACTACCCTACCACAAGGCCATAATTCAACTCTCTTCCAAGGGAAGAACATAATCAATTTGGTTGTTATACTACCCTACCACAAGGCCATAATTCAACCTCTCCCAAACCACTGGAAGAACATAATCCATTTGGTTGTTATACTACCCTACCACAAGGCCATAATTCAACCTCTCCCAAACCACTGGAAGAACATAATCCATTTGGTTGCTTTATTTGGACATTTATTTTTTTCAAAAAGGCTTAAAAATAGAAGAACATACCTCACTCACACTCACCAAGCCTGAATTTAATATTACAGATAAAACCAGTATCCATATACGTTGAAAGAAATTGGGATTCCCCATCTACCACTAGCGCTGCATTTTACGCTGCAAACCGTACCTGAGTCCTGGGCCTACGCAAATTACGTACTGCGCAAGTCAGTCCATTATTTTGCAATCAATCAAATGAAACTTATTTTAGTCACGCCCATTTTAGTGTGTACAGTACATCACGTAACGTTGTGTTGTACATTGCATTATTAAGGCGTTGACCATTCACGTGCACATGTTTAGAGTTCGCAAAATTTAGCATGTTTCATCAATCGCGGAAGTTTTAAAACTTAAACTTGCGATTCTACACAGCCCTTACACCCATTTTCAAGGCAATTTTGTTGTAACAAATAAAGATGAACTCCCATTTTTACCACTTATTACTGACTGGAAGTATTTTAAAGGTATTTTGAAAGGAATTTCATGCCATGTGAATCATTGAAGTGGACCTAGGATCTGAATCTGAATCAGTTAAGTCGGCAAAAATCCTTCAAAAGGACATGAACGCCAACCGAGCGTAAAAAGTATGAGTAAAAAATAATTAAAAAAACTAGTTAGCAATACAAGTGTTAGTAAGTTTAGCTTTGAAACAGTTGAGACTTAGTGCATGTACAATGTCTGACGGTAAAGTATTCCAATCCTAGTGTTAAAACTAGTGTATACATCATGAGTTCAAAGTTAGTTCATGAATGACCAAGTGATACAAAAAAGGAGGTAATAATAAATATTTCTTTCCCCAATACATCCTGTCGTTACTCTATGAACATGCCAAAAGGAAATTATTTTCCCCGAGATCATTTATAATGTTATCAGTGTATTAGTATGTATATAATGTTACATGTTATTGTATGGCAAAATTATATACCAAGCACACAGTGATATTTTTTTCACCTTTTTACGCAACAGTACTATTCTAACAAAAGTATTGGTACCGATATTTCGTGGTACTGCCCAAGCCTGATCATTTGTTTGTTGATTGCCGGACTACAAGGTTTTTTTAACAGGAGATTATGAGTTATTTTGTCAATCTTCCATTTCCTCACGTTTCCCACTCTTCTATTTAGCATCGCAGTACATGGTTTATTCAAAGTTGGCAGTGATTTTCAGTTAAATCAGCAAATGGTTTTGGTACGTAAGCAGGTTATTTATGAATGTAAAATACAAAATAATAACCCATCTGTTCGTCACCTGATTTTTAAATTAAAAATTGTTCATAAATTACAAGAGTATATTTCAACAACAAAAGATAAGTTAAAAGTCCCATAATGAAAAATGGCTCTCAAAATCGCATCTTCTTGCTTAACTTTTTCTTGTTTTCGGAATACTCTCAAGATATTTGCAGGATTTCTTTTAGTTTGCTGTTAGTAAGTTTAAGAATGTTCAACTTATTATGGACAATTATGCTTTATGATTATGATATTTATATTCCTTTACAACATTTTCTTCATTGTGATGATGACCTAGGGGCCTATTTGAGAGTTAAACAAATAAATTGTATCGAAACAAAAATAAATATATAAACTAGAACGGTAAATACCGTCATGGTTCGCATGCCCATGCAAATTGACCCCCATATCATATGACCCGGCCAATTATAAAAATGGCATCTGACACTAAGTCCCACATGGCATCCCATATCCCACATGGCATCCCACTTCGTGGGACATATATATATATATATATATATATATATAAGCACGCTTAAAGTTAAACTGCCTTTCACCTAAAGGTAATCTCAGTATGGCTTCCTTTCATATAAAATGTTTGAAATAGGATTAGTGAAAGAACGTATTACACTTCACCGTTTGCCGACGTAATCTTATCCAACTATCCATTCATTCAGCTATCTTTTTAATGTTATCGGCTTAATCCAACAATTCAGTAGGCTGTGCAATTTCACTTTTTCAGTTCCTTAAATATGTTATAGGCTGGAGGCCTAAACATTGAATGCAATAAATATAATAAATATAATAATAAGTGAAGAAAAAAAGAATAAGGTTTGATAAGTGTTTTTTCTTCCACCAACATTCTGGGGCAGAAAATACAGTTTTGGGGTGCAAAAAGGTAGGGGCGGGAAGCACAGGGGCAGAAAGCACCGGTGCCCTCCAGTTTTAAAGTGAAAATTCAAGTTTGTCGAGATGATTCTCCGATGGGTGCAAAAAGGGAGGCTTATCTGAAGTTGGAGTAACACTCACAAGACTACAAGTGATAATATTTAGGCTAGGCCAAGACTAGAAGGGAAAATCTCTGTTGAGAAATATTCTCCTTTTTTTTTTGAGTAACTCTGGCTTTCCTACATACCCTCCAAATGTTACAAAAATTAGACTACCTTGTAGCTAGCATTTTCAAAAATGGCGCAAGTGTACTCATGTAATCAAAGATTAACAGATCCGCCGGCTATTTTAAAGAACCTACTTTTGTAGCCTACGTGTTGCGCAAACTTTTCCTTAGTTTTTAATCATTTTCTCAAACGTACGTACCAGAAAAAAGCACACAAGCACAATCTACGCTCATCACTTTTTTTCACTGTACACTGTCAGACATTTAAAATGTGTCCGCCCTATCGATCATGCACATTTGTAAGTGCATTGTGCGCATGATACTGCATGTTTTCATTTTTAATGTAGGCCTACACGGAAACAATGTGGGTCAGACTTGTATTTTCTTTAGCGATTTTTTTACATATTCTCATGCAAATTTTTTATTTCAAGGTGAGATTATATCAAACATATTGAAGAGTTCTGAATTGTCATGTATTTTGGTGTTTATAATGATACTGAAATTAAGTTGCCCTAAATTTGTAGGGCATTTTTTTTGTTGAGCACGTAAGGCCCTAGGGCCTAAATCACATTGACTTTTGCTTCAGTGTTTATTTCTTATTTTTTTAATGGGCGATTTCCTATACTTAAAATCAGCAAACTTTGTGAAGCTGATGAAGAAATAGCTACTGTACTAACGTTAGCCAATACTTATGTTTAAATTGTGCACTTACAGCAACATCAATAAGTAAGTAACTTATTACAACTAGGCCTAGGCCTAGTTGTGTTTTTAATTGTAGGTAGGCCAATAGGCTCAAGGGGACATCAATTGACTTTTAACAGTTTAATTTTATCTCAATTTGTTTGTGATTGTTGCACACCACACCTTAAGTCACACACGATGGAGAAAATGCTATGGCGATGTCCACTATTGACGATGATCTTAAAGTAAATTAAGCAAGACAAGTTAATTACTTGCAACTGGTACACTAGGCTTATAGTAGGCCCATGTACATCTGCACTTGGGCTAGGCTTAGTCTTTAGTCGCGTTGGCCCTAACGTTAGGCTTTCAAAATAGCATGATAGGATAGGCATACTAAGAAAAATTATTTTCTTACCCGGGATCAATGTGAGACATTCTAGGCTTTTCCTGTGGCAAAACTCTGTGGAAGTTATCTACATAAATATTCTCCACATATCTCTGTTCGTAGTTAGTTTGGAAAAAAACGTACGTCTGATGTTTAGGTCTTTAAAAAATCGATACGATGAATTCATTTGTAATCGAGCTCGCTGAGGTAGTTTAGCCTGTTGTTATGGCTACATATGCTACGTCATGTGTAAGGTGTACAAACTGCAGTTTGCCACTCACTTTGTGAAGCAGTACAAATATGTGCTGGTTGCGAAAATTCGCAAAGAACTTCAAATTAAAAGAAATTCTCCACAAACAATGATCAAAAACAAGATGTGGTTGCATTGCTATTTACACCCCTTTTTGCAGGCATCATTAAATCGTGAACATTTTCGCTTCTTAGTGCACGGAAATTCAAAATGGAGAAACTATAACTTCAACCGCCTGTTATAATTTCGAGAAGGAAAACATTCTCAATCTGAATCGGTTAAGTCGGCAAAAATCCTTCAAGAGGACATGAAGGCCAACCGAGCGTAAATAGTATTAGTAAAAAATATGAAAAAAACTAGTTAGCAATACAAGTGTTAGTAAGTTTAGCTTTGAAACAGTTGAGACTTGGTGCATGTACAAAGTCTGATGGTAAAGCATTCCAATCCTTTAGTGTGTGAGGAAAGAAAGAGTGTTTATATACATTCTTTTTAGCATAGGGAAGCTGGAAATGATTATTTCTTGTAATAGTTTTAACGGTGGGGATAAGTTCATCTTTATTGAGAGGGGTGAATTTGAAAGTCACAATTATTGTAAATTCTGGTAAACATATTCGAAATTTAGCAAAAATGAAGAAAGTTTCCCGAAAATTGTATAGAATTGCCTGAAATTTTCCAAAATAAAGGAAATTGAAGAAAAGTTTCTGAAAAATTTCAAAAGATTATTAATTCAACTAAGGACAAATTCAACCAAATTATTTGGGCGATCATTATTACAGTTTATTTCCCGAATATGTATAGGCCTACTGGTATATTCCGCTACATACATTTAACTAATGGAATTTCGCCACGGGGTAGTTGCCTATAAGTCTCCCACCCCTCCCCCACCCGCCCTGAGTACGCCACTGCTTTGCGTATTTAATCAGCAAACAATATGGACCACAAATGCATATATAAGGTTGCCTGAGATAGCATAATTTCAATCGTTGCATGGAATTTTCATTTATTTACAGCGGGCACATCGTCTACAAAACACTAGGCAACTGAGGAATAACTTCTGCCGAGTGGCCATGCAGTCTGTGGATTTACGCCATGTACAAGTGCTTGTACTCGAATAATGATACTAATGTCTTTAAAAACGGTTGTGAGTGTCTGTCTCTTTCACAATTTAAGAGCCCACTGAACTACACGCCACGCACATGCACAGTGCCGCGTCAGTATGGCGCCACCGTATGATAACAATCTGGTGTGACCAATTTTGGCTCCAAAAAACCACCCCTAAATCCGCCATAGCCCGTAGCAAAAGCTTTTTTTAAATTATTTATTTATTCATTTATTTATTTATTCATTCATTCATTCATTCACTCATTCATTCGTGTATTCATTCATTCATTCATTCATTTATTTATTTATTTATTTATTTTGCAAGGGGAAACAAGCACTTAGCGACGGGGCACTTGGCCAGATTCTCCATATACCCTTGTGTTATATTTTTTTGTTTGATATTTCGCAAGGCGAGGGAGCATACCTCAAGGGGGGAGGGACAGATATCTTCGCAACGGGCTTGAAGGGGAAGGAAGGGCAATTACCATGGGGTGCAGGGTGCAGTACCCTCAGAATTTTGCCCGTCGAGAAAAAAATGCAGTTTGTCAGGAATATTATCCCAGTTTACGGGAAGTCTCGGCGGGAGATCCACCCAGACTGTCACCTAGCTGTTGAGCAGTTGGGTACATTCTTGTTCGCTCGGTTTGTCGGAAAAGAGTATTTAACTTCTGCTTAACTCCGCTCCGACACGTTCCAACATTCGACCACACCAGTGTTGAATTGTTGTAAGCTACTCAGATGCGTGTCGGGGAGGGGGGGTGCAAAGTTTGTCAAAGCCGTAGCTATAAGTGAAATATTAAATCATAGAAACATAGATTTTGGCATGTATTACTTGTATGATCGACTGTATTAGGTCTATTGTTAATTTACGACCGAAGCTCTCTCATTGGGGACCAAAAATCCTCAATTTCGGACCAAGCACATTGAATATTGGACTAATAATCTTCAATTGTGGTTCAACAATATCTAGTTTTGGATAAATCTTCATTTATGGAACCCAAATTTTTCAATTTTCGATCAAAAATACTCATTTTCAACCAAACATCTTCAATTTTCTGAAAGAAGCGGATGATATACCTGGGTCTTGAATAACTGGGTCCCTGTGTATTGAATCTCTTCAATAACATAATCTGAGAGACTGCTTGGACTGCAGTGTGGATGAAACTCCTGCCAGTGAAATAGGTTCTTGAGACAGGTTCAGTGAATACATTAGTTGGCATAGGCTTCTTCGTCTAATTTGAAATGGCGGAGGAAGTATCGCCTTCAGGTCTAAAGGACACAAGCTTGTATGCATCTTGTAAAGAACAGTTGTCAGGTTGTGGCGGCAACTTGACGTCTATGATGAAGAGTGGAGAGATTCAATCTTTCCTCTTGTTCAGTCACATGACTTGTCCTTCTCCTTAAAAATTTGTTCCAGCAAATCATAACCACAAACTTACTGTAGCAATTAGTGAGACCACTTTATCCTAATTAAAATAACCACACAATAAGCACTTCATCCATTGCTAATATGATACTCAGCACCAACTTCCACAGCAACTAAGGTTTTTAGAATAAAGAAAATAAAGAGGAAAAATCTGGCCCGACCCGGTTATGTATTAGGTCGGGTCTAAATGTTTGAAACTTTAAAGAGCAGAACAACTAATGCATCATAATGATGCGCAGTGCTTTACTCTGGATAGAGTCAAGTAGTCTAAGAAAGGTTGTTGAGGCACCCATGCAGCATAATGATGCGTACTGCAAGACACTGCAGACCTGGGCCTTATAGACTGTAGCTCTTTCTTTGTTATCAAGTTTGTTAGCAAATTTCTTGAGGGTTTTAATCTCCTGCGCCGTTCTGACTGATATGTTGGAAATATGCTTGGCCCGTGTGTGAGTTTTCTTTTTACCATGACACCCAACATATCCAGCTTATCTTCAGATGTTTCTCTGCTAATTCGGAAGTTCCAAAGAATATGGCTGATCCTCTTCCTGGAAATAGTCAGGGCCTTGCACTTAGAAGGCTCAAATGTTACGTTCGATCTGTCTGTCTAGTTCCTCATTTTCTTAAGGTCTCTTTTTAGGGTAGCCGTTACAGTATTGGAATTATCACATGGTTTGATTTGGCAAAATGAGGTAGAATCATCAGCGTAAAGATAAAGTGAGCTCTCACATTCATCACCTATAGGTAACCAATGAAGACAGAGAAAAGCAGGGGCTCAGTATGGAGCCCTGAGGTACCGAGGCAATAGTGGATGTCATGTGGTGCTTGAGGACTGACCAGATAAAATCACTTTAACGGATCGGATTGACAAGTAACTGTCCAATTTAAGTCAGTAACCTACCAGAAATACCTTTGTCTTTGAGCTTTAAGCAAAGACCGTTGTGTCACTAATTGTCAAATACACCTTTGATGTCCAGAGCAATAAAATGCACTTCATGGCCTCTGTCCAGACATTCGTCCCCTCATCCCCTACTAGCGCTTCGCCCCTTGTATAACACCTCTTCACTTCAGCCTAAAGAAAAGGGCCATAACCTCTAGTGACTCCCTATTGAAAGTACCCACATCTGAGAGTTATTAGATGGTACTTTTTTGGAAAACATCATAAAAAATCCTAATCTATAACATCCTGGTACAAAAAGGACCCCGAACTTGACTCTTTCGAAAATAATCTGGGAATAATCATGGGATAGGGAGGAGCTGCACAATTGTTAATGCTGTGTATGGGGTGCAATTCCCCCAAAAATGACTTGCTGTCGGGAAAATTACGCCGTTTGTCGGGAAAATTCTGCCCTTTTTTAGGAAGTTTAACGTATACCAGTATACTGGTATATAAGTATAAAGTAAGTCCCGTCGGGGAGATGATCCATCGGTGTTCACCCGCTAGTCCGAAGGCCCATCATTAGTCCGAAGGTTCAATAGTCTGAAATAAAGGCCCACTAGTCAGAAGGTTCAATAGTCCGAAAGAAAAGGCCCACTAGTCCAAAGGCCTTATAGTTCCAAGCTTCACTATATTGTCCGAAGTTTCACTAGTCCGAAGACACAATAGTCCGAAGGTCAAAATTAACTTCGGACTATTGGGTCTTCGAATTATCGGGTCTTCGGACTATCGGACCTTTGGACTATAGTGGGCTTTTTCTATTGGACTATTGAATCTTTGGACAACTGGGCTTTCGGACCAGTGGGCTAGCACCGATCCATCAGGCTGTTGCCTGTCGGATTGATTCGTGTTCGCCCGGTTTGTCGGGACATGGTCGGGAACGAAAGAGGAATTAGCAATATCATTATACAGTACAACTCAGTTTAATCAGAGCTGGCTGTCGTGTGTTATATGTAAACGTATGTAAAAAGGAAAAATCTTTTAGCAAAATGAAACTCGGGAAAATGGTTTACAAATTTAGAACATGAGATGAGCGTTTGGACGATTTGCTTTTATTTTGTGAGCGCGATCTATGTGACCAAATTGAATTAAACAGGTAAATACAGGGTGTCGCCAGGAAGGGGAGGGGGGCATCCAGGTTTCGCCTTTCGGGTAGGCGAAAAGTTCGTCCGGTTTATCTGGAAGAAATTAGCAATAGACCTATCGTTCTACAGTAAAAATGATATTCGGAAAAGAAAAAAAAAAGAACTTTCGGGAAATTTTGCAGTGTGTCCTCACCAGTCCGGTCCATACCACGGAATGCCGAATCGGGAGAGCAGTTTTGTTCTTCCGATTGGGGAATCCTTTACAAAAGTATCCCACAATGCATCTATTCAAATTCAAAGTTTGTTTAGGAATGATATAAGAATCAGACACACCTCGAGCGCTGGGAATTCAACCAGTGTAAAAGGTTTCAATTTTTGTTCATGATTTGAAATAATGGCATATGAATTATGTTTTAAAGGTGGGCTTTTAAAATTCATTGTGCGGTATTCAATAATTTGAAGAAAAGTGGCTACTTCATATCATGTGTTTGGGGAAGGAGGGGGTGGAAAGTTTGTCAAAGCCGTTGCTATAAGTGAAATATCAAATCATAGAAACATAGATTTTGGCATTTATTACTTGTATGATCGACTGTATTAGGTCTATTGTAAATTTACGACCGAAGCTCTCTCATTGGGCACCAAAAATCTTCAATTTTGGACCAAGCACCTTAAATATTGGACTGATAATCTTCAATTGTGGACCAACAATATCTAATTTTGAATAAATCTTCATTTATGGAATCCAAATTTTTCAATTTTCGATCAAAAGTACTCATTTTCAAGCAAACATCTTCAATTTTCTGAAAGAAGCGGATGATGCACCTTGGTCTTAAATAACTTGGTCCCTGTGTCTTAAATCTCTTCAACAACACAATCTGAGGGACAGCTTGGACTGCGGTGGGGATGAACCTTCTGCCAGTAGAATAGTTTCTTGAGACAGGTTCAGGGAATACATCAGTTGGCATAGGTTTCTTCGTCTAATTTGAAATGGCGGAGGAAGTATCGCCTTCAGGTCTAAAGGACACAAGCTTGTATGCATCTCGTAAAGAACAGTTGTCAGGTTGTGGCGGCAACTTGACGTTTATAATGAAGAGTGGGGAGATTCAATCTTTCCTCTTGTTCAGTCACATGACTTGTCCTTCTCCTTAAAAAATTGTTCCAGCAAAGCATAACCACAAACTTACTGTAGCAATTAGTGAGACCACTTTATCCTAATCAAAATAACAACACAATAAGCACTTCATCCATTGCTAATATGATACTCAGCACCAACTTCCACAGCAACTAAGGTTTTCAGAATAAAAAAAATTAGGTCGGGTCTGACTGTTTGAAACTTTAAGGAGCAGAACAACTAATGCATCATAATGATGCGCAGTGCTTTACTCTGGATAGAGTCAAGTAGTCTAAGAGAGGTTGTTGAGGCACCCATGCAGCATAGTGATGCGTACTGCAAGACACTGCAGACCTGGGCTTTATAGACTGAAGCTCTTCCTTTGTTATCAAGTTTGTTAGCAAATTTCTTGAGGATTTTAATCTCCTGCGCCGTTCTGACTGATATGTTGGAAATATGCTTGGCCCGTGTGTGAGTTTTCTTTTCACTATGACACCCAACATGAGTCCAGCTTATCTTCAGATGTTTCTCTGCTAATTCGGTAGTTCCAAAGAATATGGCTGATCCTCTTCCTGGAAATAGTCTGGGCCTTGCACTTAGAAAGCTCAAATGTTACGTTCGATTTGTCTGCCTAGTTCCTCATTTTCTTAAGGTCTCTCTTTAGGGTAGCCGTTACAGTAATGGAATTATCACATGGTTTGATTTGGCAAAATGAGGTAGAATGATCCGCGTAAAGATAAAGTGAGCTCTCACATTCATCACCTATAGGTAACCAATGAAGACAGAGAAAAGCAGGGGCTCAGTATGGAACCCTGAGGTACCGAGGCAATATTGGATGTCACGTGGTGCTTGAGGACTGACCAGATAAAATCACTTTAACGGATCGGATTGACAAGTAACTGTCCAATCCAAGTCAGTAACTTACCAGGAATACCTTTGTCTTTGAGCTTTAAGCAAAGACCGTCGTGTCACTTATTGCCAAATACACCTTTGATGTCCAGAGCAATAAAATGCACTTCATGGCCTCTGTCCAGACATTCAGCCCATTATCCCCTACTAGCGCTTTGCCCCTTGTATAACACCTCTTCACTTCAGCCTAAAGAAAAGGGCCATAACCTCTGGTGACCCCTTATTGAAAGTACCCACATCCGAGAGTTATTAGATGGTACTTTTTTGGAAAACATCACAAAAGATCCTAATCTATAACATCCTGGTACAAAAAGGACCCCGAACTTGACTCTTTCGAAAATAATCTGGGAATAATCATGGAATGGGGAGGAGCTGCACAATTGTTAATGCGGTGTATGGGGTGCAACTCCCCCAGAAATGACTTGCTGTCGGGAAAATTACGCCGTTTGTCAGGAAAATTACGCCCTTTTTTAGGAAGTTTAGCGTATACCAGTACACTGGTATATAAGTAAAAGTAAGTCGCGTCGGGGGGATGATCCATCGGTGTTCACCCGCTAGTCCGAAGGTCCATCATTAGTACAAAGGTTCAATAGTCTAAAATAAAGGCCCACTAGTTAGAAGGTTCAATAGTCCGAAAGAAAAGGCCCACTAGTCCAAAGGCCCTATAGTTCCAAGCTTCACTATATTGTCCGAAGTTTCACTAGTCCAAAGACACAATAGTCTGAAGGTCCAGGTTAACTTCGGACTATTGGGTCTTCGAATTATCAGGCCTTCGGACTATCAGACCTTCGGACTATAGTCAGATAGTGGGCCTTTTCTATTGGACTATTGAACATTTGGGCTATTGGGCGTTTGGACCAGTGGGATGGCACCGATCCATCAGGCTGTTGCCTGTCGGGTTGATTCGTGTTCGCCCGGTTTGTCGGGACATGGTCGGGAACGAAAGAGGAATCAGCAATATCATTATACAGTACAACTCAGTTTAATCAGAGCTGGCTGTCGTGTGTTATATGTAAACGTATGTAAAAAGGAAAAATCTTTTAGCAAAATGAAACTCGGGAAAATGGTTTACAAATTTAGAACATGAGATGAACGTTTGGACGATTTGCTTTTATTTTGTGAGCGCGATCTATGTGACCAAATTGAATTAAACAGGTAAATACAGTGGTGTCGCCAGGAAGGGGGGGGGGATGGGGGGCATCCAGGTTTTCGCCTTTCGGGTGGCAAAAAGTTCGTCCGGTTTATCTGGAAGAAATTAGCAATAGACCTATCGTTCTACAGTAAAACTGATATTCGGAAGAGAAAAAAAAAGAACTTTCGGGAAATTTTGCAGTGTGTCCTCACCAGTCCGGTCCATACCACGGGATGCCTGATAGGGAGAGCAGTTTTGTTCTTCCGATCATGGAATCCTTTACAAAAGTATCCCACAATGCATCTATTCAAATTCAAAGTTTGTTTAGGAATGATATAAGAATCAGACACATTTCGAGGCTGGGAACTCAACCAGTGTGAAGGGTTTCAATTGTCTTTCATGATTTGAAATAATGGCATATGAATTATGTTTTCAACGTGGGCTTTTAAATTTGATTGTGCGGTATTCAATAATTTGAAGAAAAGTGGTAACTTCATATCATGTGTTTCCGCTAGGCAGTTGCGTTTTAAAAGAATATACTGAAGAAAAAACATTTTAAAGTTTTGTTCGGGTTTAATTTTTGACTAATATGGTAACGTTATTTAATTAAACGTTAATTTTGGACCAAAACTCTTTAAGTTTGCATTTGAAGATCCGCCCTTTATTCACACTTGATTCCTGCCACGGTTTTCGCGGATTGTGGAATTTCTATCCACACTATGAACAGATGAAGTACGAGCTTTTATGAGCCTTTGGATGAGTATGTATGACCGCACCCTTTTGAAAATTTTCATGAATGACTTCTTATGACTTTTACTGAAACCTTGATCACATGATTTGATAATCTTATAAAGTACACTTACTCTTTTTACTTCCATTTTTTAAAGATGATTTTTAAAAAATGCATTTTATATTAAGACCTAATTTTGTCGTCCGCCCCCTACCCCCGCAAGTCCGCGGTCCTTATGTCTAAGCCTATGCAGCCTAAAGGGCTAAGGTAAACCCCCGCTATAAAGGATAAGGTGATAAAATGACCAGCCCTTGTCAACTGAAAAAAAATCATTATCTATTTTGTCTGTATGACTTTAAAAATAATTACCCAACGTCACACAATACGCACACTACCTTTAGAAAGTAATGACTTTGGATGGTGTTCTGCTGGCCAGTGGCATACAGACCACGTCCCGTGGTCCGAGGGGCGGATCTTATTATGCATGTAACCAAAGATCTGCATGGACCAAAACTTTTACAATTTAGAATTATCCAGTTTTTGGATAAACAATGTTCAATTTTTTGACCGTAATTTATCAAGTTTTGTTACAGATCTATGAAATTTGCAGGTTAAAATCAGAAAAATAGCACTAATATTAATCTAATTTCATAAAACATTGCTGCTAACTTTCCCTCAATTCTCAGGAAATCCTCTCAATTTCCATGAAATTTCTTCATTTTCGGAAGGCATCATTTTTTGGAAAATTTGCTTCAACTTTCTGTGATTTTGCTACATTTTTGTGAAATTATTGTCAATTTTCACCACTATTTTCAATTATTTAACACAACTTTTGCTCAATTTTGTAAAGTTCTCATTTTTATGAAATATGTGGGTGAAATCTTTAAAGACGGGGAGCTGCCTTCTGAAATGCCAGCACCCCAAGTAGTCGGACCTTCCTTAATGACGAACCCGGGGGCGATGTAGATTTTTCACTTTTGATGTCCCAATATGGTTCAAAATCAAAGATAACGTTTCGGGTGAAAAGAATGAAATTCTAACAATGAAATACAGCAACAGACTACTACTTCTCTGAAAAATAATGAAGTTCGAGTTGAGCGCCATGGGTCTATAGTGACGAAGCCTTGGTGTCTCTTAGTGTACAAGGAGGAAAATCAGATGCGGTGAAGAGGAGAATATCAATTTTTTCTACTTTTTGATGCCCAAAATGCAAAACGGCAGAAGATCAAGACACAAAACTGGCAACAATTCAATTTCTAAACAAGTTAGAAGGGAAATTTTACCCTAAAATTGAGAAAGCTAGGGGAAAATATTATTGACCAATGGCCATATTCCTGTATTGGGATCAAAAGTGTGAAAAGGGTTACACAAGCGTTAAAAACCAAGACAAATGTTACCAGCGTACCACCTGACCGTGCCATGGACGGAATTTCAACCCAGGTTGCCTATACATAACATATTTATATACAATCATTGTATAAAACAATCATAAATCGTAATTACAGTCACATGCAGATAAAAACACGTGCAGAAGAAGAAAAAGAAGAAAAAGAAGAATTAGAAGAAGAGGAGGAAGAAGAAGAAGAAGAAGAAAGTTTGCTATATAATTCCACCTTCTCATTTGTATAAATGTTTGAACATTGTGTGCGATAATGGGTCAACTTCAGTCGCAATACTGCATATCATATAAGGTCACTCATCCAGGCCATGTGTCCATTCTTTTACTTATGTAACCACTCTTTTGCAAGCGCTTTACCATGGAGCTCCACCCTTATACCTTCTCACGGTCCGATATGATTTCAACCGTGTTCTTTTGTCCAGAATATTTGTCAATCTATTCTCTTTTTTGTTCAATCCTCCGCTATAAAATGCTAAGCTTGTTTTTCACCTATATCTACCTACTGTGGTGTAGCGGCTATCATACCTGTCTACAGACCACGAGGCCCTTGGTTCAAGCCTGGGTTGGGTAGACACGCCAGTGTACCACAACTGGTTATCAAAAGCCGTGGACTTTGACTTGGTTGTCGATGTTATGTCTGTCCGTATGTCGTACCTGTGTTCTCGTTCGGGTCGTATTAAGCCTTTCGTGATAGCATTTGTACTATCATAACCGAATACGCAGGCGACGACCCCGTCATTGTAACTGTTTGTTCACTCCTCGTCGTCGTTCCACCTATGATTTCAGTATAAGTTAGCGATAGGCCCAAGTGTAGAAGCAAGAAGATTTAATTCTCGCCAAAATATATAATTTTTCATTGCAAAGGCTGAAAGGCGATTGTGTAAACACCCTGAGAAAGTATACAATTGGTGAGCTAAGTTTTTTATTCTTTTTCAAGTCATATCTTTGCTGTCTTGTTTCACCACAAAATGACATAATAAAGAACTCTGCTTTTATTGGTTTAAGCATTAAAATACAGTCCAGCGTATGTGCCAATTGGGTCATAATAGCCTGTTTGTGTTTGGGATTTGTCTCACAGTATAACCAAACCGGGGTATAACACTTGTAGTTGATAGCTCATTTGGGCTATAATTTGGGTTTAATTACTAAAGCTCAAAAATGGTTGTTTGGGCCCTTTTTGCAAGCATGGCACATGTTCTTTGTGATAAAAACAGAAAGATAAGCCAATTTCAGCTAATTTTACCGTGTCAATTTCTTATGTTTCTCGTGCAGATATAAAGATACAGCCATTTGATGTAAATAATAGCCTGAGTTGGATATTTTAGACCGATTGGGCAAATAAGTTGAGCCCAAATGTGCTATAACAAAGAAGGCGAGAAAGAATGACAGAATAAGGCATTTTTCAACATATCAAAGAGTCACTTGACCACTTAAGATAAGTTTATATGTAAGACTAGCTCAGTTTTACTTATAGTTTACATTGACAAAATTATATGTTAAACGTGTAATCCACTTATTTTTTCTAAAGACATTATTTGGCTGCCTAGTACAACAACAATTTAATCTAATTTAATTAAAGATTGATGAAATAAATCATTTCTAGCTGAAAATGTTATTGTTTTTTATCATTATCTTTTGATTAAAATTTCCCACGTTATGTGCAAGTGAGAAGCTCGATTAAGCTAAAATAACCTGAATGGGCCATACTATTCATATAGCCAAATTGGCACATGCGCCGGACGAAAATATTTGATTAAAATTGACGCTAAACCCTGATTTACAGCATGGGCGACCCGCTTCCGTATATATCGTATAGTATCGTAAAAAAATAGCTTGAAAAGTTCTAAAGCCTATTATACAGTTGTTTTTAGCTCAACATCCCTTTAATCAATTAAGGGCTTTAAGCTTAAGCAATGCTAACGCGAAATCTAGATTTTCGCTCGGATACGAGTGCTATTTTTGCAGCGTTTATCATATCTTAAGCGTTTCTTCGACATTTTGATGTGTTGTTGTGTTTGCATGGATCGGTCCATGGATGCATCAACACTTTGTATTGGTGCGTAGTTTTAATAATGTCATATTCCAAATCTTATCAAAAATTCATGTGGAATGTTTGATTCATACGCTTGCGATAATCTCTTTAAGTGTGCAAAACGCTCTGAAAAATTACACACATTTTGCGCTTCAAATATTATAACTAAAGTCTCTAAATATTTTGTTCCATTTCAAGCGGCTTTAATTCATTATCTATCGTTTGAGATTATTTCCATTTAATTATTCTAAACCAAAGTACCTACTTTGTAAACTATAAATAAATAAAACAGTATTTTTTCTTGTTTTTTAATGGAAGCGCAAGCAAAATCACAAGATTATCGCCGCTTTGACCTTTGTAACTTACGAATGAAAGTATTTGGGAGTCCATTTCACACGGCCTGACAATTAACATATATCTATTTACCATATATATAAAATCCAACGTGATTGTTGCAAAAAAAGGCCCGTACTTTCCAACAAATAGAAATCGATGAGAGAAAATTTTTCGCATCTGCTTATGTATCCCTGTATTTTAATTCTGACGTAATCTTAGCGCGCCCGAGATGCTTGAACTGTACTTGTACTATTGAGGGTAGACTGTTTCTTGCTGTTTGTGTATTGTAAACATGCCGTGAAGAGGCCAATACGTTTTTTATTGTCGGATTTAGGTTGACTTTCTTCCAATTTTAAGAGTTTTCTTGTATATTTTGTTACACTGACATATATTTCTTATTATATGACTGTATTCATCAGAAATTAAACATTAATTGGCTGACATATTATCGACAACAATCACGAACGAAGAAGTGCAAGAACGAGGCAAACGACAATGTTAGGTTACATGATTATGATACTAGAAATGAGGAATTATGCTATTTATTCAACTTTTTGTATGAATTGATATCTGTTTATTATATATCTCGAACAAACTTATCTATATTTTTTCTTATCACTGCATTCTTAAAAATTCTTTCAGCACAAGTACAGTTTGTCATACATTTATTTAAAAGAAATGTGTTTAAAAAAGTTTCTCATCAGTAATGCCTTGTCTAACACACTTTTGAACTAAAATTGTGCGTGCATTGAATTTTATTTCATTTGTTTTGCTTCAAAGATATTTTATTAGAACTGGCTAGTTATTAAATAAAATGTTGTCTAAAGTTTTATTCCACTTGGCCTACATTCCACATGCGGCATGCCCTGCCGTCAAACATGGTAAGCCGTCCCACCTTCTCCTACATGCCGTCCCACCCTCTCCCTCATGCTGTATCGCCCCTTTCCCATATGCCATCTCAGCCTCTGACGGTCACTGGTATTATCAAGAGTGACAATCCTGGCTATGATCACGCCACGCGTAAACACTCTCAAATCTGTGAAACCACATAATACTTTTGTATAAAATATACACACGTGAACCGCCTTTCATGCGTGTTAATAAATCCGTATTTTTTTTGCCCTCAAAGAAAATTGTAACGAACTTGGCCTTCACTGCGTGCGAATTAAAAGTATTCAACTATTGTTTAATGACTTCGTTCCTAAAACCAATAGCATAATAATGGTGCAATCCAAATCCTACCAAGTTTATTTATAGTTTTCCGTAACACATCTCAGCTAGTTCCGCAATTTGTTTTCCTGATGAATTTAGCATTTAGAATAGCATTGACTCTGAAGCCGAGCATTTCCAAAGGATGGCACATATGCGAATTTGGCATAATAGCCTATTTTGGATTGTCCCACAGTATAGCCTAATTGGAGTATAGCATTTTAGTCTTGAAGTTAATAGCTCGTGTGGGCTATAATTTGGTTTTAAAAGCTAACGCGCAAAATAGCTGTAATATTCGTTTAAAATGACGCTAAATCCTCATTTACAGCATGGGCTAGCTGCTTGCGTATCTGTCATTTACAACATTATAAAACAATAGCTTGAAATGACCTGAAACGTAAAATACAGTTTTTTGTTTGTTTTGTTTTGTGGTGGGCTTTGATTTCACCTTTCAAATTTCTTTTCACCCTTTGAGGTATCCGAATTTTAATTTCGGATTTCAGTATCGCTCATTCGTTTTTCAAAATGGCGAAATAGCAAAATAGCGTGCAGGTATATACCTTTTATGGCAGTTTGTTAAAGATAGGGTTCGTACTAACTATAGGCAGATAGGCACGGTACAGTACGTGACATCGACAGCACCCGGAAGCAAGGACGGTGACTGTTGCGTCATACAATGTTGTTTATTTATTTTTATTCTGAATATTAAGGCCTGTAGCTAATAGGGCCTAGTTTTAAGTACACTGGAAGAAAGAACTTTCTAAGCTTTGTGACTCCACCAGTAAGACCAAGACCCACGCAGAAGATTTGGAGAAACAATAAGCTGAGAACTGCCAGAAGAATTCTAACGTAAGCTGATTGCAAGTTGAACTAAGAAATAATCACCATGGCACCAAACCTAAACAGTTACACGTTTAAGACCTATACTCGATTGTATTTTCACACCAGACTGCAATACGTGTTGTAAAGGTGTCGAATGTGGGATCTTGGATATCTTTGAAGTTATTTTCCAGAAGATATATTTCAGTTTAATGAGAAATATTGTTGCCAACCCTACACTAACTTTCAACCATATTGGTACATATAGGCAGGAGTGTAGGAAGGGTCACCTCTCCGGGGATAGAAAAGAACCACTAAAATGTTCCGGTAATAAGTAGAAAATTGCACTGGTAAATTAGGTTCCATACCTGACGTTACTGCTAATAGAAAAAATCTTCCTCAATTTTTGGGAAACTTTTTTCGATTTTCGGGACATTTCGTTCTTGTTCGGACACTTTCTTTCAAATGTCCGTGAATCGTAAGTTTCGTTCCTTGTTGGAAAATTTCCCTCATTTAAAGGTAAATAAGGAAATGTTGGTAAATTTGTTGACAAATTTGACCAAATTATGAAATCATTTTACCAAAGTTTATTCAAATTTTCCGTAAATTTCGTTCATTTTTGTGCAATTTTTGGGACATTTTGTAATTGTTGGGGTACTTTTCTTCAAAAGTCTAAAAATCGTTCGACAATTATGTTAGGGCTTTAAGTTGTTGACATTTTTATTAAATCACTTGGAATTTACTATCACTTTCTTTTGTTTCTTTATGAAATAGGGAATCTTGCACATCGATGCCAAGCTACCTACGTACCTTTAAAAGACATTTCTCAGCAAGCTGACAGAGATCTGCAAAACAATAGCACACAAATGTATTCTTAAATCATTTGCATAATTAAAGACCCTACACCCAGCATCATATATTCAAACGATATTAAAGCTTTAATACGCAGTGGAACAACTACAGTCCTTGAAACCTGTGAGGAATTTGGCGCTTTGGGACCCATAAGAAAGATATTGCAGTGTCACTGTTCAGGGCCAAATCGAACTCGATTTTGCCCAGGGACTGTAGGGTTAACCGACCCTTCTGGCTTTTCCAGCCTTTTGATGCGCCACTGCTAATGAAACATGTATTCCTTTTCTACCAACCTTGGCCTATAACTCCCCACCAACAAAAACAAGTTATATACCCACTCCAAAATAATGTTTATGGTGGCACGGAACTAATTATTTGCCCCATTGAAGCCTATAATAAAAGAGTCAAGTTTGGGGTCAATTTTGTTCCAGAATGTTCTAGATTTGGGATGTTTTCCAAAAAGTACCATCTAATATCTCTTGGATGAGGGTACTTTCAATAGGGGGTCACAAGACAGAGGTTTTTTCCTCTTTTTTTTCAGGCTGAAGTGAAGAGGTGTTATACACCCTCACCAAATCACTCAAATTTGAGTGTGGGTCCTTGGTGAAACTAGTTCCCCATGTAACTTTTACTGAAACAAATCTCGTCGAGTTTGGATATGCATAGTCAAGTCCTATCCTTTCAACAAGAATAGGCTATTGGTGTTTTAACATATGTTCAGCGGAGCATGCACCCAATTGCCTACACTCTGTCCTCCACAGCTTAGGCATGATAATTACGTTGGCCCTTTGCAGCACTCAGATGGAGTTGGTATATTGATAATTACGTTGGCCCTTTGCAGCACTCAGATGGAGTTGGTATATTGACATTTTAAAAGCCAAATGTGAAATTAAATCGCTCGTTACCCACTTATAACCATGGAAGTAGAAGTTCTTTGGCAGCTACAACCAGACAACTGTTATTAAGTTTTTTTTCCTTCTGATATTTAGCTTGCTTTTTGCTTTTTTGAGACGTATTAGGACACAAAATATGATTTGGCTTTTTTGATATTGAATTTGGTCGTTTTTCAGTTGGAGATTAGTTTGGCTGTAAAATATCTTATTTAGCTTAATTCTGAACTTTTCTCAAACGCTTTGAATCATGGAGAATAACAAAAAGAAAAACTATTTTTCTAATGACGTTCGGACGACGTGATATTTTTTATTTGTTTCCTTGAAATCGTACTAAGATTTTCCAGAAAAGCCGCTGGACTCACCAATGGCTGATAGTTGCGGATACCTTTCAAAATTTGGAATTTTCTTGACTTGATTACAGTTTGGCTATTTTAGCTTAATTTGGCTTTTTCCAAAGTGATTTGGCTTTTTGAGCTTGGTCGGAAAATATACCAAGCCTGTATTGGTATATTTTAGAGAAATTTACTCATGCATAAAGTCAAAAGTTGAATGCCCCGTGGAATCTTCGAACGGTCAAAGTAAGAGCTTCCACACAGTGTGGAAGCTCTTTAATCAAAGTCTCTATTTCAGTAATGTAATAGAGTTCTACATCCTTGATTGTGCAGAACTGTGTTTCAAATACAATCTGATATGTACAAGAAGAACTCTACCGTTCTATCATATTACTTTTCAAACACTCTTCCACAGATCTGGAAGACTATGTCAGAGTTTGATATACATAATCATCATCGAAACAGAAAAACTGTTATCCCTGATAGAAATCAGAACTACCAGCATAAAGTATCCATAGGCCTAAAGCAACTTCTAATACTATCGTACCTGCTTGTGAAAACATCTCTACTCGCACACGCTGATACGTCGCTACCGTGGCACTGTAGAGCCATTACTAAATCGTTAACGATTAACGCGCTATGCGTTCAGCATATGCATATAGGTGTTGTGACTTACCAAAGTTTTTAGTTATTTATGGACTAATTGGATTTTAATAAGATTATCAGGATTAGCAAGTGAATAATTTCTAAAAAGGATTTTTAAAGGGGTTTTGTGAACAATCTTAACGAGAATTATTTGGTACCAACATCACCATTTAAACTTTCCTGCTGAAACTGAGTAGAGTTTTTACCACTGTGCTTGCATTAATATTAACGTTTAACCTATCGGTATAGATTTGGAGATCTGCTGCTTCAGTATGTGGACTCTGCTAAATCGGAGATTCAGACCGATTATAAAGATTTATACTAGACCTACGCATGCAGCATGCGATGAAATTTTAACTTCAAAAGTAATCATTTTGCAAGGGTTCAACACATTGATGCTTTGAAACTGCTGCCTGACGGTCGAATTTCACACAGCTTACATTAATCATTGTAATAACAGTCGGATAAAATGGAAGTTATGGACTTATGAATGGGTTTAGGCCTACGTTTATTCATAATATTGTTTCAGTGGATAATTAGAATGTACAAATTAACCCTAGACCAAAATATTTACCAAATCACGGCTCTATGATGCCTCATTTAGTTAGACTCATTGCAAAAAAAAAGGCGGGCGCTAATTTTATAATGTGAATTGGAAACCATACTAACGTTAAATCCTTACATATCATTAGGCAACAACATTAAGTTTAACGTTAGAATGGGAAAAAAGTATCAAATAACGTTAATTTGTTTGCCAGTATGCCTAGGCTGACGAAACGCCCATTTTCCGTGCTGGAAAGAGTTTTAACGTTAGGCCTAGTTTTAGGCCTAGCGTTAATTTTCAAATTTAATTGCATTCAATTCCCGGTTTTTATAAGTGTTGAGGCAAAATCTATGATCCAAAAGGATCAAATTTTACATCAATAGTCATTAAAACAATTAAGTCGGACATTTTAAAAACTTCACAATCAGCCGATAAAGATTAAGCCTAGTATTTACATTTTTGGAATTTTGGCAACACTTAGGCTGAGAATTTCTCGAATTGACAGTATTTTTCTAAAAAGTGAAGAATTTTTCTGGAAATTGTAGAAACGTTTCTGGAAGTTGATGAAGATTTCACCAAAGAGCTTAAAACTCTTTGATTTCACTCAAATGAAGGAAATTTCCCCCAAAACTGAAGGAGATTAACCAAAAATTCAGTATCAAAGATTTCCTTAAAATTCACAAAAATTTCGCAGAATAATCTCAATTAAGTATACAGAACAATTAAATGTTTTGATTTGTTGAGCAAATATTTACACAAAATCATCATTAACTGCTGCAGAAGTGACGTCAGCGGCCAAGCAGTATGCAGATTTACTGCTGATATGTCAACAGCATGTCAATTCCGTCAAGACAAGACATTTTCTTGGAATGAGATTCACTATGTTCCTTCAAAGCCACAGTACATTGGGTTCTATATTTCTCTAGACAAAGTGTTCGTAAGTTTTTAAGTTTTATTCCATACGCGAATTTCATTCCGTTTTGTAGCATATGTGAAATAATATAGATATGCGATTCTTGATATTGTGTCCACGATCTACTCCATGATGTAATTTATGACATCGAAATGACCAGCGGACAATGGTGAGTCTGATTTGTTGTTTATGCTTAAAATTGGGAAGAACGACAATGTTTGGAATAAGAAAAATCGTATCATTTTGACCTGATGCGAGTGAAGGGTCCCATTTTTGATATATCCTCAAGAGATATTTTAGGACCAATGTTTTTATTTCCTGTAGTTACCTTAGAGGGACGGGGCCATACCTGACAATGCCCTAAAAACCCAGTGATTTTAGTATAGCTACAGTACGCAAATACCTAGAAGGGGGAGGTGGGGAGGGGGGGGGGGGCGGTATTTTTGGCCTACATTGATAAAGTTTGCTGGATCGATTATATACAACGAAAAACAGACTCATAATTAACTGGATTAGCATTAATTATCCCAAAACCAGAGGAAATGGGAAATGGTCAAATAAGTTAAAATTTATGGTTGCTAACAAACAAAAATAATCATAAAGTGCAACATCAATGATGCAGTAGCTCAACATATATTTTGGGGTGCTTACAAACCTGTATTTATTGGTTGGTAATTAATTCGAGTGGTTTATGTTTGATGTTTATTTTATTTTTGGAACATGCAAGCGGAAGCTGTAATATCGTTGTAGTCAGTGGCGCCGTCACGGAAGGGAGGGGGGGCATGGTGGACATGGCAATGTTTGAAATGTCAAAAAATATATTTGGTCTTTGGTCCAAAATGGCTTTTTTGACATTTTTTAATGGAGGTGGGGGAGGGGGAGAGGTGGGGGTAGCCTGTGCCATTGCAAAGTTGTATGCTGCTATACTAGATCGATCGTAATCATTCTAATTTTGTTTTTAAAAAACCGTGAATTTCACATATTGAGAGTCATTTTGGGGCATCTAAAACTTGGAAAATGCAAGGTTTACCAGATCCCCACCGTGGCCTGGTCTCTGGATCTTTAAGGCGGGCCCCTTGACCACATGTCGAAAACATTTGTCTCCCACCCCCGATATCAATCCCCTGGCGGCGCCACTGGTTGTTATGCTAGAACATCAATGATGTAGTAGCTCAATATATGTTTTGGGGGTGGGTACTGGTTCCAACATCGCTGCAGAGACCAAAATCCCCACATGCCCCCAGGCATACCAGGACTCAAGTTGCCCCACTGCGTATTGGAGCTTAGATATCATTTGAAATAGTGAAAACTGTTTTTCAAGTAAGCCTAAGAAACTTAAGCGTCAACTGTAATATGATGTAAATTTGATTAACAATGTTTGCTTTTGAGTTAAATTGAAATCATAAACAGACAAACTAACAGCAAAATACTGCTGTATAAAATCAGGATGTATTTTGCATATTTACAAGACATGATTTTAAATATGATATATTTTACTCATACTGCTAACTAGCTAATTTATTGGCCATTCTGAGCAAATAATTAATTATCGCAATTAGTGAAGCACAATTAATTAATAATAGCATCCCACAAATACACTTCCAGTTGCAATCATTATAACAAAATATAACTAAAAAGATTTCACAGGATAATTTCAGGGTCAAGGAAGTATATCTTATATGAAAGAGGACTTTAAAAGAAACAAACTAGTGACGAAAGCATCGGAAAAATCTTATTCCGTTACGGAGATACCTAAGTTGAAAATTTGGTACATTTGTGTAGAAACAACTAAAACTCAGACAAGATGCGATATCATAACCTCAGATTTCTCAAATCCTTTGCATATGCTATCATATTTTGGTCAGTTTGCCATTTTGTGGCTTAAAAACCATGGGATATGTCAAAAAGTAGTAAAACTGGATTAATAATATACCGCCTGAAGAAAGCGAGGAAATATAATTTAAATAGTGAAAAAAAATGAATAGAAATATCTTATTAATCGTTTAGAATGTAAGGATGCATACGCCAACTTAGACTTACTACACCAGTCATTTCTACACAAATATGACAGAGCTTTAAACGTGAATATCTCCTTAGCGGAATAAGATTTTTGAACGTTTTTTCACCATTTTGTTTATTTTGAAGTTCTCTTTTATATAAGATGGACTTGTTTCACCCCCTAAACTAATCCTTTAATAGTTTTTAACCCCAATTTATATTCCAAACTTTTTACCAACTACTCCAATTTGGTATACTGTGGGACAGATCCCAAACGGGATATTAAGCCCAACTGGCGTATGTGTCAAACTATAGTTTGCTTGAACCATTGAAAGCATAGTTTTCTTTCCATCGAAGCATGGAGCTATTAACTGAAAGCTCCAGGTCGCAGGTATTCGGTGGTATTTCCCGAGCCAATGTGATCATATATTCTAATTCACTCGGTCTGCGCCGAGCGAAATCCGAGTATTTGAAACATTATTAGCGAATTTTGGAATGCAAAAGTCATTAAAACCATGCAACAATAGGCACTGTTATTGCATCAACATATCGATCAATTCAAGACTTACATAGCAACACAGTAAAATATTTAAAAGACGCTTAGTATTGATAAACGTTGCGAAAATTCGAACGTATCCGGGCGAGAACCTGGCGCTTAAGTACATCGCAAAGCTCAAATCCCTTAAAGGGATGTTGAATCCTTAAAGAGATGTTGAATCCCTTAAAGGGATGTTGAATCCCTAAAAAGATGTTGAATCCTTAAAGGGATGTTGAATCCCTTAAAGGGATGTCGAGCTAAAAACTATGGGAGTAACCTTTGTCATCAAAACAATCTTTAACCAAATACCCGCTGTTTTCTAATAAAGTCTTACTAAATGATACATTTTTATCAAGCTTTATCTCGTTACGAGTCAATAATAATATATTAGGTAGAACAATTATTGTTACTATAGATACTCAAAGGTCTAGGCAGACCAAGCTTGACATACAATCGTTTGTTATGAGATCTTTAGCCCAAGTCACGCTCAGAAAATGACAATTAAAGGATAAGTTTAGTCAGTTAGTAGTATCTACCTACTGTGGTGTAGCGGTTATCATTCATGTCTACAGACCACGAGGCCCTGGGTTCAAGCTTGGGTTGGGTAGACACGCCAATGTACCACAACTGGTTATCAAAGGCCGTGGACATTGACTTGATTGTCAATGTTATGTCTGTCCTGTGTTCTCGTCCGGTCGTATTAAGCGTTTCGTGATATCATTGTTACTATCATAACCGATTACGCAGGCGACGACCCCGTCATTGTAATTGTGTGTTCACTCGTCGTCGTCGTCAATATAAAAGAGGACTTCATAAGAAACAAAATGGTTCTACTTACTGTGGTGTAGCTGTTATCATACCTGTCTACAGACCACGAGGTTGGGTAAACACGCCCCGCCAGTGTTATTAAAGGCCGTGGACATTGACTTGGTTGTCGATGTTATGTCTGTCTGTGTGTCGATGTTATGTCTGTCATATTAAGCGGGTCGTATTAAGCGTTTCGTGATAGTATTGTTACTATTATAACTAAATACGCAGGCGACGACTCCGTCATTGTAATTGTGTGTTCACTTGTCGCAAACAAAATGGTAAAGAAAGCATTTAAAAATCTTATTAGCGGTTATCATACCTGTCTACAGATCACGGAGATATTCAAGTTTAAAGTTTGGTATCATTTCTGTAGAAACGACTGAAAGAAGACTAGTTGTGATGTCACAGCCTCAGATTCCTCAAAGGCTATGTATTTTGAAGAAAGTTTATTAATTTTATTTTTACTATTAAATTATTTTCCGTCAAACTTCCTTCAGGTGGTATATTATAAATACCCTTCCTAGATTCAGTTTTACTACTTTTTTGACATCCATGGTTTATAAGTCACAAAATTACAGAGAAAAAAATATAATAAAATACATAAAGACTTTGAAAAATCTGAGGTTATGACATCACAATTAGCCTGATTTCAGTCGTTTCTATACAAATCACACCAAGCTTTAAACTTTAAATTTATCATATAAGATGAATTTGTTTAACCCCTGAACTAATCTTTTAAGGCAAGCTCCAAGGACAACAAATTTATACGCATTTCATATTTTAGTTTCACATAGATTAAAAATCTATGTTAGGCTCCTATTGCATAATAGAGGTCTTTATTATGGCAGCCTTCATAGCCGACCAAAATTCTAGACCAAAGGCAGAAGTGGCACCAGGAGTTTAGAATTTTTGTTATGAGGAGGAAGGAGGGGAGGGGTGCCAAGCGAGGGGAAATTAGTCTCATGGGGTTTCTTTAAATCGGAAAAATACATCACTTTACAAAATTATCTGGGGGCAAGTGGTAGATGGGACAAAGCGATCTCGTGGGAAATAAATGCCCCCGTAGCCTTACCACTGACTAAGGACTTATATTGAACCTCGTTCGACGGAATCTCCCGGACTGCTTAGTGAACTTTAAAATCATGTTTTCTTTCATTCAAGACTCACATTCCATCATTTTCCAATAATGGCAGAAACTAAGTGTGTCATTTATCATTTTCTTTGATTCCAGAGACCACTTGATTTAAATTTATTTAGGTCCACAAAATGATTGTTTGGAGATCTTTTCATGGTATGAATTCATTGTTAACCACATTCCATTAGAAAGTTTCAACTAAATCTTGACAGACCGCATCCTAAACATCCCCACCCCTCCATTTCTACCCTTCCCTTGGTCTAATATCGTCCCTCTTTTCGCGTAGTGACGAATGTCATTTGTGTAGTGACGAATGTCAAAATTAAAATGATTAATTTCGCATACTAAGGAATGAATAACATACTTAATGATTAATTTCGCATACCAACGAATGTTCGGAAAATTTTGAAGCTTGATGAAATAAAAGTTAGTAATTGTATTTATATAACTTTATATATCATTAGAAAGAAAAAATGATAATCTTCTGACAATTGTACTTGCAATAAAGATATTTTAAGCAAAATCCTATTTCATAAAGCTTCAAAGACATTCGTCAATATGCGGGAATAATAATTTAGTATTTCGCGCCAATTTTCCTTTCACCTAAATCAGACATTCGTCAGTATACGGAAAGAGGGGCGATATGTCCCAGATTTGAATCACTTCGTCATTAGACAAACCGCACACCAATTTTAACATGATGATCTAGCCGCCGCATTGAAAGTTGTCCAAACTGGGGGTATACATGTCTAAAGATGCATGCAACATCTCACCTTGACTAAATGAAAAACCCACAAAAGTAATATCGACTCCTAAGCATAGCAGGATAATTTCCAGACTCGATTGCAATTAATAACAACCATTCAAGTTAAGTTTAATCACTTATGCGTGAATCGTATTGCGGAGCTTGTAAACTGTATTATATAATTTAATGGGCGAGTAATATGGCCCCAGATGTCATGTTTACTTCCATCCCACTTGTACAAAAATCCTCTCATTTTTTAAGTTTCTCAGAGGATTTTCTACCAACATTTATTTTGTTTGGGATCAGATGTCTTTTAATTCTGTGTTGATAATAACATCAAGTACAAACTGAAATATTTGCTTATTATATCAAAAAAGTTAGAAATACCCTAATCTATTTTGTAAAGACTTTCTACTGAAGTAAATTATATCCTCTATGAAAAATTACAAACTGAAGTTGGGACACGTTCTATCCTAGTTATGTCGTTGGCACTAATTCGGCTCATTGCAGTTAATCACTGCATATTTTTCGTACACAAGTGAAAACCCGAACTCTAGATTTTCTGCATCGTGAATTTAATGTATAGTGCAAATTAGGACATCAGTCGTCTGAAGTGTCTTTTTTGTTGTAATTTTAAATCAATTATTAATATAAAGGCCTCATATTGGATACAAACACCACTGCTTGAAGTGTGCTTTTTAGAAGCATTGGTGAGACATATAAACAAGTAGGGTTTTAGATTAATTAGATGTGTGTACGGTGTCTCTTGATGGTTAAGATACAGCCTTGTCACGACTTAGATGTGTGCTATGTTGTGTTGATATTATCTCTTGATATTATCTCTTGGTGGCCTTGCCACGATTCAGTGCATTTATTTTGTTTTGATACTGAGGAAGAATCAATTCAGCAGTTACTCTTTTAAATTATTCACTGAACATATTCATGAGAACAAGCTGACATCGTTTCAGTGTGGACATAAAGGATGTACTCATCCTTGGATGGCTAAAGCTGAAGTCCAATCCATCAAAGTTGGGGATGCTGAAATAAAACCATCTTTAGTGTAAAAAAAAATGGGTGTTGATTTAAACAATCACATGTCTATGAATATTTATATTGGGAAAGTTTGTTCCAAAGCTTATCATGGTCTTTATAACATTCGTCAGATTGCCAAATATTTAAATGTAGATTCCATGAAAACCCTTGTGCTTTTGTTATAAGTCACATTGATTATTGTAATTCACTTCTTGTTGGACTACCTGATTATCAACTTTACAAAATTCAAAAATAATTAATGGTGCTGCTCGGTTGATTTTCAGACTATCAAGATTTTCTCACATCAATGCTGTTTTGAAATCCCTTCACTGGTTACCAGTCAAACAAAGAATTGATTATAAAATTATTTTACAAATTTTTAAGTGCATTAAAGGCCTTGCTTTAAATTATTTATGTAAACTGGTAGTTAAAAACCATCTCGCAATGACTTTCGTTTCAAGTCCCTATTTGTTCCCCGTCTGCCCGTATTAAGCATAACACTCTTGGCGAAAGGGCCTTTGCTTATAAAGGTCCTTGGTTGTAGAATTCAATCCCAACTGAACTCAAATGTATCCCTGACCTTCAAAACTAAGCTTAAAACTGTTTTGTTTAAAAAGACATTTAATCTAATGTGCAGCTTGATCCATTGTATTTCTATTTATGATGTCATTTCTGTATTATTTTTGTTTTTGTATCTAACTTCCTTTTATGTAAAGCGCTTTTGAATCTTTTTACAAAATTAGCGCTATTTAAATTATGTATTATTATTAGTATAAGTAAGCAATGCAATACGGAAGCAGGAGGAGGGAGGGGGGTGGCGGGGAGGGGGGGAGGGGGGGTGTACTTTACTTGATTACCCGACCAGTTTTCTTTTAATGATCGGGTGTTTAGGACACAATTTTGATGCGGCTTTTTGATCATAATGATCAAAATCCAATAATGGTTATTCAGATACGGGGATGTCAAACAAACAGACAAACAAACGCACTGGCGAAAACATCTCCGCACAACTTTGTTGGCGCAGGAAGTTAGCGGAGGTAATTAGGGTTGGTATAGATATTCCCAAGAGCAAAAAGCCAAACCAGAAACCAACTTCAGCTAAAAAAAAAAAAAAAAAAAAAGAAGCCAAACTGTAATCAAGTCAAGAAAATTCAAAATTTTGAAAGGGATTGGGCAAGTCTATGCGCTTTTATGAGAGGGGTAAAATGTACTGAAAAGCAAACATGTGGTCCGAACGGCGATCAGAAAATAATTTGTACCTACATTCTATTCGCCACCATAGCCTTTGAGAAACGGTCGGAATAAAACCAAATAAGAATTTTTGCAGTTAAAAATGAATCCAAAACGATATATACATTTTTGTTATCAAGTTTAATAATATATCAAAAAAAGTAATATTTTTTGTGGCAAAACAATTCTCAAAAAAAGCCAAATTTCAGAATAAAGCTAAATAGTTATCTGCGGCCAGACTTTTTTCTTCAAACTTGGCTAGTATATCAACACTGATACTGCTACGAACTTTAAAAATATAGATTTTGACATTATGAACTTGATACGAAAGCGAAAAAAAGTTTAATATTGTTTAGTATTTAGTGTTAGTATTGTCTCATGCTTTGTTTTTCTTTCTGCAGATCATGGTCTCTACCGCATACATATAACCAAAGGACAATTTTCAAGAAATTCTAAAGAGAATTTGAGCCAGGTATTGACGGACCAGTGAAACATTTGACGGGATAATGTTGGAACGGATCATGCAATTAATAGGATGGGACCCAGAACCTAACGTTGTGAACAATCCGCACAATCAGGAGGAGTCGTGCGACCTTGATAATAAAAGAGCTTCTACGGAAAAATCAGCGTTGATAGAAAACGATGCTAATGATCTAAATGACAAGACTGGCGCTGAAAACACCAAATCCAATGATGGCGATTCATCAGAATCTTCACGGAATCGAATATGGAAAGCTTTATTTTCTCGTAGGGGTGTATTCTTTGCATTTGTAGCTGGAATTCTACTTGGCTGTGAAGGAATTCTGGCGATACGACTTTACGACGCCGGGATTCACCCCTTGGAAACAGGATTTATTAGATGCTTAGTATTGTTCTTACCTATTCCATTTGTATCATGGGGAAAAAGCACGTCTTATACTAAGGTCGACTTGGGACTTTTCATCCTCTTTGGGTTACTTGATCTCAACCAAATTCTTCTTCAATACATGGCGTACAATTATGCCGAAATTGGTAATGTAAACACTATAATATCGTGTACCCCCATTCCTACGTCTATCCTTGCGTGTGTACTGTTTGGTGAACGATTAAGCGTTATCGAAATTGGAGGTATCGTAGCAATTTCTTCAGGTATTCTATTGGTATCAAAACCACCATTCATTATGGGAATTTTAGGCAACCCATATGAACTTAATAACACAGAGATTATCGGAACGCTCATTGCTTTAGTTTCGCTGTTCGCATTCTCCTTTCAGATACTGACCGGTCGGAAGCTCTCGTATCGCTCCGCCAATGATCCGATACTCCTCACTGTCTCCACTGGTTTGTTGGTATCCCTTAATGATACTTATCCTGTCCGTAACAGATACATGGTCATTTCCACAAGGGTTTGACACATGGAGAGAATTGTGTATCTACTGTGTTATCGTAGGGGTTGAAAATCTCCTTAATAATTCCGCAATTTGCTTAGAGGAAGCCGCTGTTGTGACCATCATGTCGTCATCGGTGGCTCCGGCTTCGTTCATACTGGAGGTCATTTTGCTTCACGTTCATCCGGGCATTTTAAGCATTGTCGGAGCGATTGTTATATTGGCAAGTACCGTAGTTGTTGCTTTGTCAATGCTATATAAAAGAGGAGACGCTGATAAGTTTGGTGCATAGGACCAGGAATGTGTGTTTCCCTTCTCCAGCTATATAATTACTATATAAATAGGTTCATAAAACTATGGACGTCTGATCTACCTAATGTGGTGTAGCGGTTATCATACCTGTCTACAGACCACGAGGCCCCGGGCTCAATCCTGGGGTGGGTAGACACGCCAGTGTACCACAACTGGTTATCAAAGGCCGTTGACATTGACTTGGTTGTCGATGTTATGTCTGTCCGTACGTCGTACCTGTGTTCTCGTCCGGGTCGTATTAAGCGTTTCGTCATAGCATTTGTACTATCATAACCGAATACGCAGGCGACGACCCGTCATTGTAATTGTGTGTTCAACTCTCTCTTTCTCTATGGACGTCTGCACCCGCGTCTAGTGACTCCTGCCCAGCACCACAGAGCTCAACGTGGCAGAATGTGAAGCCTTTCGCAAGGGGAATGTTTTCTCTTTTCAAATCGATATTTTTGCATTGGAAGTAGGTACTTATATTCATAGTCCAGCAGTTCAAAGCTAATTTATGCTATGGGTAATAACATCCAACTAACAAAAAATGCTTAATTGCGCCAATTCAGTATTCTCTCATTTACTACTACGTGTATCCACACTTTAACGTTTCTTACGATGTGACGACTCTAGTCAGTCCAGTTCGAACCACCGATTGGGAAGCAGTTTTGTTTTCCCGATCAGGGGATCCTTTACAGAAGTATATCACAATGCATATATCCAAATTCAAAGTTTGTATAGGAATAACATAAGAATCAGACACATTTTGAGCGCGTGGAACTCAACCTGTGAAGTGTTTAAATTTTTCTTCACGATTTGAAATAATGGCATATGAATTATCTTTTCACCGTGCGCTTTTAAAATTCACGGTGCGGTTTTCCAGAAATTTGAAGAAAAGTGATGAATTCTTATTAGGTGTTACCGTTAGACAGTCGCGCTTTATAACAAGGTTTTCTGAAATTATGAGAAATAACTTGGATGTTTGTGAAAATTATATTTAGCAATAACTGCGTGATAGTAACGAAGTTGTTTTACTTTCACGAAATTGAACATGAACAAAGCAAACTTTGATATAAAACGTTCAATGAAACGACTGATAAGCGTCTATGACTGAAACTTTACAATAAAATGCCGGCTTCCATATATCACTTTAAGCTCAGTGCGCATACCTGGGTCTCCCGATCGTGGGACTTTTTGAGTCCCCCGATCGGCGGTACGAACCGAGCTGGTAGTGACGTAATAAAAGGTGCAATTTTCTTGGGTTTCGCACTGTGTAGGAGCCTCTGTATAATTGATTTACTTATAAGGTTTATGTTAGACTGAAGTACGTACGCTATTGATATATGAAAATTGCTGTTGAAAATGCTATCGCACGCAAACATGCGACTTTCGAATACAACAGACGTTGACGGAGCTTCGCTTTTTAATTCTATGATGCATTAACAATGACTTTACAGATTATTGAGACAAACACGACTGCACGAGGGTAATCTGTAAATAAAAAAAATATAAAAAAAAATTCTTATAATTTAATTTCGATCTTTATATATTTACAGTAAATTATAAGCATATAAGAGGAAGTGCCCACAAAGCCAAGTGTAAATGGCTTAAGAGGTGAAACACACCGTCAAAAAGCATAATAATGCAATAATAATGAACAACCACATCAGCTAACTAATCTAAAGAGGCGAAATCGTCATATGGACATGTGTTTAGAACTCGATTTAAATTGTTTAATGATTGAAATTTAAACCAATCGCTGCACGATTCGTTGGCCCTTGATTTATCATGCTATATTGAATAAAACCCCAACTAGAACGCTCGATCAATGATTTGGCCCAGTCGGTAAGGGGTGGAATGCGATTTTTTTCGAAATAACAGCTGTAGGTTTTCTAGAATTTTTTATTTGTATTTTTTGCTCATTGTAATTTTCGTCTGGGGACTGCTATTTTGGTATTACCTTACTCATCTTTCACTTTCATTCTTATAATAGATATGACAAATATTTAGAAGACATTTGATCTGCATTAAGATGCACTATAGTGCTGAGAGATACGGATAAGATTCTAAAATACTGACAGGTTTATTATGATAGCACCCCCCACACCCCCACCACACACCACACCCCCCACACCCCCATAAGATTTTTACATACTGACAGGATTAATATAATAGTACCACACACACCCACACCCCCATACACCTGTTCACCATATTCTTTAGACCTTTTCAAATTTAAATTAGTAGTTTTCGGAAAGCTAATTTAGATAATGTCACGTGGCCGAAATGCACGTGTCCATAATGGACCAGTGGGGTAATATCTTATCGACCAATCAAATACAGGGGATTCTTGATCGTCTGCACGGCGCGTGTCAAGAAATAAGGCTTTCAAACCCTAGTCATATACGTACGTTATACATGAAGGAAATACGTGCGCGCATTTTTGTTTACAACGTTCCCTCCAGCAATTGGTTGGTTGGGAAACAGAGGGCAAATTAACATAGCCGTTGATTGGTCGAAGTACTGAAGAAATCACATTCAGACAAACTCTGTGTGAAAAAATGTTACACATTGTGAAAGAACCACGTGGTATAGTGTCCGGTTGCATGTTTCTATGATACGCTGCAAAAGCAGAGAAACAGTTAGAGGAGGATTTTTCTTATGGAGATCATAGGAAGGGAGGTGAGGAGGGGGGGGGGGGGGGTACTATTAATGAAAGGAAAGAAAAAACATGTCTTATTAGTCTTTAATTCATTACATTTGACCTCGGTCTTTTCATATCTACAGTTAACTATACGCGATAAAATAACAAAAGACTGCCGTTGACTGTCGTTGACCTCTTGAAACAGCCGCCGTCTTAAAACATGGCTCTGTGTCGGCTTAGCCATCGCTGATACCGTGTATATACATCATACATTACTACAAAAATATCCTCGTGATCTCAGTAAAAAAAGAACTCATTGACGTAACGCTATCCTATAAGTTAAAATGGTGGTCTCCATGGATCGTGTAATGTATACGAAGCTCCAAGTTCTTGTGGATTTCGGTAAAAGTTGGGTTTCTCCCGGACTTATATAGGAAACTACCAAGGAAGCCATGGGTTTAGAAAAAGCGCCCATATGTCGCCTTCGAGAAAACGTGGATTAAATGGCTAGATTAAGTGAAATCTTTCTTTTGGTCGGGAAAATTCTAGTACATTTAACATTTTATCAACCCAATCATATTATATCAGGTGTGTCAAAATCCAGATTAATACAGTGGCGCAGCTAGGGCTGTACGGCTTGGGGAGCTAGTGGGTCCCTATGGTATGTAGGTATAATGGTATATTTTTTTATGGGACCTTGGTTACATTATTGCTTAAATAGATGATCTTTAATTTTAGAAGAAAAACAGTGTACAAAAGGGGTTCTGGCACACCTGTTTTAACGCTTTAAACACCTTTTTACACCCTAAAATGAAATCTATACCAGAAGATAAACTTTGAAAAAGAAAAAAAAATCATCCTAAAACGACTATTTTGATACCCTTTTTAAAGTAGAAGGGGGTTATGACGCACTGTAAGGGTAGTTTTGACGCACCCGTTTTAACACTCTGATTGACGTTTTTTGCCGTAAATGAGCTTGGGGTTCTGGTCCAGCTTACTAAGTAACCTTTTCCACGTGGAATCAACATGTCATCATTGACCATCAAACGCACTTAGCAGCCTACTAGAATGCTCTGAATTCAACCTTCTCTAAATCCTTCTTTAACCATCTTCGCGCCGCTGCTGAGTTCTTGCTAATGCGCGCTGTGCATAAAGAAGCCGTTATTCACCCTGGGCAATTGTTATAGTTTTAAAATTACTTTACTATTAAACAATACCAATATTAGCAGTGTACACATTCGCGGTTATTCAGAAAAGTCCTTCCAATATTTTCATGGTTGATTTCTGCATACCGAATTGTTTAGGTAATTTTTGCACCCAAATATTTACTTATTTTTTAAAGTAAATTTTCAAAGGGTATTTTAAAACCCTATTTGCATATGAAATATGACGTCTGGCGACCATTCTGCCTATTTTTGACCTTTACTTTCAAACAATGAATATTCACTTGTATTTAACACAAGGAAGCAAATTTACACGTACTTCCGCCTGACCTATATTTCACCTTTCTGCTAACAGCTCATACAAATGAACTTTCGTTTTCATTTGTTGTATAAAGTCCTGTGTGTGAAAGTGCGCGCGCGCGTGTGTGTGCGCGCGCGTGTGTGTGTGCGTTGATTTTGTAACAGAATGAAAATGTTTTTAATGTGTGACTTATTTGATGGTGTGCGGGACAATAATGTTGTTTCATTTTTTCAGCTTTTTTATCAAAATATTTGATATTGATATCCTTAGTAATTCTTTAATTTGACGCATTTTTTTTCCGTCTTTTTATAAAGGTATTTAATGTAATTCTTATGGCCAAATGCTAAAGTAGTATACGATTCTCTCACAATCCAGCGCTTGGTGTCGAGGGGCGATAGAGAAATTGTATTAATGCGCATGCTATATACAACGTGGCGTTCATATATACATATGCGCGATGATGGCATTTATGTAGTCGATGTTAATAAGATTTCCTCTTTTACCTGAGGATTCATCAAGTAGGAATTTTTTTTGAACCACATAGTTGCTCAATGCCTCGACTCTCTTTTCTGCAGTTCTTTTTTAAAGTTATTTATCATACGCTGCTATACTATGGTATGTTACGACTTTAATAGGTTGTCGTATTAGAGCAGTGTGCCATGATTGCACCGGGTTTGTATACTATGTTATGTTGTGTCTCTAATAGGTTATATATTAGAGCAGTGTGCTATGATATGTTATGTCTCTAATCGGTTGTCACATCAGGTTTGTGTACTATGGTATCTTATGCCTCTAATAGGACGTTGTACCAGATTTGTATACTATGATATGTTATGTATCTAATAGGATGTCGCACCAGATTTGTATACTATGGTATGTTATGTCTCTAATAGGACGTCGCACCAGATTTGTATACTATGACATATCATACCCCTATTAGGGTGTCGCACCAGATTTGTATACTATGATATGTTATGCCTCTAATAGGACGTCGTACCATATTTGTATACTATGATATGTTGTCTCTAATAGGACGTCGCACCAGATTTGTATACTATGACATATCATACCCCTATTAGGGTGTCGCACCAGATTTGTATACTATGATATGTTATGCCTCTAATAGGACGTCGTACCAGATTTGTATACTATAATATGTTATGTTTCTAATAGGACGTCGCACCAGATTTATATACTATGGTATGTTATGTCTTTAATAGGTTGTCGCACCAGATTTGTATACTATGACATATCATACCCCTAATAGGGTGTCGCACCAGATTTGTCTACTATGATATGTTATGCCTCTAATAGGACGTCGCACCAGATTTGTATACTATGATATGTTATGTCTCTAATAGGACGTCGCACCAGATTTGTATACTATGATATGTTATGTTTCTAATAGGACGTCGCATCAGATTTGTATACTATGATATGTTATGTCTCTAATAGGACGTCGCACCAAATTTGTATACTATGACCTATCATACACCTAATAGGATGTAGCAACAGAATAATAATACATCAATGTGAAGTTCGGCAAGCACTTTTTAAAAGATTTTACGAGCTTGTTTTTCAATTTGCATAGGGTTTTTAGCAACCTTTTCGCCACCACAACCAAAACAAAGTTGTGTCTGAGAATAAAGATCAATCCCGCACTTGTGGCATGGTAATATTGGCTGTTTGCCATTTCTAATCAATACTTGATGCTGCCAGCGTTGATCATACATAGCAGGTCTTTCACATATTTCTGTCTTACCTCACAGTAACCCGCTTGTTGTGAGCATGTGCTGACATTATGTATCGTTATAAATATCTAAAACATATCTCTAATTAAATGTTGTATTATTTTAGTTTTTCCCACTTGGTGGGAGCTCGGTGTTGTGAGGAGCTTGTAAATAACTTGATAAGTTGTTGTAAGTGTAAGTAACTTGATACATTGTTGTAAGTGACTAGTAAGTAACTTAATAAGTTGTTGTAAGTAATTTGTAAGTAACTTAATAAGCTGATGTAAGTAACTTGTAAGTAACTTGATAAGTTGTTGTAAGTCATCTGCTAGTAACTTGATAAGTTGTTGTAAGTAGCTTGTAAGTAACTTGAGAAGTTGTTGTAGGTGACTAGTGAGTAACTTAATAAGTTGTTTTAAGTAACTCATAATAAAGCATAATGAGTTGGTTGGTCTGTCATTAGAATGTGCTTTGCATGTTTTCTTTGTTTCAACATCCGATTTACACTTCTACTGGTTGATTCATTTGAAATAACGTCAGTTTCTTTCATGCATTTCTCAAAAGTTTCTCTATCTTTATAATAGAATAAACACAAATACAAAGCTGTTCCCTAAAATCTTTCAATTCGCTATTATACTTTTGAGATAAAATCCAGCAACTCTGCTTTGCATGTTGATTAATAAGGCCCAGCTCACTTATTATGAATTTTTTATTTCTAAGAGTCCTGAATTTTAACTTTTTGGTTGCCGAACAATCATCAATTATAAACAAGATCTATCCTCCTGCAAATAGTTTATAATAATGTTTAATTGCTTTAACCAAAGAAACATCCAAATTACAAAAAGTAAATATTTTTATCCTCCAATATCCACCTTCTACTTTGGTATGGTAGATTCCACTTTAGTGTAAAGCAGCTGATCACAAATATGTTTGAAATAGTTGAGATAACCACCATTCTCCTGGGAAGTGTTTAGCAAATCTATAATAAATTGTCTTACCGCAACCGGTTTGACCGACTATTATTGCTGAATGTGAATACTTTGGCAACATTGTTGTATAATCTAGTATATTGCAGATTTAAATTGCCCGTCTTCTATATTAACCTGAGCATCCATGATCACATATATGTAACAATTGAGTGCTCCAGCAGTTTCAGAATCTTTCTCGAGTTGAATAGTAATTCCTTCAGAGCCATTTCCTATTCTTCTACCACTTCAATGATTTCTATTTCCATCATTACCACCATAAGCCATACTTTGTTGTTAGGTAATCTTCAATATTCACTGCAGAAAGATTTAAGGCCTTTACCATCCCTAGACCGTGCTCTATTTTAGAATCTGCAAAATGATTTAGAATTTCATGATCTTAATGTTGGTATCTGTACATGTCATGAGCATACAGTTGATATGGTATACCTTCGATGTTGACTTGTTTTATTACTTTTTGGATAGTAATATTTTGATGTATTTCTTTTGAAAGAATCATCACTTGGATCTTCAAATAACATTAGAATTTCGTTCATGCTTTTCGCTGGAAATGTCAAATTAGTTCGAAACAGTATCGCTTTGTTAAATGTAATTTGACGATGTCTTAGTATTCTATCATATAATATAGGGAGTTTTCCTTTGTACTGATTTCGAATAGTTCTCGCAAGTTTCGGGTTAGTCACTATTTCATATTCTAGTGAAATTCAATCGATTGTATATGTGGATGAGGCAGAGCTTTTAATAATGCGAGAAAAATCATTAAACGTGAGTTCATAGATCAATGGTTCTGTCAACCCAGCTTGATAAAAATACATGTGGTCTGCAAGCAATTCAAATTCCAGGGGGATGCAAAATCAAGTACCGTAAGCATCAGCTACAGCTTTATCTTTATCTCCATTTCCTCCATTGCTCTTATCCCAGCATTTAATCTTAATTTACTCACATTAGCTGATTCAATTCCTGATATACCATATTTTTGAGTTTTTTCTTCGTGAGCCAGAGATCATCATTATAACACCCCCACAGATCTGCATCATCAAGGGTAAATATGTCATTCCCTTGTAGCTTGACAGCCACTTTCTTAACAATGGCTCGTCCCAAGTTATGAACTATAGTTCGGTTATTATCATCATTAGGGTTTAATGTGATTTTGAATGCTAATTTCACTGTACCTGGTACAATAACATTGTCAACACCCAAATTGGGAAATCGCACCATCAATATTTGAGTTTTATCGATCGTACTGGGGTTGTTAGTTATAAAGACTGATTGTCTGATTCCTTTGATACCCAACGGGATTTTAGTTTATCGATAACGATTGAGTTTATGTCCGTATTGCGTAGTAATATATATATATATATATATATATATATATATATATATATATATATATATATATATATATATATATATATATATATATATATATATATATATATATATATATATATATATATATATATATATATATACATATATATATCTATATATATATATATATATATATATATATATATATATATATATATATATATATATATATATATATATATATATATATATATATATATATATATATATATATATATATATATATATATATATATATATATATATATATATATATATATATATATATATATATATATATATATATATATATATCAATTGAAACCATGTGTTTAATTGTAAACATAAGATGGCTGAAGGTGGCTATGAGGTCGACGAATTTGATAAACATGATGATGACTGCAGATTATAATGAATATGTTAGGCCTGCGGAATATGATGAAACTTCATTTATGGATGAAGAATATTTAAAAATTCCGAGTAAAGACCAACAGATGATGGGTGATAACGCTGCTGGTAATCTAACCGGTGAACAGTTGCGGATTGAACTAAGAAACACAAAAAGTGGATGCATTCTGAAATATATATAAAAGAAAAATATGCACTACAACCTATTTTTAGAGATTATCATAAATTTGACTATAAGAAAAATGGACAACTTTATATTGCTGGAAGTAGAAAAACTCTGAGTAGTGATCCTAACACTGTCTACACTCAAAGCAAAGTATGGTGTAAATTCTATTAAAAACAACCTTGATTTGATATCTTATGAACGGATTCCCACTTTCGTCTGAAGCTCAACAAAAGCTAAGCAAAATACAACCAGAGAGTATTCCACTGCAAGAACTACCTCAAACAGCGAACACAGTTGATCAAGTGCTTCAAGATATCAGTGATCAACTGGTTCAAGATACCAGTGAAAAGAGACACAAACGAGGGCCTACCCATAAGAGAATTACTAGGACTCAACCAAGCTTGGTAAAGAAGCAAAGGTTAGCTAGTCAATCATTTAGAGAAGTTGAGTTAACTAGACGAAGAAATATTAGCAGAAAACAAAAACTATCTCAAGCAGAGAGGCGAGAAAATAATGATCAAATCAAAGAGAGTATTGAAATGATAGCAGATTTTAAAGTACAGAGAAATTTACAGTTGG